>OY992877.1:122669964-123152464 GCA_963921405.1 Cepaea hortensis | reverse complement strand
CAACGAAAACTGTCATCTCCCGCCATTGAAATACCACATTACAGCATGCGATCTTCATAATTTTAGTGCGAGATTGAATGCCAACTTAAATGGTCGAAAATTACAAAATACACGTACAAATGGATGCTACATTTAATAGTACATAGCATAACAATGTAATACGTCTTATAAAATGGTATTTACGAGTTTACTTACCACTTAGAATAGGCAGCCTGGTTCTCCGGTATAACAAGTGTTCCGACTTGCCAGAATTGCAGAATGCAAAACGAGGTGGGAAAAACTATATAGAGTAATCAGTATCTGTTTTAACTCGATCTTGAAATAATCTAGGAATTTAACATCTTGAGTACTCTTACGATCCCCATATCGGAGACACAAGAACAAATAAACAAAGATCACAGCAAACAAAAATTTGGGTAACATTCGGCAAACGTGAACTGAAGTACCTAGGCTTATCCTGTGTTAACTGCCGCCTGTCCCTACATGTCCTACTCATAGTCATTGGCACCTTGCCGTCTTGACAGACGATAGTTTGTGCTCTAAAAAGGCATAATAACTTTTAACTATGGTGGTAGCGAGTGTGACTGATAAGGCCAATTTGCGCTGTAAATGTCCGTTCACAGTGGGTGCATGTGAACACGTGGTCATTTCCACCATCATGCACCATCTTACGTCTCAAACGCTTGGTGTGTGACTTTTCTGCAATAATTTTCTCCTTTGACTTTATTCCATTTCTGATATTTGCCCTCCATGCAACACGTTCAGCGGCGACTTGCTCCCAATGTGCATTATCAATGCCTGTATCAATCATGTCCCGCTTACACACATCTTTGTATCGTAGTAGAGGCCGACCCTGAGATCTCTTACCCATCTGTAATTCACCAAAAAAGATATCCTTTGGTATTCTACAATCATCCATCCTCCTAAGATGTCCTATCCATCTAAGTCTACGAAGACTGAGCATGGAATAAACTGTCACACAACCTGATCTTTCCAATACTTCAGTATTTGTGATTTTGTCTTGCCACTTAATACCAAGAATTCTTCGCAGACACCGCATATGAAAGCTGTTTAAATTGTTCTCTTGGTGTGAGTAAGTTGTCCAGGTTTCACTGCCATAGAGAAGAGTACTAAGGACACAGTCTTGATAGACAAGGACTTTTGTTTTGGCAGTAAGCTTCCTGTTCTCCCAGACTCTTTTTCTTAACCTGTTCATTGTTGTTGCTGCCTTACCAATCCGGATGTTGATTTCCTGATCTAGGGATAATTTGCTATTTACCACTGATCCTAGATATGTAAAATGGTCTACTATCTCTAGTTCGGCGTCGTCAATAAAGATTGATGGTACCCCATGTGCACCTTGTGACATAATCTGTGTCTTCTTTGTGCTAATTGTTAAACCAAATTCAGAACAAGGATTGGAGAATGCAGATAGTAGACATTGCAATTCTTCCTCAGAATGGGTCGTAACTGCAGCATCATCTGCAAAAAGCAACTCTCTGATCAGTACCCTCCTAATTTTGGTCTTAGCCTTCAATCTCTGAGCATTGTAGAGGCCGCCATCTGAGCGTGAGTGAATGTATATACCACCATCCTGATCACGAAATGCATATTTCAGTAGAAGTGAAAAGTATATTCCAAAGAGGGTGGGAGCTAGTACACAACCTTGCTTAACTCCACTCTTGATTTCAAATTCTTCAGAAGTTGCACCATCAAACTTGATTATACCCTTCATGCCTGTGTGGAACGATTCCACAATGGACAGAAGAGTTGGTGGGCAGCCAATCTTCTTTAGTGCCTTGAACAGACCCTCACGACTGACCAAATCAAATCCCTTTGTGAGGTCGATGAAGGCAATAAACAGTGGTTGATTCTGTTCACGGCATTTTTCTTGCATTTGTCGCAATGAGAATATCATATCAGTGGTAGACCGGTTCTGTCGAAAGCCACACTGTGATTCGGGGTAGACTTGATCTCCTAGGACTTGAAGTCTGCGCAGAACAATTCTGGCAAATACTTTTCCAACAATACACAGAAGTGAGATACCCCTATAGTTGTTACAGTCGCTCCGATCACCCTTGTTCTTGTACAGCGTTATGATGTTTGAATCTTTGAAATCCTGTGGGACTTGTCCTTCACGCCAGCATAGCTCTATTAGCTGGTGGATCTGTAGAGTGAGTGTGTCTTGCCCACTCCTGATAACCTCTATTGGAATCCCATCCTTACCTGGAGCCTTGCCAGATGCAAGTTCATTTATAGCACACTTAACTTCTGTTATGGTGGGAAGTGTGTCCAGGTGGTCAAGAGTTGGTAGGGCCTCTATGGCGTTAAGGGCATCATCCGCTAGTTTGGTCTCACTTGAGTAAAGCTCCAAATAGTGCTCTACCCATCTGTCCATCTGCTGTTTCTTATCAGTGATGACTTCTCCAGTCAAGGTTTTCAGCGGTGCACTTCTTTTGATCACTGGACCACAGGCTTTCTTTATTCCTCCATACATGCTTCTTATGTCTCCCTTATCACTTGCGATTTGAATGGACTCACATAACTTGATCCAATAATCATTTGCACACTGCCTGGCAGCCTTTTGCACATCCTTCCTAGCTTGCCTTAGCTCACTCAGAGTGTTACGCGTTGGTCTTTCTTTGTTTCTTAAGAGAGCTTTCTTCTTCTTATCAATCAAGGGCTGCAGAGTCTCGCTGTTGGCCGCAAACCAGTCCTGCCTCTTATGATCCACAGTGCCGTAAACCCCTACGGCAGTTTTATAAAGAGTTTCCTTAATTTGACCCCACTTTTCATTTACTGTACAATTTTCTGGTATATCAGTGAAAGCGTCTTCAAGTTGCTGTTGAAACTGAAAGCACTTTTCAGGATCATGAGTGTTAATAATATTAATCCTGGGGCTAGATTTGTGTTTAGCTGTGTAGATTCTCTTTGGTCTCAGTCTAATTCTTGCAACAACCAAAGAATGATCTGTATCACAGTCAGCACTGTGGTAACTACGAGTCAATGATATATGGTTCAGATGTTGTCTCCGTGTGATGATGAAGTCCAGCTGGTGCCAATGGCCGGATCTTGGATGTTTCCATGTGACCGTATGCATCTCTTTTGTTTTAAAAAAAGAGTTTGTAATACATAGGTCATTACTGGTGCAATGCTCCAGCAGCCTTTGCCCATTTTCATTCATGCGACCGATGTTGTATTTTCCAAGGGACACTGGCCATGAACTCGAGTCCTTGCCCACACGAGCATTGAAATCACCGAGCATATAAATGTAGTCAGATTTTGGAACTGCCTTGATCACGGAGTCTAACTCCTCATAGAACAAATCCTTCACATCATCAGAGGAATCGAGTGTCGGTGCATATGCAGTAATAATGGTGGCAAACCCACAAGAGGTTGCCAAGCGCAGGGATAATAGTCTTTCATTTCCTCCTGCTGGAATTTCAATCATTCCCAGTAGCGAATTCTTCACTGCAAAGCCCACACCGTGTTGCCTTTTTTCTGCCTGCCCTCTACCCTTCCAGAAAAAGGTGTAGTTGTTTTCCCTGGGTGACCCTTCCTCAGCGAGGCGAGTCTCCTGCAGGCCAGCAATATCAATGTTAAGACGATTGAGTTCGGCATCAATCACAGCCGTTTTTCTCACATCGTCAATATTGGTAAAGTCAGTGGAAAATCCTGGACACATGGTTCTCACGTTCCAGGTTGCAAGCCGTAGCTTGAGGTTTCTATTTTTATTTTTGTTTGTACCTGGTGCATTGGTTTTACAGCCTGCGATTCAGATTTTGTCCTAGCCCCAAGCACCCATTGAAGCAGGCAGGCTGTGGCGGATCAGCACCCAATTGGCTGGGGGCTGCCCAGCTTGAAGCGGGCGGTAGCTGATCAGTGACACCTATAGGTGTCTCCCACCGTCAGAGGCAACGCGTGGCGCCCCATGTCTACGCCAACTGACAAGGACTTATAACCCGTAACAGTTGCCTCTCGCTTTGATTCCGAGACCAGTTAAGACCAGGGATGGAGTTATTGCCTCTCCATAGCACAAAGCCTGGGCTAAAATATAGAGATCATGTGTTGCCCATGCAGCATGATCCCTGTCTCGGCCTGCCTAGTTCACTCCAGAGGAAAGGTAACACCCCTACATCTGGAACAAGACAAGCTGCAGAAGCTGCCGGATCAGCAAAGCAATGCTTTAACTGTCCGCCTGTCGGAGCTTCGATCCTAGACCAGTCGCCAACCAAGGCTTAGGGCCTGGTCTGCCCTGCCATGACAGTTTTGTCTTTAGCTTGCATTTCCTCGCACCAGGGTAAGGCTTTACCCTCCCAATTGCGCTCTTCCGCCCGAAGCCGTTGGCACAATGTGGGGTGTCGGGTTTGGTAAGCGCCGCCCAACGTTCGGCGCTAACAGAAACCAGGTAGTACCGTCTACTGTTATACGGTAGCTCAGTCATATCTAACTAAGACCTGACAAGTCCTACTCATAGTATGTTCATGTTAAATCTCTATAATAGGACATAATTATTTCTACACAAATATAATAGAATAGTCACTGTAGTATATTTTCGCAAGCGTAAAAGTGCTGTAAATATTCCCCGTACAACAATTCAGATGGACACCGCAATAGTGCTGGTTTGTTATCATCACTTCTATAATTTAAGATTTACTATAACGCGTTTTCGGAGATTCAACCAAAAACTTGACCCGGAAAAAGCCAACGTAAAAAGATGAACAATCGGTCTCATGGCCTCATTGCCGCAAACTAGGCATAACTAGAAGAAGGCCAAACTGTGAATGCAGGAATTGGGACCCGCAAATCTCTACTAACGCAAGTCATAAAACCAGTCGAGAGACAAAAGAAAGACCAAACCAGCAGCCAGTAGATTTGGAAGCCAACCAAATCGAGCGCCTGACATCTTGTTATTGACATGTGGTAACTGGGGCCATTCAAAAGAATGAGGTAAATACCCGAATATAATTTATTTTCATTTAAGTTAGTCTGTGAGCCTTTTAAAGAAGCTGGTGAGTCAATGTGTGTAAACCATGTGGTTAGTTCTAGATGGATTAATTTAGTAGAAACTAAATATTATATTCAGTTATCATAGTCTATGGATAAACTGTACATTAGGAACCACCATGAGTTTTATTTTTCTCCCAGTTATACAACTTATTTAATGTGTAAACATTAGACCTAGTTGTACATTATATTTCTTAAGTAGCTAAACTCAATCAGCAATGATTTAGAGTTGGTGTAACAACACTCCCTGGGATGAGGGGAACCTGCTCCCACACCTTAATAACGGGATATCTTCAGCCTCGGGACATAGGTGCCCTCCATCTACCAAAACCCTCCAGCCTTTGGATCACTACCTCTCTCGCTATCAACCACGGGACGTTACCCCTTGCAAACCTCGTCCTGAATACACGACACAACTCAGGCATCTATGTTAACAAACTGATGTGTTATACAAAATGAGGATGATGATGATGACTATGAGCTAGACCTAGCGGCTGCTAGGCGAGACAAGACATGACAGTATGGGGGTAGCCTTAGGGAGGCGTTATCATCACTGTAACAGGTTCCTAGTATCACGCAATACAGCAATTCAGCCACAGCCTCACCGCGTCTATCCAGCCTCCGGCCAGGTATATCTTCTCCCAGTTGACAAGACGGTAGGCATATCGAAACACTTGTACTTGGGATCTCAGGTTGATGATGACAAGGAAGTCCGGCCCACACTCTGTTTGGTAAGGTCAACTGTCTATGGGGTGGCCGGGGAAAATAAGGACACTTCTCTGAAGTCTTGAAGTATCTGGTATCCTGCTTAAATGGTGAGAAGTCTGAATATCACTCACTTGGTGAATGTCACCACTGTCCCTGATATCATAGTAGTTCATCAGACCCATAACGTCGATATCAAAGTTCAGGTAGTTACTCAACAGAATAATCAGCCAAATAGGCTAGGCACTTGATAAAGTTGACATCGTTTCTAGCTGGCGGTAAGTCAGTCAGTCATCTTCACAGCTGGGACAAGTACGTAATCAAGTTACTTGCCTGACGTAGGACCATAGTTGATGACAAAGGTAGATGCCATGGTGGACGATACTGGTTTACTAGATGGGTAGTGGGTAACAGGGTAGCTGGTCCTATACTGAGAGGCAGCTCTCTGTAGAAGGTACATCTCGACTTCGCAGTGGTGTCCAAGGGCGGCTCCCACCGCCACTTACCCTGGTCCTATATCTGGACCCGTCACCAAATAATCACTCCACTCATACTGGTAGAACCTGTGGAGGACAACACTCGGTGAAAGTAGCGTGAATCAAACTTACCACAAGCGCATACACTCATACCACGCTTACTCAGCTGGTTGGACCCTTCACATAAGGGATCCGACTCCTTCATTGGCTGCTCTCAGATGCCGAGGATGAACTGCGTCATCTTCCCCTGATTGGAGTAGAGCTGGGCAGCGGATGTTGGTCTCGGGTGGCTGAGAGGTTGTCCTCTCCTGAAAGACTTCTACATAACATATAGGGTTGTAATATAATAAAAACGTCCCTACCCTTTCCTATTTATTGACTCCCTTAAAAATAAACAACCCCTTACAATTACTGTTTAAGTAACTTACTTAATGTAGGAGAAAATAAAACAGCGATAGACTGACCGTGGCACAGCTAAATTTATTTTGGCTTATTTTCTCTCCCGTACCTGGCCAATCCCGGCGAGGGGGAAAACAAAGACTGAAGCGGCCATTTCTAGTCAAGAGAGCACACAAGAAAGTCGACCTTTCCCTTCGGGGAGAAGGTATTTTGCCTTAGAAATATATCAGTCTCTGCAACTATTGGTATGTTATATCTACATTATTAAAATGTATTCATGTATTTTTATAAAGTACATATACCAGTGTGTTAGTTAAGAATTAATTAGAATGATAATTCAACAGTTCTTGTAAGCTAGAGTCTGATTTTATTTTTACCAATGAAGCACATGTTCCGCCACGCTCTAATTTTTCCTATGTCTTACAATTTCAAATCCCTATGTTAATATCTTTTATAGACATTATGAACTTATATCTAACTAATAGTGTTTATAACCTATGAATATTATGTGTACTGTAGTACACATAAAGTATCAACTCTCATGTCAAAAACACATTCTAGGAATTATCTCAATGTAGTAGCAGACTCTTGTTTACATACTTCAGTAGAGAACTTGTGTCTGTCAATTTCATATTCCTATGTTAAAACTTCTATGCACTGTGAATAATAGCTCACTATTTATGCTTAGAAATCTGCAAATAATCTATGTATTATAGAAAGGTGTTTTATCCATGCGGGGACATACAAATGATTACGCGTATTCCTGACTCTTAGTCAGGGGATAAAATACTTCACCATATCATAATCTGTAACTTGGAACTATAGTGTTAAATTTTAGTACCATCCTTTTGTTAACAGATTAGTAACCACTCCATATGAGGGTGAACATATAATCATTTCATAAAATAGTGTTAGGGACATGCCATGTTTGAATATAAATTCATGAACAATTAAAGTAAACGCGTGATGTAAATGCATGTTCGGATAGGATTCAATCCCCATCGCCTCACCGTAGTAGAAACAGAAGCGAAGATTGATGTGAATAAATTGCTTGCAATATTCAGAATACTGGACCATGCGGCATAAGTTATTCTAATAAATACACTCCGAATAATAGCAGTCATTGGCAAAACATATCACAGCGATTACTATCCTCATGTGCTGTACGCAGTGGGGGAAAACAATGGATGTTTTAGTTTATGAAGAAATTCCAAAAACCTAGGCTCCCTGCATCATCATTATGATTATTATGTATGATTATCATATACTTAATATCAGAGAAATGTACATGTATGTTTTTTTCTGGTATGAGAATTTTCTCTGTTCTGATTGTTACTTTTTCCGGTGGGAATATACATTTTAATGTTGCACCTTGGGATTAGAGGATGTTGATGTAAGAATCCATGTGTACGTCAGTACTTAAGAAGCCAATGTTGAATAGTCTTGACCGAGGTTGCTCCATAGGAGCAACCTCGCCCGGTAGGGATAGTCATGCGCAGCAGGTGACTCCAGACCGTCAACAGGGTACTAGGTGCAACAGATTAATATCATTGAAAGTAGGAACTTGGAACGTTAGAACAATGAATGCAGATGGAAAGTTAGAAAACATCAAAAAAGAAATGAAGAGAGAGAAGATTAACATATTAGGAATATCGGAAACGAGATGGAAAGGAGCAGGGATAAGGACAGGAGAGGATTGTAAGATTATTTACTCTGGGGGAGAAGAACAGCAAAGAGGTGTAGCCATTATATTAGATAAGCAAACATCAAATTCTGTCAAAGGATATCATGCTGTGTCAGACAGAGTCCTATTAGTAAAATTAAACGGAAGACCTTTTAAAATAAATGTCATTCAAGTATATGCCCCAACAAGTGAAAGCAGTGAAGAAAGCATAGAGGAATTTTATAATGACGTGGAGTCTGCTTTGAAGAACTGCAAAAAATCAGAAATAAATATCATAATGGGTGATTTCAACGCAAAAATAGGACAGCAAGGCGATGGATGCTGTGTAGGCAACCATGGTTTGGGAGAGAGAAATGAAAGAGGATACAGACTTGTAGAATGGGCAAAAGAACAAGAAATGGTTGTAGGAAACATCTGGTTTAAACAGCATCCTAGAAGATTATGGACATGGAGGAGTCCAGACAGCAGGATTAAAAACCAGATAGATTACATCCTGATTAGCAAAAGGTTTCGAAATGCGTTAACAGTCGTAAAAACAGTTCCAAATGCAGACTGTTACAGTGATCACAGATTAATTACAGGCACATTGAGGGTAAAGTTAAAGAAAGTCAAGTATACAGCAGGAAACCCTAAATATGACTGGTGCAAATTGAAAACTGACAAAGAAATACAAGATAATTTTAACATAGAAGTAAAGAACAAATTTGATATATTGTCTGATCTAGAGATCCTGTTTCAAGATGTAGATGATCAATGGGAAACGATGAAGAATTCAATCAGTTGCGAAGCAGAAAAAACTATTCCAAAAGTAAAGAAAGTGGGCCGTAAGACATGGATGACTGAAGAAATTTTACAACTAATGGAAACAAGAAGACAGAACAAAAATAATCCTGCCAAGTATGAAGAAATTCACAGAAAAGTGAGAACCTTATGTAAGGAGGCAAAAGAAACATGGCTTGAGAAAAATTGCAGAGAAATTGAAAAACAACACAACAGTAACAATGCGAACCTAATGCACAAAAGAATTCAGGAGCTTACTAATCAAAGAACACGTACATCAGCAGGCTGCCTAAAGACAAAAGATGGAAGAGTCATAATAGAAAAAGATCAGATATTACATGAATGGTCAGATTACGTGAAAAACCTGTATGACGACAACAGAGACGAACAGTATGATGTTCAAAATAATAATGAAGGACCAGCAATTTTGAAGATGGAGGTTCAGAATGCTCTTAACCATATGAAATCTGGCAAGACCCCCGGTTCAGACAGCGTCAAAACAGAAATGATTAATGCTTTAGAAGAATATGGAATAGATCAAGTTACCAGTCTGCTTAATACAATATATGATACTGGAAATATACCTCAGGAGTTATGTAATTCTGTATTTATTGCAATCCCAAAGAAATCAGGAGCCTTGGAATGTGATCAACATCGAACAATTAGTATAATGAGTCACATCACGAAGATTTTGCTAAGAATTATCATGCAAAGAGTTAGGAGGAAAATACAACCTGAAATAGGAGAAGAACAATGTGGGTTTGTGGAAGGCAAGGGTACAGTAAATGCTGTGTATATACTGAGAAACATAATCGAACGTTCTATAGAAGTAAACAAAGATCTACACCTTTGCTTTATTGACTACACAAAGGCTTTTGATAAAGTGAGACATGTCAACATGATAAGGATGCTTGAAGATCTACAAATTGATGGAAACGATCTTAGACTTGTAAAAAACATATATTGGAAACAACAAGCTGCCATAAGAGTTGATAATGAAGTAAGCCAATATCAGCCTATTAAAAGGGGTGTGAGACAGGGATGTGTAATGTCTCCAGATCTGTTTTCCCTGTACAGTGAAAGTATTTTCAGAAATATTGAAGATATGGAAGGAATCAACATTGGGGGACGATGCATCAATAACATTAGATATGCAGATGATACAGTCTTGATTGCAGACAATGAACAGGACCTGCAAAATTTAGTAGATGCGATTGTGACACACAGTGAACAACTAGGGTTAGAATTAAATTGTAAAAAGACACAGATTATGGTCGTCACTAGGAAGGACGAAATACCACAATGTAATATACAAGTAAATGGGAATATTCTTCAACAAGTGAGCAGGTACAATTATCTCGGAACAGTAATAACATCTGATGGGAGATGCCTTGAAGAGATTAGAACAAGAATCGCCATGGCAAAAGTAGCCTTTAGCAAGATGAAAAACATATTGACCAATAAAAAGATGTCAATTGAAACGAGAAAGAGAGTGTTGAGATGCTACATTGAGCCTGTACTTTTGTATGGATGTGAAGCGTGGACAATGAGCAGTCAGGCTGAAAAACATCTGATGGCTGTAGAGATGTGGTTTCTGAGGAAAATGCAAAGAATACCATGGACAGCCAGAAAGACCAATGAACAAGTCCTTCAAGAAACAAATGAAGATCGTAAATTGATTAGAGAAATTAGACGTAGACAGTCAAAATTTTTTGGACATGTTATGAGAAGAAATGGATTGGAGAATTTGGTGACAACTGGTAAGATCGAGGGGAACAGACCAAGGGGAAGACCTAGAAGCAAGTACCTGGATGGCTTGGCCTTGTGGCATAGTCGAGACAGAAACACGGAGCTGATCCACGACTCTGGTGATCGGGTGAGATGGCAGAACATGACCGCCCACGCTTACCGGCATGGCACATGATGGATGGATGGAGTGATGATTATATTGCCGAAAGGAAGACGCGGCATTAGAAACCACAGGGATTCTGTATAGGCTATTCTCTTCAAGTAATGAGAGAGACAATATCAACAGGTTGGATGGACAGAATGACTTCACCCATCCAATAGTCCCAGTAACAACAGAACAAAATATAAGTGAGAAAATACCTTACTCACTATGAAGAGTCAGAATGGCTCTACTCAGCAATGAGGGACAGTGGAACGTGGACACCCACTCCTTTCCCCTTCTCCCCTTGTTGTTTTGTATTTGTGTTTGTAATTGTGTTGTAAACCTTTTACCATAACACAGTAGGTTAATGCTCGTGTTGTATTCTTGTCATCCCTTTTCTATAGAAGAGAAGCAGGTGGTGGTTGAATGTGGGGGGACTATATCACTTAACCTGGATCCTGGGTCAACAGCCAGAAATTGAATGTCCTAACCATAGTCTGCATCTAGAAATACCCATGGACTGCTGCGCTCAATAGCTCCATAGCGAGCAACAGATAAATTAGAAGACAAATGACTGGGTGAGTGATTAAGTCCTATTTTAGTAGGAATATCCAGGATGGACTTCAAGATCTAATAATCTACAAAGATGAAGATCATCAGAGTACTGACAACAGTGTATCGTCTGCGTTACTTCTGAGAAGTATCACCTATGGCCTCATCATTCAACCAAGTCAGTTAAACTGGGATAATCCTTCTAGCAAGTTACTAAAGCTAACAACAGTGAGTAACCTTCAACTGTTGGTTGGATTACCAAGTTAATATCCACAATGGATAAGTCTTCGAAAGAACATCTCACAGCTGCAACAGTCAAACATAAGGTTCCAGCCATGCAACACCAAGTTCTAGCTATGAACCCAACCAAATGGGAAGAGACACTGAAACAACCTTATAGCCAATACAATCAATGTACCAACTTCAGAATCTCTGAACCATATCTACACCAGATTACCTCTAGGTTCCAAAACCTGACCACCATCAAAAAGACAGTATAAAAGCAGCTAAATGTCTCTACATCTGCAACAAGAGGAATCATCAACTTGTTTGCAACCCTGTTACTGTGCTGGATTTATTCATCTTTGGATATATGTAGGTATAGATCAATTGTGGCCCTAGTCACAGATACTACCATGAGATGCCTCTCAGTTAATTAAAGTTCTACACTGGACTAGATAACAATGACTAACTCTTTGCTGGTCCAATGTCAACCTAAATGCCATGGGTTATAGACTCGCGACTTGGTGGGTGTAAAATCTTTGTTGAACTACTTGGGATTCTGATAATAAAAGCAGAGCAGCTGAATGGACGTCTACTTGGCACCATGTATGGTGAGATGGTAAAGTACCTTCTGCAGAGCTTAAGTGGAAATTCCGGAAAGTTAGACCAACCTGAGGCCCCAAATTTCAAAAAGACACCGAGCCTACTGCAACAGAGTACTCGAATATTCTAGCCCGCGGAGGGATATGTGATTGTGTGTAATTTCTATTCTTGGATTATAAAGTATGATTTGCACCAGCCAATTACCAGTGACTAAATAGTAAGAACCTAACTGAGTGCATTAATTCGGTACCCAGATAATGGGAAAAGGATCTAATCGACAGCAAAGGTGAACCCATAACTGCACACCAGGAGATAAGACTCGATTAATCAATTTAATTAGTAGTACAAAATGATGTTTATATGTTGGTATTTTTTTCTGAAGGTAACAGGACAGTAGTTTTTTTCCAATGGTATAGATGGTATAGTATTTTGACACCAACTCATTATTTTTAACAATGAGAGAATGGTAAAAGGTGTCAGAAACATGTTATGTTGGGTTCTATTTAATATCTTTATTTGCCTTAATTATGAGGGAAAATGAAAATAGACCCAATTTGTGGTTGTTGTGTTGTTTGTAATAACATTGTTGTTGTTTTTTGGGGGTCACTGGGTACTATATTGTAACAATGCAACTAATTCCCATGCCTGTCTGAAAATGCATAGTGTTTATTACACCTATATATGTAACTGCAGATCTTGAGTTAATACCTGAACTGTTTGTCCAAAAGTGTTGTGTACATCAAGTAAATGTGGTGTCCAACAAGTGGTTGTTTATATGTTGTGAGCAAGCAATATCCTTCTAGCACTATAGTTAATTTAAAGGGTGATGAAGTGGGAAGGGAAACCTACACACAGATGCCATTGTTTCAAGGATTGAACTCTTTTCTCCTGGGATTTGTGGTAAATATCCCTGATCACCCTGCATTCTAACCAGTGACCAGAGAATCAATAATACCCCCTAGACATTGTAACGAAATATTCTTAGGAATTAAAATCCACATCCCACATGTGTGGGCAACGTCCGTGAAATTAAAACTCATGGTAAACATCACAATTGGTGTATTATTGTGAGTATATGAATTCAGGGAAAACCTCTCGCAGGTAAACCAAGTCACTTCAGAATGTTATAGTGTTCGTAACAGACCTAATCACTCATTAGTATGAGCTGAGTCAAGTGTTATGTGAACCCATAATGGCTCAGAGGAATATAGGTTTTTTTTGGTACAAAACTGTTCACAGGTAATATCTTGATTCTGGTAGATGCATCATGTAGTTGGTTGTTGGGTATGAGATTTTTTTTAAAACTCATATTTTATATCTTATTGATGGGAAACTAAGTCCAGTAATGAACCTCCAGTAGTAAGGTCTCTGGGATGGTAAACTCACATAAGATAGGTAATTCAGTGAAAGTTTAGAATTCATAGTCATTCCCATTTGATGTTTGAGGTATGGTTCTGCTACTCTGGTATTCTTTTTAAATGGTTTAAAAGTGGTGTAGTCATGAACACACTACTATATTATGTATCCATAAGGTTTATGTTCCTACATATGAATCATGTGTTAATTAACTATTTTGTCATTGATTATCATTGTATTTTCATGCTTGATCTGCTTGTATAATTCATGTAATATTGAAAAATTACCAAGGCAGCAGAGAGTGATAGACAATTTTATAGATAATTAGGACAGATAAGTTAAAAATCCAAAAAATCTTTTTTAAGGGAAAAATTTAATCAACAAATGATGATTCAGTAGGACAGTAAATAATACCAGAGAGATGAATTAAACCAGGGGAAAATAACAGTAACTAAAGTAAATGAACTAAGGTTAAGGCCTAAACGACCACTTGCAAAAATGTAGACATAGTTAACGGAAGGGAAGGAATATTGTAAGAATTTGCAGTATATAGGGGCACCCTAATTTAATCCTCTTTCATATAACATAACATGTTCTACAACACCGGTAGTAAAGTAAAGTGAATAACTGATTTATACTTAGGAAGAAAAGCCATACTGACACTTATTCTGACCCACCGGTGATATGAGTAGTATTATTAACTAACTCAGATGGCCCATATGTTAATGAGGGTCAAAACCAAAATATTCACCTGGTGATGTAAGTGAAACTGATCAACTCACTTACTGACCCAACAGAATATAAGGTATTTCTTTAAATTATCCACCCCGATTCCATTATTAATGGTAGCGGAAACAGACCGTATAGGTGTGTAAAAGGTATAATTAAAGAATTAACTAATAAATTGGAATTTCAAATGAACTTCAGGAGATACCGGAAAACATTTCAGAAATTGGCTCCTTAGCTTTGAAATTTACAGTTTAATCTCATTAAGTGAAATGTTCACTATGAGAAGTCCTCATCAAAAAGAGGAGTGAAACAACTTTTTAGTTAGCGATTAGCTTACGTAAAGTTTGTTCATAAATTGCCTAACTAACATTAATCTTCTCATAAGGGAAGAATTAAAAAGGGCAAAATAAAGTAGTACAACAGAGGCGCGACTCAATTGTATTTTCTTTAAAACTAACCGAGTAACTAAACTCTAGATAATGCTCGAAGTCTACTAATAGGTAGGTGAATCAGAAATCAATCGCAAGACGAAACCGATTTCTACATCTCAGTTCTGATTTGGATGATATGCCAGCATTAAATATGTGAAAGCAGATCCAGACTAACAGAGATTAGCTTAAATAACTGATACGAATCAGTAAAAGCAACAATTAAATAAACAATTCTTGAAATAGATGCTGTTTATAGATAGGACGAACCTCTTGACGTAAAGAGAGAGGAAACGCCTAAAAACTTATACAGTGAACCCATGCTAGAAAAATGGAATATAGCTGTGTAAAAACCAAGCAAATTGGAGCATATAGCTGAAAAATTGCTTGATATTTACTATATTAGGAATTTCAATCAGGAATCCAGCTAGTAAATTATATAACAGTTCAAAGATAGACCTTAGTCAATCTAAATAAATCCAGAGTTTCCATGTATTAAACGGATGAAAACAAAACTGGAGAGAAACATTAAGAGACCTTACCGGTTATCTTGAGGACACAACTCAGGAGACGCCAGTATTAGAGGGATATACAGATGTAATAGTAATTTTACAAAAACTAGTAATCCACATCCATAACTGGGAGTGAACCAGCAACTTGATTGTCTGGAAGACTATCACAGGAAACCATAAAGGGGCTTTTAACTTCTCACTGAACTGATTATATATAGTAGGAGACAATACGTCTGAACCTACATAATAATGTATGTTGCTAAGTTGAAAATAGTCTAATACCTGGAGGGAGGTAGACGACGATCAATGTACCCCAAGCGACGCAAAATTGCTCGTAATTCAACACCAAAGCAACAAATACAGAGTGAAACTCAAACACATCAGGTTAGAATTACTAATTAGGATTCTAGCGTAAAATAGATCTAGGGTAGAAGGAAAAGCAGAGAGAGTAAGCTAAGAATTACTTCATTTCTGATAGATTCATGTTCCCCGGAAAATTCGGTTCAGAACGGAAATCTAGAAAAGTTGGACCTTGTTTACATGTTAGACGAGATTCTCCGGAAAAACCCGCAAGAGAAAGGGACACCACTCTAATCAGTAGTTATCAAAACTGATCGGAAAATCCCATAACTCGACTAATAACCCAAACACATTATGTGTTGGATGAAAATGTATACAACAGGAACCCTATTTAGCTTCCTTTAAATATCAGATCTATAGTTAAAACAAACGTCTAACTTACAGGGAGACGGGCGAGTTTAATATGCTATCAGTAGACGCAGAATTAACCGTCGGTTTTAACATAATCTCAAGATTAATAATCTAACGAGAGTGGAATCAAGCTGTTATATATCCCAACTAGTCATGCTTACGTTAGCAGTGGTTACACGTAGACCATAAATGAACTACAAGGAGAGAAGTGACTTTCTGCGGTGAAAAGAATCTGAGGGGAGTGGACGCACAAAACCCAGAATCAGCAAAATGCAGATGTTAGGTTTCTTAATAACCCATGTAGAAGTACTCAGGACTTTCTCCAGTTCTTAACGCCAGACTAAATATATTAGGAAAAGAAATTCAGCAAATAATCTCATATGAACAGTATCATCAGGCTATAGCAAGCTTAATGATGATATGTCAATTGCTTCAAAAAGTCGGTTTGATGCAGACAAACTAGTACTTGAAAGTAACATATTATCAGATAACCACTCATATTTCAAACAATAGCTGACAACAGTGGAGAGGGTGCTACACTCTTTCACTAAAAGAGAAATAATCCTTTACGGTTATGCCAGTTGTCGTGACTAAAAGAAAATGGACGTGGCTCTGATTATATAACATAGGGAAGTAATGCAAGAAATTAATAAGGAATGGAGACTAGGTGAGTCAGTAAAGACGGAAATTGTAGATTACTACTTGACCATTTATTTTCGGAAAGAAATCAATGGCTTAAATGGGGGAGGCGTGTAATATAATAAAAACGTCCCTACCCTTTCCTATTTATTGACTCCCTTAAAAATAAACAACCCCTTACAATTACTGTTTAAGTAACTTACTTAATGTAGGAGAAAATAAAACAGCGATAGACTGACCGTGGCACAGCTAAATTTATTTTGGCTTATTTTCTCTCCCGTACCTGGCCAATCCCGGCGAGGGGGAAAACAAAGACTGAAGCGACCATTTCTAGTCAAGAGAGCACACAAGAAAGTCGACCTTTCCCTTCGGGGAGAAGGTATTTTGCCTTAGAAATATATCAGTCTCTGCAACTATTGGTATGTTATATCTACATTATTAAAATGTATTCATGTATTTTTATAAAGTACATATACCAGTGTGTTAATTAAGAATTAATTAGAATGATAATTCAACAGTTCTTGTAAGCTAGAGTCTGATTTTATTTTTACCAATGAAGCACATGTTCCGCCACGCTGTAATTTTTCCTATGTCTTACAATTTCAAATCCCTATGTTAATATCTTTTATAGACATTATGAACTTATATCTAACTAATAGTGTTTATAACCTATGAATATTATGTGTACTGTAGTACACATAAAGTATCAACTCTCATGTCAAAAACACATTCTAGGAATTATCTCAATGTAGTAGCAGACTCTTGTTTACATACTTCAGTAGAGAACTTGTGTCTGTCAATTTCATATTCCTATGTTAAAACTTCTATGCACTGTGAATAATAGCTCACTATTTATGCTTAGAAATCTGCAAATAATCTATGTACTATAGAAAGGTGTTTTATCCATGCGGGGACATACAAATGATTACGTGTATTCCTGACTCTTAGTCAGGGGATAAAATACTTCGCCACATCATAATCTGTAACTTGGAACTATAGTGTTAAATTTTAGTACCATCCTTTTGTTAACAGATTAGTAACCACTCCATATGAGGGTGAACATATAATCATTTCATAAAATAGTGTTAGGGACATGCCATGTTTGAATATAAATTCATGAACAATTAAAGTAAACGCGTGATGTAAATGCATGTTCGGATAGGATTCAATCCCCATCGCCTCACCGTAGTAGAAACAGAAGCGAAGATTGATGTGAATAAATTGCTTGCAATATTCAGAATACTGGACCATGCGGCATAAGTTATTCTAATAAATACACTCCGAATAATAGCAGTCATTGGCAAAACATATCACAGCGATTACTATCCTCATGTGCTGTACGCAGTGGGGGAAAACAATGGATGTTTTAGTTTATGAAGAAAATTCAAAAACCTAGGCTCCCTGCATCATCATTATGATTATTATGTATGATTATCATGTACTTAATATCAGAGAAATGTACATGTATGTTTTTTCTGGTATGAGAATTTTCTCTGTTCTGATTGTTACTTTTTTCGGTGGGAATATACATTTTAATGTTGCACCTTGGGATTAGAGGATGTTGATGTAAGAATCCATGTGTACGTCAGTACTTAAGAAGCCAATGTTGAATAGTCTTGACCTAGTGATGATTATAGTGCCGAAAGGAAGACGCGGCATTAGAAACCACAGGGATTCTGTATAGGCTATTCTCTTCAAGTAATGAGAGAGACAATATCAACAGGTTGGATGGACAGAATGACTTCACCCATCCAATAGTCCCAGTAACAACAGAACAAAATATAAGTGAGAAAATACCTTACTCACTATGAAGAGTCAGAATGGCTCTACTCAGCAATGAGGGACAGTGGAACGTGGACACCCACTCCTTTCCCCTTCTCCCCTTGTTGTTTTGTATTTGTGTTTGTAATTGTGTTGTAAACCTTTTACCATAACACAGTAGGTTAATGCTCGTGTTGTGTTCTTGTCATCCCTTTTCTATAGAAGAGAAGCAGGTGGTGGTTGAATGTGGGGGGACTATATCACTTAACCTGGATCCTGGGTCAACAGCCAGAAATTGAATGTCCTAACCATAGTCTGCATCTAGAAATACCCATGGACTGCTGCGCTCAATAGCTCCATAGCGAGCAACAGATAAATTAGAAGACAAATGACTGGGTGAGTGATTAAGTCCTATTTTAGTAGGAATATCCAGGATGGACTTCAAGATCTAATAATCTACAAAGATGAAGATCATCAGAGTACTGACAACAGTGTATCGTCTGCGTTACTTCTGAGAAGTATCACCTATGGCCTCATCATTCAACCAAGTCAGTTAAACTGGGACAATCCTTCTAGCAAGTTACTAAAACTAACAACAGTGAGTAACCTTCAACTGTTGGTTGGATTACCAAGTTAATATCCACAATGGATAAGTCTTCGAAAGAACATCTCACAGCTGCAACAGTCAAACATAAGGTTCCAGCCATGCAACACCAAGTTCTAGCTATGAACCCAACCAAATGGGAAGAGACACTGAAACAACCTTATAGCCAATACAATCAATGTACCAACTTCAGAATCTCTGAACCATATCTACACCAGATTACCTCTAGGTTCCAAAACCTGACCACCATCAAAAAGACAGTATAAAAGCAGCTAAATGTCTCTACATCTGCAACAAGAGGAATCATCAACTTGTTTGCAACCCTGTTACTGTGCTGGATGTATTCATCTTTGGATATATGTAGGTATAGATCAATTGTGGCCCTAGTCACAGATACTACCATGAGATGCCTCTCAGTCAATTAAAGTTCGACACTGGACTAGATAACAACGACTAACTCTTTGCTGGTCCAATGTCAACCTAAATGCCATGGGTTATAGACTCGCGACTTGGTGGGTGTAAAATCTTTGTTGAACTACTTGGGATTCTGATAATAAAAGCAGAGCAGCTGAATGGACGTCTACTTGGCACCATGTATGGTGAGATGGTAAAGTACCTTCTGCAGAGCTTAAGTGGAAATTCCGGAAAGTTAGACCAACCTGAGGCCCCAAATTTCAAAAAGACACCGAGCCTACTGCAACAGAGTACTCGAATATTCTAGCCCGCGGAGGGATATGTGATTGTGTGTAATTTCTATTCTTGGATTATAAAGTATGATTTGCACCAGCCAATTACCAGTGACTAAATAGTAAGAACCTAACTGAGTGCATTAATTCGGTACCCAGATAATGGGAAAAGGATCTAATCGACAGCAAAGGTGAACCCATAACTGCACACCAGGAGATAAGACTCGATTAATTAATTTAATTAGTAGTACAAAATGCTGTTTATATGTTGGTATTTTTTTCTGAAGGTAACAGGTCAGTAGTTTTTTTTTCCAATGGTATAGATGGTATAGTATTTTGACACCAACTCATTATTTTTAACAATGAGAGAATGGTAAAAGGTGTCAGAAACATGTTATGTTCTTCTTCTTCTTCTTCAGCGTTCCGAGCCATTGAGGTTCTTTGCTGCAAATACAATCCGTCTCCATTCGTCTCTCTGGTGGACCTTCTCTTGCCAGTCGTTGATTCCAAGTGCTTGCAGGTCTGTACATGTATTATCTCTCCACCGCCTTCTTGGTCTACCTCGGGGTCTACGGTCATTTATTTCCTGAGTGTAAGCGAGTTTTGTTTCCCTATTATCTTCCATTCTTTCTATATGCCCCAGCCATTGTAGTCTATTAGCCTTCATGATACCAGTGATTAGCGGGGACTTAAACAGATCATAAATGTCTTTGTTACTTCTTCTTTTCCACTCTCCACTTTGTGTATCCCTAATGGGTCCAAAGATGCGTCTTAAAATTTTGTTCTCAAAGGTTTGTAACAAGGCTTCGTCTCCTTTCGTTGTACTCCAGGTTTCAGAGCCATACAGCACAACTGGTCTGATCAGTGTTTTGTATATTGTGATTTTGGTGTTACGAGATAGCGCCTTTGATTTTAGTAGATGTTGTAGTGCATAGTATATCTTATTTCCAGAGTTGATTCTAGTTTGTATTTCTTCCCTTATGATGTTGGAGCAGTTGAAGATCGTACCCAGGTATTTGTATGTTTCCGTTCTTTTAATGGTCATATTATCTATTTGTATGTGGCCAGAGTTTCTAGCCATTCCGTCTCTTGAAATTACCATATATTCTGTCTTATCTTGGTTGATAACCAGCCCCATCTGTTGGGCTTTTTCCTTTAAGTGAGTCAATATTTCCAATGTCTTTTGTTCACTTTGCCCTATAATATCTATATCATCTGCATAACCAAGCAGCTTGGATGTTCCTCCAATATCACATTCCTCCTTTACCTTCCTTACAACTTTCTCTAGAGCCAGATTGAAGAGTAGCGGCGATAGTGCATCACCCTGTTTCAAGCCAGATGTTATTTGGAAGGGGTCTGATTTCCTGCCTTTATATGTTACTATATTATAAGTATCTTCCATGCATAGTCTGGTCATGTTGATTAACTTCCTTGGTATTCCAAATTCCTGCATAGCATTCCATAGACTATTCCTATGGACACTATCATAAGCCTTTTTAAAATCCACAAAAATGTTATGGAGATCTCTTTTATATTCCCAATGTTTCTCGGCTATTTGTCGTAAGATAAATATCTGATCTATTGTTGATCTGTTTTGTCTAAACCCCGCCTGGTAGTCACCTAATATGTCTTCTGAATATGGTTTTAGTCTATTTAGTAATACTGCGGATAGTATCTTATAGCTTGTGGACAGTAGTGATATTCCTCTATAATTTCCACATTGGAACTTGTCTCCTTTCTTAAAGATAGGTATCAATAATGACTCTTTCCAGTCATGGGGTAATTCTTCTGTCCTCCAGATTTTTATTATTAGTTCGTATAGCTTTAGATGTAATGCATGGCCACCTGCCTTTATAAATTCAGCAGCAATTCCATCAGTCCCAGTTGCCTTATTGTTTTTAAGTCGTGTGATTACATATAGGATTTTTTCAAATGTAGGTTCTTTAATTTGTGGTTCGCATGTTAGAACCTCTTCCTGTGAGAAAATGTTACTTGGAGCTTCACAATTTAGTAATTCAATAAAATATTCTTTCCATGTGTTGCACATTTCCTCATTGGTATTTATCATATTCCCATTTTTGTCTTTTAAACCATATGTGTTTTGTTGGTGCCCTCGTTTCATTGACTTCAGTTCTTTAAAAAATTTTCTGGATTCATTTTTCTGGTGATTAGTTTCCATATCTTTGATTATATTATTCATATATTCTCGCTTCTGCTGTCTGACTATTTTTGTAGCCTCTTTACATTCATTTCTATAATGCTCTTCCTTTTGGATGTTATTGATGTCATTTAACCATACATGTCTGGCATTCTTCTTCCTAATGACTGCTTCTTCACATTTTTGATTGAACCATCTGTTCTTTCTATGCGTGGTTATGTTGGGTTCTATTTAATATCTTTATTTGCCTTAATTATGAGGGAAAATGAAAATAGACCCAATTTGTGGTTGTTGTGTTGTTTGTAATAACATTGTTGTTGTTTTTTGGGGGTCACTGGGTACTATATTGTAACAATGCAACTAATTCCCATGCCTGTCTGAAAATGCATAGTGTTTATTACACCTATATATGTAACTGCAGATCTTGAGTTAATACCTGAACTGTTTGTCCAAAAGTGTTGTGTACATCAAGTAAATGTGGTGTCCAACAATTGGTTGTTTATATGTTGTGAGCAATCAATATCCTTCTAGCACTATAGTTAATTTAAAGGGTGATGAAGTGGGAAGGGAAACCTACACACAGATGCCATTGTTTCAAGGATTGAACTCTTTTCTCCTGGGATTTGTGGTAAATATCCCTGATCACCCTGCATTCTAACCAGTGACCAGAGAATCAATAATACCCCCTAGACATTGTAACGAAATATTCTTAGGAATTAAAATCCACATCCCACAAGGGTTAGTGAATTAGATGTACTAATAGGAAGAATGGCCCTGAAGTAGGTGCGATGGCAGCGCATCCGAACCCCCTCCAGTTCTTCCCATTCTCCCTGGTTCACTTTCTCCTACGCGCCAGAGATTAGGTGGTACCGTGCCGTAGGTACAATATATCCAAAATATCCAGTATAATATACATGGTGATTATCCTGTAGCAGACATCCACACGCCGTTCCCCCTCCCTTGTCCCGGGTCGGGGCATTTAGAACGGTGTCACTGTTCAACCTGAACAGCCCTGTCGCAGCGGTGACCACTCCCCCCCCCCGGTGTCAACCTCTCAGGAATCCACTATATATTAAGCTGGTATTCCGTCGAGGGATACTAATTAAAAGAGAGATGTGAGGAAAGCCAAGAAGAAAGCCAGTGGTCGCCCCACCAAGCGACAACGACTTTCGACTCCGCGCACGACTTGAAACGACCTCCAACCTTTCGGCCGACAGGCGCACTATCTTACGCGCAAGTGTCCGAGTTCATCGACATATAACATGCCCTAGTATATGCGACTCCTTAATCTACTTACTTGTGTCAGGTCTTAGTCAGATATGACTGAGCTACCGTATCACAGTAGATGGTACTACCTGCTTTCTGTTAGCGCCGAACGTTGGGCGGCGCTTACCAAACCCGACACCCCACATTGTGCCAACGGCTTCGGGCGGAAGAGCGCAATTGGGAGGGTACAAGCCTTACCCTGGTGTGAGGAAATGCAACCTAAAGACAAAGTGTCATGGCAGGACAGACGAGGCTCTAAGCCTTGGTTGGCGGCTGGTCTAGGATCGAAGCTCCGAAAGGCAGACAATTAGAGCATTGCTTTGCTGATCTGGCAGCTTCTGCATCTTGTCTTGTTCCAGATGTAGAGGTGTTAACTTTCTTCTGGAGTGAACTAGGCAGGCCGAGAGAGGGATCATGCTGCATGGGCAACACATGATCTCTATATTTTAGCCCAGGCTTTGTGCTATGGAGAGGCAATAAATCCATCCCTTACAAACTATCGTCTGTCAAGACGGCAAGGTGCCAATAAATGAATCTACTTCCGGTTTCCCCTCGGTGAACGCTTCCGCCACACCGGCGCCTACTACGCTCGAGGACCTGAAGCTGGCCATGTGTGAACTCAAATTAAAGGTCTCGTTTCCCTGAACTCGATTTCCCCAACCAACAGTGGCTAGGAATACCGAATAAATATCCCTGCAGAACACTGCTGTTAAACACGCGCTTTCAACAGGTTTAAATACAGGCCCACAACAAGTTAACGGTTTACACTTGACCCACTTCAACGCGCCGGTCAGTACACGCGGCCTGGCTATCCCGGGTCACGGATTACCGACACTGCTTTAACTAAATTAATGAATTACACATACCTTCAGTTGGCAGTATAACGGGTAAGATGGGAGCAGTTGTCATGCAACAGGACTGGATATCGGATTTCTTCACAGATTATCAAGACATTAGCAGCCCGGCTTTCCATTATACAATTTGCACTAGGCCATACAGCCGTCTGATCGCCAGCTTGCTCAGAACCCAACTGAATTCTTTGTCTGCCAGACTTACAACTGCCCATGTGCGCACGCATGCGCCCTCCATTACTGAACTGTGCTCAGGTGGCCATCTAGAGTTTTCTACCAAGGCCGATTATCTCAGCGGGGATGTGGTCGGGTAATGTCGGGGTTGCGTTCCCTCGACCACGTCGGGCG
Organism: Cepaea hortensis; assembly: GCA_963921405.1. Lineage (NCBI taxonomy): Eukaryota > Metazoa > Mollusca > Gastropoda > Stylommatophora > Helicidae > Cepaea > Cepaea hortensis. The sequence goes on along the minus strand of OY992877.1, from coordinate 123,128,096 downwards.
AATCGAAAGTGGTTTTGTGACAGTTGGTGAGTAGCTTAGGATTTAGGAAACTAAGAATGCTTAGTTCACTAAGAAGAAAACTATTTTAAATGTGCAAATACTGGTAAGACAAATTAGTGTAATGTGTAATAAGTCAAGTAGTTTTTTTTTTAATTACATGAGCACATGAGAGGTAAATAGATTTCTACAGGTATCATAATTTTGTGTGGTGGGTTAAGCACACATGTGGTGAGGCAAATTATTTTCATTGTTTTTTAACATGGGGAATTAATATTTGTGCCACATAATAATATTTAACCAACCGCCATGCAAGTATGGTTATGATTCATGATGAATGAATGCGGATTGGGTACCAAATAATTATAGGTAGTTGATGAGAGCATGTGGGGATCCGTGTGTAATTTCATTATTGCTAAACCTGAGGAATCATCCTTTGTGAATCTCATAAGGATGCATAATGATCACGTAAGTCTATGTCAGTGATTAGAGCATGTGTGTGGTGATCCATGTGATTTCATTATTGTTAAACAGATGTAAATGTATCATTTGTAAAAACACATCATTATGCATAATTATCATCCAGGAAATATTATAATTTCTGATGAAGGACGAGAATGATTAAGATTCCATTGTACTGTCATGGTTGTTGAATCTGTGAATTTATCATGAGTAAAGCACTTTTTTTAAAGCACATACATATTCTTAATTGTCATATATACAGATATGATTGTGTCTGAGGAATGATTTAGATTTCATTGTGTCAATTGTGTTAACATTTAAAGTTATCATTGGGAAATCACATAAGTATAATTACTTATCTTACATGCAAGTATGAAAATGATTTCTGATGAATGAGTGAAACGATCATCCATGCACATATGAATATCATGTCTGATGAATGAGTGAAATGATCATCCATGCACATTTGAATATTAGGTCTGTTGAATGGGGAGTATGAGTGAAGAGAAGTTACATGCTAAGATAGCGTATAAGCTAACTATCAGTCTCATGATAGAAGGCAACTTTGATGTATAATGTCCTGTATATCACAAGAGAACATGTTCGGCATAACCCAAACACTAATTAATCATTTAGTGCACTCCGACGCATGACAACACTTTGTATTGTATATCACTTATGGTACCATCATCTTGGTTTGTGCCCTAGATTATGCGTACTACAACATCTGGTTTTGTATCTGAAGCAAAACACCACTTTGTATCATAGATCACTCATGTTACAATATATGGCCTAGTGTACTGATTATTGTAAGGATAATGAGGATGATGAATATAATAACACTGATGATGAGGATGATTCTAAGGACGATTATAATAATGTAATGATGATGATGATGATGATGATGATGATGATGATGAGGAGGAGGAGGAGGATGATGATGATGATGATGATGATGATGATGATGATGATGATGATGATGATGATGATGATGATGATGATGATGATGATGATGATGATGATGATGATGATGATGATGATGATGATGATGATGATGATGATGATGATGATGATGATGATGATGATGATGATGATGATGATGATGATGATGATGATGATGATGATGATGATGATGATGATGATGATGATTGTCAACATCTTGAATCACACACACACAGGCACTCGCTACTTCGTCCACACCCAAAGAAACATCCGTTGTGAGGATGGTATGTCATGTCTTTTAATTTAGGCGAACCTGATATAGTTAAATACAATAACCAGGCGGTGACTGCCTGAACAAATATACATTTGTCGCCTTCTTTACAATACTTATGCACAGTCACTTATTCACACTCCACACTCGCTATCTCCAAATGGCGCCCTAGCAAACTAAACAGTTGCACTCGGAAATACACAAGTCCTCTCTCGAAAGCTGTCGTGTCCCGTCTGACGGTATTCAGCCGGCTGGCTGGCCTTGCCGCCCTAAATCCCGTGCGGTCAGTAAAACCCCGTGCTATTGTACCTGTCTCGTAGTACAGCAGTCTGTCCGTGTTAACCTGGGTTATACTAACGTCTAGTCTGTTCAGGGTGGTGTTCCGTGAACTAACCGTCCCCCCTCCCCTCCTCGGGGTTGGTCCTGGCGGTGTCCTGGTTATGACACGTCCGTGTCCCCACCTAAGTCCTGTCTTATGACTGTTCTAAGTCCTAGTTTGTGTCCTATCTATACTCTGTCTACTCCCCTGTAGAGTCCTGATCTATGTCCTCTATGTCATTACCTCTATTCTGTCCCTTGTCCTATCTATGTCCTCCTCAACATCTTGACAATGATGATGATGATGATGATGATGATGATGATGATGATGATGATGATGATGATGATGATGATGATGATGATGATGATGATGATGATGATGATGATGATAAATGAAGTACAAGCATAGAACAGACACGGTGAAGAGGAGAGAATATACTCGCCTTGAAACTTTTGATTAGAAAAGAATTCACCTCAATACTATACAAGAATTGATACCATGATGTACTTATATTGTCTATAAGCAAATACTCATGACAATGGGGAATGATTTTAAAACCCTTAATGTATTAGGCCCTTTTTCTTTAATAGAACACGATGTAGAAAACATAACTATTTACAGACAAGGATGGGAAACATAGTTGTCAATTCCAAATCAATCAAGGTATTACTCAACCTGGAAACCATGATGACAGTCATAGGTGAAGATGAAACTGCACATCTGCTATTCTAAACCTTGAACACCTGGTAATGGAAGATTGAATGGAGAACAACCAATTATATTGTGGATAACTATTTGAGAACCCCAAGACTATCTTTCTCCTATGTTTATTTTCTTTAGGAACAAAATTCCTTTTATTGATTTCACTTGTTGTGCTCTTAGGAGTTTACATCATTTAATTTCTGATGTTCATAGTGATGATATCATTAGATTTATGACTGATGCTGAAATTTCAGATAGTGGCTAAGTACCGCTAGATCCAGACCTGACTAGGTTAAATGCAAGACTTGGTGAAGGTAGCAGCTTGACTGAATCTAGATCCAGGCCTGACTTGTCTTGTGTGAGTGAAGTATCTGGACAAAGTGATGCAGAACAGTATCTCAAACAGAACTCACCTGCAAGCAGTTTCCTAGCCCAGTAATAGAGGTAACTTAACTGGAGTGTAGAGAAACACAAATACTATCCGATACCCAGAGAGATAATTAACAATCAGTAGGAGAACTTAACAAAAGCTCAGGGAATTGGTGGCATTAGGGATCCAGTCACCCTGAAGTACAACTGTTTATAAGCAGGTTCAGACAGTCTATCCCAAATTAAATGAAAGTATGTCATTAAAATGTATATTTCAGGCATCCAGGGATATGAAATATCTTTTACCTGTATGAACCCACATTGGTGCATAATACCAATTGAAATTGATGTTGTTGATGTATTGAATGATCATAATTCATGTTTATGTTTTAATAAATTATGTAAGAGGTTATTTCCTCCTTTGAGTGTTTTCTTGTCGTGTCAGTAGTTCAATAAGACACAACCTAGATATTAACCAATTAGCCGAGAGAAGAGAGGCAAGGAACCCCCAACAAGATATTTTGGCCTTCAGGAAACTTTACATTGTTCCCTGGAGGACTTCTTTGGTTCTCAGAAACTCTATATATTAAATCAAGCATTTGAACTAGTGCTAGCTTAATTGATTATAACGGGTAGGATCACATTGAGAAAGAGGAATTTAGTATCCTCTTTGGGGTTGAACCATCAAACCATACATCCGACAGTCACATGACTATCATAACCAGTCAATGTTAATATTTGTATTTTACATATGTTACTGTGTTCGTGCCGCTGTGTGAGTTTCGTGTGTTTAGGCCTGGCTACACGAATCTTGGATTCTGCTATTAGGCAACTGTGTAACTGAATACAGCTTTCAAACAACTCTAGTTAATTGGTTTTCCGAACAAATTCTGCAACATATGTATGCAATTATGTGTGTATGTTTGTAATTGTTATTGTCGTTATCGACCCAGAGACGTCTAGGTCTCCATCATCGGCCATGTGCCATGTACTGATTTATGCAAGCGTTCATCATCTATTGTGTTATCCCTTCCATACAGAGTGTTCCTGTAATCTGGTGTTGTATTTATTAATAAAAGGATGATATTTTGCAAGAAGTTAGCTCACACAAAGAACTGGTTACTCGAGTCAAAATGGGACAGCCCACAAATGGGTACGCCATGAGCATGGAAAAGCTTGACTACGTCGTAAAGAAGTAGTTGAGGTGAAAGGGAGAATTGGGAGCAGACGGAGAGAGAAGATGCCGAACAGCGTGCCATTATGGCAAGTACGAAAATTTCGATCAGAAATTATTGGCGGTTACGAAATATATGGCTGTGGACATGGACTATATTTTATCCCCAGTAATTTTACGTGTTTAATGTAAACAGCTACTGTCTAGGTGAGTTTAAAACAAGAGCAGGTTGTCACAACCACCCTTAATTGTTACAACTGCTACGACTACGTTCTGAACAAGATACTTCACAATCTAACTGTTCCATTTGACATTAACACCGAAAAGACTAACAGATACATTTTAAATGTGAAAGGATTGCGACAGGGGTACCTTTTGTCAGCTTTACTATTCTTACTTATCTTACCGTAGACAGAAATATGAAGACAAAAGCTACAGCCAGAAATAGAATTTAAAAGATTCTGAAAGAGCAGTCTGATGGCTAACGACAATGCCATACCGTCTTACACATTAAATCACTTGCAAGATAAACTAAACACATGTGATGGAAGTTACCAACAATTAGGCCTACAGACTTCACCAGGAAAGACAACAATAGTGAGAATACATGAAGCAAATGACAACCTGATTTTCCTCACGTCGGGGGGAGGTAAAGTATTCACCTACCAAGCAAAAATTGAGAGAAATGGACAGGTATTACAATAACAGTAGAAAAGGGAAGAGGAGCTTTCATAGCACTAGGACATGTATGGGAGTTCAGACAAATTAAAATTAGTACGACACTGAGAATACTGAACAAAGAGAGAGAGAGAGAGACCTAAAACACATCGGGAAGAAAATTAGAGACAGGTAAATAACATGGGAAGTGCAGGAGACAGCAAAAAAAGATAGGACGGTGGCTTGGTGTGAGCTGGTTGAGCGCTTGTGGAGGATAAAGGTCAGAAGAGCAGATCACATTAAGCATATCTATATGCGTATCGTCGAATTCATAATGGCTAAATAAGGTATTTCTGTCATCAAACAGAGAGTACAAATATCCATCCATATACACACACACGCGCGCCCGCGCACGCACACACACACACACACACATGTATACATAACTTCAATTTAATCTTCTATACATCCACAAACACCCATCCACGTTCGCATGCACACAGACACTAACTCACACGCAGTTGTAGTACCTCCGTCCACATAGCTGCATAATTTAAAGCATTCGGGGGAAACGCGCAGGTCCCATTCCTTCTTTACACTGTGAAAGGCCGAGTCTATTTGCGACATGACTCCCAAACGTATTTCGCCTTTTGTATTTCCACATCTTTGCCGTTTATCGCCGTGTATTTAGAATTGCTGAAAGTAGTGGGTGGTTTGAGAAATGCAGTGAAACAATGTAGACAATCCATATACACTATACTGAGACGATCTGTGTTTGTGTCCTTGAGTGGACCATCGTGAATGTAACTGTCAGTTGAAGGCGTTGAGAAGGAAATTGAACAAAGTGTAAGTTTCACGATTCAAGCTCGAGGGTTAAACATGAAAATATAGATTACAGTCCACGCCAGGAGTGAACAGACGTGATTCGGGGATCAGGCGTCGTAACCGTCGCTTTGCAATGGCGAAGTCCCACCTGAATAAGCGGCTAGAATGTGCAGGTTTTAAAACAAAAGCGGGAGGCCCCGTATGCAGTTAAACCTCGTGTGACAGTTAGAAATGGCACAGAGTACGCCGTGTTAGATATACAATGAAATCTGTAGAGAGAAAGCACCCCTTACACATCTTTATCCCGAAAATTGATTTCCAAACGTTATTTAAACGCCCCTCGTAATAAGAACTAAAAGAAGGAGCAGAAGAGGATAAGATATGAAGGAGGAAAAGAAGAAGTAGAGGAAGAGGATAGTTAACATACAGTGTTTGAGATATATACCACTTATATACACCATGTATAGACTATCTTCATAGTAAACAAAAGGTATAATGGATTGTCCATTATGTTATGTCATTCATGGTGTGACAATTTATTTCTTGAACCAGATTGCAAGCATGAACGAGTGAGAATGAAATCACACTGCTTCGTGACATATATCTCACAAAGAAGATAATGGCATTCCTATTCCATGTAACACCACTTCTAAAATAGGGAAAGCTTACCACCGCCCGCGCGGTTCCGCAGCTGCGATTTGTTTGATCCTGTAAATGGAAAGTGGTTCCTTTATAATATGCACCGACTGCTCTGTGGTTTCCGTCACGCCCGCTGGTTGTAGCGTTAAAAAAAAAAAAAAAAACATGTCTCCGCTATGTTGCTTTGCACTAAGAAGGATATTTCAAATCCTCGATTACTTCCTGACTGTCAGGTGCGCTCTCGCCTCCGTGAAGTTTCTCGTAAAGAGTGACTGCCATCACCGTCTGAAAAAATGCCAGGTTGGGTTGGCAGTCATAAGGCAGCCAAAACTGACTGACTATGTTTTTCAAATATTTCAGCCAAAGTATAATTCATTTATTCACTTCACATGATATATTGTTCTGCAGTATGCACATAAAGAAATACAGCAAAATAATCAATCGTGCAACTGTTAGTTTGCTCCACTGTTTTAAAAACTGAATATTTTTTTTAAGGCATCGACAAACAGAAATGAAACAACATAGTTTGGGTGGGATGTTCTGAAAGCAATATTCCTCTTCTTCATCTGCGATCAACATTAGCTATGCCACTATTCCGGAATGGGTCAACAATACCATGTACGTGAAGACTTCGCCAGCTTCTCCACATTATGTATCCATTCATCATGTGCCCTGCCGGTAAACGTGGGCGGTCATGATTCGCCATTTCACTCGATCACCAGAGTCGTGCATCATTTCAATGTTCTTGTCTCGACCATGCCACGTGATCAAGCCATCCAGGTATTTACTTCTCTGTCATCCTCTTGTTCTCTTCCCCTTGATCTTTTTGACTGTCTACGTCTAATTTCTCTAATCAGTTTATGATTTTCATTTGTTTCTTGTAGGACTTGATCGTTGGTTTTTATTTCTGACCACGGTATTCTTTGCATTCTCCTCAGAAACCACATTTCCGCAGCCACCAGATGTTTTTCACCTTGTCTGCTCATTGTCCACGCTTCACATCCATACAAAACTACAGGCTCTATGTAGCACCTCAACATTATTTTTCTCGAAGCAATTGACATCTTTTTATTGGTCAGTATGTTTTTCATCTCGCAAAAGGCTACATTCGCCATGGCGATTCTTGTTCTAATCTCTTCAAGGCATCTCCCATCAGATGCTATGATTGTTTCTAGATAATTGTACCGATTCACCCACCTGTTTAAGTATATTCTCATTTACCTGTATATTACATTGTGGTATTTCGTTCTTCTTACAATTTAATTCTAATCCTAGTTGTTCACTGTGTGCAAAAATCGCATCATCTAAATGTTGCAGGTCCTGTTCATTGTCTGCAATCAATACTGTATCATCTGCATATCTAATGTTATTGGTGATTCGTTCTCCAATGATGATTCCTTTCATATCTTGCACATTTCTGAAAATATTTTCACTATACAGGGAAAAAAGATCTGGAGACATCACACATCCCTGCCTCACACCTCTCTTAATAGGCTGATATTGACCTACCCCATGTTCAATTATGATAGCAGCTTTTTGTTTCCAATGTATGTTTGTTTTTTTTAAACAAGTCTAAGGTATTTCCCAGCAATTTGTAGATCTGCAAGCATCTCTATCACGTCTTACTCTATCGAAAGCCTTTGTGTAGTCAATAGTAATATATTCGTCATCAGCCATTACTAATTTTCCTGGAAATGGAGAAAGACGGGTCTAGGCAGGCGCTCCTTATAAGGACCGGGAGTAAGGTTGAAGTGAGCCTAACCATTGGATGGCGAAGTCCCGGCCTGGCCAGCTGGAAACCCAACGGAAAGTAGTTGTCACTTGTGTGAAAGTTGTCAGAGGAACAAGTCCCTTTCCTAACCTGGGGGAGGTTTATCATAGCGCCTAATTTCGCTCTCTGCGCCACCGGTATGCTTGTGAATTCATTGTAAATGCTATGATGTGCCTCTAGATGCTTATAGGGGACATGTATTATTAGTTTTTTATGTGTATTGTGATATTAAGAGATCAGCGCCTCATTGAGAGGATAGTCTGACTTGCTCGCCTTCTGCAGAAATGGCATGCCTATTCTGCTGGCACGTTTGCCATGTTTAGCGTTTCACCTGATATGATTGGTTTTGCTATATGCGTGTGAACGTTATCTCACTCACAATGCATATTTGCAATTTCCTATGTGCCGTGGGACCTTCCCTATGGACGCACATTACTGTGCATCTTCCCCCAGATGTGGAAGGTTCTTGAGAGTCTGTGTTTTACAACTCCTATGTTTAGATTGTGTGATTAACATGTGATTTTTTTCATGAATATATGGTGAGGATTTGAGGGAAGAGCATGTTGTTGCCATGAGATGTATTGCTCAGCAAGGGAGATAGCTAGAAGCCCCATACACCAATCTGTCTGTAGGAAGTGCCCTAACTGCCAGCATAGCACAATTACTGGTGACGGCTTAGAGAAAAATTTTATGTTCAATGACTTGCTAAAAGCGTTCTTATAAACACCATAATGCAATTAGTTTCTGAAGTAGGCACTGATTGATACATTTGATGAGTTTTACAAACAGCGTTCTCAAAAACCCCGGTTCCCAAGAGTTAGGTGAGGGAAGAACAATGTATTTTATGTGTGATCTTTGCTCAGGCCCTGATACATATCTATTAGATAGCTCTCATGTTAATTCATGTAATGATCATAATTGTTTCTCATTTGTGTGTGTCTTACATTTTAAATGTGGGTTCATGATTGTTTCTCTATTTGCTGGGGAAAAGGTTGAATTTTGCCCAGTGGAACTAGGCAGGTGTATTTATGATGATGGAGATGAGGATGGTTTTGTGAACCGAGCCTAACCTGAGGGAATAAAGACTGAGCTGTGTGTGTGTGTGTGTGTGTGTGTGTGTGTGTGTGTGTGTGTGTGTGTGTGTGTGTGTGATGGCTTTGTCTCTATATGATTTACGTCACCTCGCCTTTTTGTCTTATTGTGATGCCTATGTCACACCAAGATGTCTGTGTCTTAATTGGATGACATCGTCTCAACTTGAGGCACCTGTCTCAACAGGAGGACCCTATCACAGCTGGATGCCTCTATCACTACCTGTCTGTGTTCCAATGAAACTCTGTCACAACAGGACAACTTGGTCTCATCTCTCTGAACTTAGCTTATTCTGCTGTCCTGGTCTGGTGGGAGTTTATATCATTGAAACATCATAACATCAAGGGGGAGTAGGTGTTGATTTTTGTTTTGTAATGACATTTCATTTATATAAATGAATATAGAATGGATTTAGCATTTTTATGTCAGCAGAGAGCTGGATGGTGGAGTTGCCTGAAGCTCATGATGCGTAGCTCTATTTTCTTGTCAACAGTGGGCTAATGAAGAGCTGGGAGCCTGAAACCTGACTGGTAGGAGGGGCTCCATTTCTCTCAGGGTAAAAGAGGAATGATGATTCTCAAGAAATTAGCCCCACCTCATAGTCACTCAGGATACGCCTGGCAGCCTTTTCATCTTTTCATCTGTCGTACGGTGTACGGTTGGATTACCATCATGATGAATTGGACCAAAGGGTGAAGTAAGAGGTTGTGATGCTCAGAAATTACCCTGAACACCAGGGACAATGAACAGCATGGTATATGAGCTAGAAAACTCACTATGTATAGTCTTCAGGAGCAGTTACCTGTTATCAAGATTGATTGCCCTACCTCAACACCCTTAGGTTTGGTATATCAGGATAGGTATCCCCTAAGTGCTCAACTGCGAGTTTTCTATCAGCGAAATCCCAGAGTAGGAACAGTAGTTGGTTAAAACCCTAGGGGGTTGATTACAACACCTTGTTCATTCATTATTAAATGGATAGAGAGGAAAATTATTTTCAGTGTTTCTGAAGGATTTACTGAAGGCTATTTTTGCTAAGGGATTTGTCTGCCTTATTGGGGAATTTATGTCCACCAGTGTACTCAGAGAGTGGTACCAGCCCTGTTAATAGTTTACACCTAATTATGCAGAGAAAGCTGCACTGATATCATCGATGGTGGGATGGCCTTATCGACATGAGACTGGTCGTTCTGAAATGCCTTGTTGACAATAGTTGAGTTTCGGATATTATTAACCAGAGCTGCTAGACGTTCGTCATCTTTTTCATTGTACTCGATGATGTAGGGAATTACCTTTTGCCCAGTCTGAAGAGGACCTCCTATTTTGTTTGACTGACCCCGGCCTTAGCTTCACTCGGCCATGCAGCCTACTTAAATCTCAGGTCATGGTTATGTCCTCTTGGAATCTCACTATGGAAGCAAATAACAGGGTTGAGCCAAGATTGTTGACAGTGCTGTTGACTTTTCCTAAACCAAATCATTGATGGAATGGGATATGTTACAGAAAAAGTAGTTTGCCCAGTGCAGGTTGAGAGAACATATCATTTTGATAAGAGTATTTTCGTGAATTTATAGATGAGAGACTGTTATCATCAATTTGCACATAGATTCGAAGAATTATTGATTTAATAAGTTATACATCAAAGATCATCTGCGACGAGACCACGAGGACGTCCAAGAAGAAAATGGATTGACGACATCAGAGACATTGTACAACCACACGGAATGACACTATCCAGTGCCGTCCACCGGGCGCTGGAACGCAAATTATTCCTCCCCACGACGCTTGACGGCAGAAGTGGAAGATGATGATGATGATGATGATGATGCATTTGTTGGTTGATAATTTTGGGGAAAATATCAGATGGTATACACTGATTTTGTCATTTATATGTTTGTAATATCTGGAAGGGTATTTAATAGCCATAGGACATACAGATAATTTCCCCAAAACCCACCATGTTTCATAATACATTGTTAGATTGAAACCTGGTGTTTATGTTTATAACTTGTAGAAGATTTGTTCCAAAGTGGTGTTCACATTTGTTATGTACTGCTATGTTACAATTGGGTCTGATCGTGGTGAGGAGGGATCCATACACATAGACATATTATAATTCTATATGGAGTGAGTTTTCTTCCTCTGGGTGTCTATGGTAGATTTCCCTGATCATTTCGCCTTCCAAAGGAGGCTCGTTCTTTACAAAAATCGTGTAGAATTTGAATACATTAGGTCCTGTTCTTCACTTTGGGAGTTTAGGAGCCATTCATAGGCTTCCTAAGGAAGGATGATTTATATTGATACCCCATCCGGGATACACCTAGTCATATGACCCACCATTCTCATTTAAAACATCACATCAATAAAGCAAAGATGCATATCTTTACTTCTATAGAACGTTCAATTATTGTTCTCAGCATGTACACAACATTTACTGTACCCTTGCCTTCCAAAACTCACATTGTTCTCCTATTTTGAGTTGTATTTTCATCCTAACTCTTTGCATGATAATTCTTAGCAAAATTGTTGTGATGTGTCTCATTATACCAATTGTTCTATGTTTATCGCATTCCAAGGCTCCTGATTTCTTTGAGATTTCAATAAATACAACATTACATAATTCATATTGAGTATGTTTTGTTTTTTTTCGCTTTGTACTCAAGCTTAGTCCATACACATTATTTATAGTAGTTATGGACTGAATTTTTGCGTGTGGATTAGCTTTCCCTATTGACAGTGTCCCTGTAACAGGATGGCCTCGGTTGTTGTGAATGAACACAAGCCCCGAGGTATTCCAGTCACTCAAGTGTATACTAAGCTCAGGGGTTGGACAGGTAGATACACTGATACTACTATTATTGACCCCCTCTGCAAGGTGACAAGTGTTATTAGTCTACAGGCCCCTCCCAGATCCTAAACCTCTACTATCTACCCTCTAACGTAGAACTTTAAACTCTCAGGCCTCGTCCAAGCTCACCCATAATAACTATATAGAAGACATGTCAACAATTCAACAATTTAATGTACACTATAGACACAGGTCTGAAAGGATCGTCCTGATAGGAGAAGTTCTATATACAATATAGAGAAAAGGTTAGAGACAGAGTCAGAGATGGTTCCTGGGTCATCATAAGGTGTAACAGAAGATTTGCGGGGTGTTTCCGTCGAGTCGGTCCAATAGACTCTTTCCCAGCACTGCTGTCTGGAACACTTGTGGACTTTTCTGCCGCAAGCAACCGGTGATCACATAATGGGAGTTAGCCACCAGGACCTCCGATGACTGGACTAAGAGCACACCTTCACAACTGCTAGAATTGTCAATGCCTATTGTCTCCATGACTGCTCTGTCTACATAGTCTGGATGGGAGACCCTCGACCATGAGGTACCCCCTGATGCATCTAGACAATAGCTGAAAATAGAGTCTTGCAACATTCTCTAATTATGGTCAAGTGATGCTTCACCCCTGGTTGGGTGACGTAGATTCTCCACAACATGACTATAAAAGATCACTCAGGATACAGCATAGCATAGAGTCTAATATGTGTCTCGTGTGAGCTTCTACTCTCTGGTAGGCGACTAACTGCAAATATGACTGGAACTCAGGATTGACTGAACTCCATCTGAGTCTGGTTCAGAACAATGGTATAGCATAATAACCGTGTGAGTGTCTGTATGCTCTGATGAAGACGTATCTCTGTGGAAATCATAAAATCTTTCTAGTGGTATATTGTATAAGGTTCGGTGGCGTTCAACAATGATGTTCAAGCTGAAGTGCTCCCAGAGCTATGACATTACCCCACCTTGGATTGTCCTCTGGAGTGAGCAAATTCTCAAATTCTCCCATTGGAATCTTTATTGAAGAATTCATATCACCACACAGGTTCACTGTAGCATTCATATACACCTTCATTGTAGAATTCATCTCCCATACAGGTTCATGGTAGAATTCATATATCACACAGGTTCATTGTAGAATTTCTATACAACACCGCTTCAATGTATAATTCCTGCACAACACAGGCAACACCTGAAAGGAAAGAGTAGGGGTGAGAGCATTCGGTGCCAACACGGATCCACATGCTATCATCCATTTTAAAATTACCTTCATCATTTCGTCATAACGAATTAGGCTATGCCTAATAAGGGAATTATCCCTAGACCTAGTGGAAGCATGTTTAGACATCCAATGTCAGATGGCACCTGGATTAGCCTGTCGAAAGATGCAGTTCTGGAAAGTTCGAGTCTGACGTTACTGTAGTCTCATACTCCTACCTTGCTCTTGTCTTCGGTGGTTGTGTGAAGATCTATACTATTTCTATTTACACTGACAGAAAACTAAACCTCTGGAAGAGTTGGTCCCTATACCACTCCCCATCATTGGACAGATATATATTGTCATCAATTAATTACTCCTAAATTAATTAAATAACAACAAAGCAAACTAATGTACAAGCAATCAATCCATTTCGCTAGTGGGATGCCTTCCCCACCTAATAACGAAATCCTTCTTGATCCGCCTCTGATGATAGAGGCGAGAAGTTCCTTTTTCTAAACATGTTCTGCCACACCACATGTTCAAGGTGTACTTGCCTGTTCTGGTCCCCCAAGTGGATTAACCTTGGGTGGTGACCGAACATCATAACTGGCCGGGTTTGCCAGTTATATACACATTATAATTACCTTGCATCTCATATCCCACACATCTCAGAGTCTAATTCAACAGCCCTACACCTTCTCTTCCATCAATCACACAAGCACTCACGTACTCATGATCATAAAGAAAAAGGCATAGGACAGTGTAGAGTAGACCCTCGACCGGTTTCCCAACAATCGCGATGATAGCACACAGGCATCTCGCGTCGGACTTCGACAAGTCGCTCAGTTATATAACGAACTTCATTACAATATATATATGCCACAAAGTACACTATATATATCATCATAGCACATGATCACTACTTACAGCATCTAAACACTTCCCCGGAATGACGCCACCACTATTTATCAATCACAAAATAGCTGCATCATCTCCTAGCGTCTAGAACTACATGCTCTGTTTGATCGACGAATCACAATTGCTCTTGCAACAGCACTGTCTGAATTTCACCTAAATCAGCCTAACCACGGCTGTCAGTTATCGATCGCCAAGTTCATTACGTATTCGCATAGCTAATGAGATGCCTTACAATTACGCTGTTTCGCTGTATTAAACAGTATAAATATGTAAAGAGCTATTACCTGAACCATGAACCAATTACCCCTCAGCTGGAATTACTGTCTGTGGCTCACAAACCTCATACTTGACAATATTAGCTGTAATTTCTGAAGCTCTGCTCCCGAGGAGAAGTCAGATCGAAATGATGGCCAAATGCCTAGTTCCGGTTGTGAGGAGTACTCTCCACGCCCGGAAAAAATCAGGTCGCACGAATTACTTCACTCACAGTGTGAATCATGCTTTCTCCCGCCCAGTGAACAAGTCTAGTTCACTCACGGGATAAAACTAGTGCCCGTTTCGACCTTTCTGTCTCGAAACTTCCAGCTTCTCGATCTTTCTAAGTTATGCAAATCAGCCGACTTCCCCCGAGTTATAAATAACTGGGGAACTCCCTAATAACGTACTCACGTACTATGGAAATTCCTCGTACGAAGCACAGCTGCTTTGGCCTAAATCTTGACAGTCCCTCGCCATCAGGCGAACCCACTCCGAATTCAGAGGTACTTGTAATTTACGTCCCCGAGTCAAGGACGACAGGGCAACATTTTAGTCCAGCTGTCCGGTGTAGGGGTTGAACAGCTAACCTCGGCATCAGTACAACGGGTGTTTAAGAACACGTGTTCTAACCCATTCGCTCATGCGGACCTGCGAGTATGTTTTGATGCTTCTGACAGTATCAAAGAGCTAGCTTGAAAGGTTGGACCGCATACAAAATGCGGCCATGCGGGTGATTCTGGGGTGCACAAAGGACACACCAATTATATGCATGAGACATATCCTGGTGCTACCAACAATGGCGGATAAGCACAGGGTCCTTCGGGCCAAATGATACCTGAGATGTGTGCAGATAGGTATCAACCCCTGCATGAAGTCATGGATATGGTCAAGGGTCATAGACTAAGACGAGGCAGGCCCTGGATGGCACAGGCCAATATAGCTATACCTCATGTGTGTGATCTAGAGACCTCATTCATTCATTCAGTAGCACGTCCTTTGTAGAACTTTGCTCCCATAACAACTTTCATTCCGGAAAACCTCTCGATCATAAGCAAGATGCACCGCGTTCGATATACCCATCTGGAGATCATCCGCTACAGCCTGCACCCATCATCTCTTTGGCCTTTCTTTTCCTCTCTTCCCATGCATATACCCCTCCATTATTGTTCTCTCCAAACTCTCGTGACGTTTCAAGTGACCAACATATTTCAACTTTCTTTGTTTTATCGTCTTTAATAGCCAACCTTCTTAAATATTCTGCTCTTGAAGTATGGGTGCATTTGTTCTTTTCTTTATCCAAGATATTCTTAGAACTCGTCTATAACACCAATTGTGAAAAAGAGTGGGTTGAAGTACCGGCAGACAGGACGGACTCACACAATGCAATAGTAACACCGAGTCGTGAGTGCAGAAAATGGGCAGCGGGTCGCACTGAGTTTGAAGTGCAACAACTGATCCAGAGTAATACACATCAAGATGACATTGTGGTCTATACTGATGGGTCAGTGGTTAGAAACAAACGGAGTGGTTGGGGTTTCATTACGAAGGCTAATGGGCGATTCTTGAAAAAAGAAACTATGGCATTCTGAGGCTACGATCTCACTCATGAGAATGGAGGTGGAAGTAGTCACAGTGGTATTTCTTTGGTTAGAGGAGACCACTGCAACACACATTGTCTTCATCACGGACTCAAGGAGTATGCTTAGTAGAGTGGAGAAAGGAATATTTCTTGTGGGATGGCTGCTTCAGAGGTCACAGCTTGTAAGAATTGTGTGGATATTTTGTCCTGGCCATGCGAAAGTGCGGGGGAATGAACAGGCTGACAGGATGGCATGGAATGCACCTCTTGGTGATCGATTACTATGGACAAAGGAGGGGTGGATTGTGGGACCAGATGGAGAAGGTGGAGGAACAGACTGAGAACCCGCATGTGGAAAGGATGAGATTGCGGGGGATTGGCAGGGGTTCTGGTAGAATCCCAAAACCGAGAGGAAAGACCAGGAGAACTTTCAATCAGATAACGGTGGGAACGTTTAGTAGTGTGACTCTTCACTGGCTGTTGAACGAGAGGACAGAGCGGAGATGGGAATGTCCTGAGTGCAGTGATGTCAGTTCTTGGCTCAACTCAACTCAACTACATAATTCATGAGGTATATGTCCAGTATCATATTTTGTGTTCAGCAGTCTGGTGACTTGATCTATTCCATATTGTTCTACATCATGAATCATTTCTGTTGTGATGTTGTTTGAACCGGGGGTCTTGCCAGTTTTCATATAGTTAAGAACATTCTGAACCTTCATCTTCAAAATTGATGGGCCTTCATTATTATTTAGAATTTCATACTGTTCTTCTCTGTTATCATCATATATTATGATTTTTTTCATCTTTTGTGTTTAGTTAGTTAGTTAGTCTTTCCTCTTGAGCCTAAGGCGGCGCATAGGGCAGAAGTCCTGTCTCTCCATGCCTGGCGGTTCGCTGCTATCTGTTGTAGATCTTGGATATTTACTTGGCTATTGAATGAGCCTTCTCTAATGATGGTTCTACGAAGGGTCTCTCTTGGTCTTCCCCGTTTACTTTTCCCTACCGGTGACCATATGAGGGCTTGGTAGGGGAGTCTTGTCTTGTCCATTCTGAGTACATGGACGATGTAGTTCCAACGGCGTCTTCTTATGAAATTGGATACTGTATCTTGCTTAGTCTCTTGTCTTATTTGCGAATTGGTTCTGAATTCTGTCCAGTGGATGTTTAGAAGTCTTCTAAGACATGTGTTTAGGCAGTGCCTTAATGCAATGTTGCCCCTCATAAGATTAACAGGGATGATCCATAGCAAAAGCAACGCTCGTTAATAAAAATTAACAATAGAAAAGTCTCACCTCAAATATGGAATTTGACACAAAAGAACTGACGGCAGTCGTGCTAACAGTTTAGGCATTTATTAATGCACTGCAGAATCACATGGGATCAACTAATCTAAAGATATAAACTCGCGTTTATTTATCCATCTTAGAATCAGCTCTCGATTCCACTCTGTTAACCTTGACGCTCAATCTTTTCCAATTCATCATTGAGTCGTCCTTTTCCGAAAAATAGTCTAGGTTGATCTTGGCCCGGTCCTTTTCATTGCGTGAATTCTCATCAACAGATCACTCCTCTCCTTTCGCTGTTCACTTGCCGAATCTTCGCAACCATTGCTTCGTCCAGATCTTATTCCATACGGAGCTCTCAGAAAAACATAAGCGCCTTGGTGTCGTGGTCCCAGAGCGTCTCCCGTTGTTGTCCTATGACGTTTTTACGTTCCCGTTGGTTTCTCCTTTTGTTTGTTGTGACGAAACGGCGCTCATCTGTCTGTTGTCGTCGGAATCCCGCACTATTTTGGCGTGTCATCGGGGACTTTCCCAGTTATAAATAGACTAAGGGAATTTTCCATCTAGAATCATCTCGAATCACCGGGATTTGACTGTATCGGGTTGCCGGGTGCTTCAGCGAATTCCCGTGCAGAGAGATCTGGAAATTCTAGGCGTGGAATGAATGTTTTCCGAGAAGGTGACTTTTCTCAAGGAGCTCTCATTTCTCGTGCGCATGAGTTTGCACGTTGGGGAAATGCGGCTAGAATAGGCATTCACTTCCTGACTCTCACGGAGAGAAGACGCAGGGCTCTGTTAAGCCATTTGTATAGCGTCTCACCTCAACCAAGTTGCGACTGACTGTTATCACATGCGGCAGATGTGCCCTTGAACAGTTCTGGTAGCTGACTGGAGGCTGGTTCTACTTATTCAGGTATCTACTTGGTTAATTAATTTAACTTTGGAATTGTTCACAAAACGCAATCGTTCTAACCTCATTAAATATGCGGGTGTCTTTGCATCACTGTGGTCAGTGGTAGTATGCATGTGGACCAATGTGTGGGCCAGAATACTCTCACCGATCGCTCTTCCTTTCAGGAGTTGCCTGTTGAGGAACCAGTCGACTACACTTGTTGTCTGCCTGAAACCACTTCGTGTACCACAGCGAAGGGTAGAATCATTACTTACCTTGCCTGACTAAACCACACCATGTGACAGGGTGCATCATCATGAGTGAAGGTTATCATTAAGTGATTTCGGTGCCCTGAAAGTGCCCATGTGGGATGTGATGGTTTGTGTTGTTTTTCTGACTTAGAAGATACTCTATTTCAGCCAGGAGAAGTTCAGCCACCTGAGCAATCATGCTCAATGATACGAGACACCAGACTGTACACAGTCTATTGTGGTTCCGCCTAAACGTCGGAAAGATTGATCTATAAACTTGTACTGTTCCTACGGCAGCTTTAGTGGCAGGTCATGAGACCTACACCAGCTTACGTATAGAGACTAATGGCAAGTGTAATGACGTGTAAGGGACAAATAATTATTGTCCAGACTGAACAGTATTGTCTCCATATGAAATAGATGTGTGATTCTAATGTTGTACTTAGAGTATGAAGACTTTGAACTGTGTTTTCTCGTAGGACTCTAGAGTCGTATCAGCCGAACTATCTGATTACCCAACCAGGGGTAATGTACTATGATTTAGGGACCATTAGATTGGTCAGTGGCTTATTACCCAACCAGGGGTAATGTACTACGACTTAGGGACCATTAGATTGGTCATTGGCTATTACCCAACCAGGGATATTTGATACTAAGGAGGTACCATTAGATTGGTCATTGGCTACAGACATTCATTGAAGTCCAGCGTAACTGGGGTCAACTCCAGGAGGATTGTCTCCCAGCCAGGCGGTTTACAGAGAACTGTTTATTAACTTAGCAGTGACTCATTAGGAAGTGATGAAGTTGCAGTTCCTCCAGTTGAGTGAGGTCCAGGGGTAACTCTCTGGTTGTCGATCCAAGCTCTGGGACGAAGTGGTCTCCATGGTTCTAGTCATCTCACTGGAAGGAAGCCGGGTGAGTGGCGGACCGACTGGACGGGACATCTGCATCCAATCTACTTCTCAGCCTTATGATGAAGTAACCATATCTCTGATTCTGTCTCTACTCTATCCTCTATTTGTGTAAATAGATTATTATATCAGGGTGTTCATTTCAGTTCTATATTCTCAAGGGTAGAATAAACTTTGTGTATGTTGACTTACTCTTTGTATAATTATTGAGTGTGGTCTCGGACGATGCCTCGGTGTTCATTGTTCCACGGGAGTAGGTAGTTAGTGGGGTCTAGAATCTGGAGGGGTTTGTAGACATAATTAACTAATACTAGGTCAACCACAGAGTAAACAGTATATCTACCTGTCCAACCCCTGGGGTTAGAATACACGGGAGTGCTAGAGACACCTCGGGGGTGGTTAACTCTCACTACCCAAGGCGATCTTGTCACGTGTCAACTTTAGTGTCCATCTGGGAAAACCCCTTTTTCTTTTTGGTGGCGCATGCCGTCATGGCATAATGCCCCCTCCCAGATAAAAAAATGATTTATCATTTTTTTTTCTCTATGAATATATGTATGTATATATATATATATATATTCTGCAATCATATGCTCAATACAACACTAACAACAACAGCTGAATAGTCCCTGGTTTCCCCTCTTATCCAACCTCCAAAAAAAATGTTATATGACGGGCACGCCCACCTGTCCAAACCCCCGTTGGACGTCGTGTGGCTGATCATGGGGAATCAGTCCAACTAATATACATAATAGTCCCTACCTTGTCCTAATAGACAATGTGTCCTCACTCTAGGTAATACCATGAGTTTCGGACGAGGGTAATAATGGGTTTCCCAGTAATCCATCTCAGTTGCCGTTGATCGTTGTTGTTGTTCCTCTATATTACATATATTCTTTCTTTATTCATAATATATCCGTGGGTAGGGTAGACGTATACGCTCCATGCCTTGAGAAACTTTAGAGATCCATTCTGGTGTGGATATCTTGGGAACATTGACTACTTCAACATTCATCAATTAACCAATGAACCGATGATTCCAATATAATCTTAATTAAGACAATAACTAATTAATATAACAAAATTAACTATTTTACTAACTAATTAGTAATCAACTATTTAACCACGCTAATTATATAAGTTAAATTATGAACTTTCAATGTCCATTCATGAAATTCACAATTTACGAAATATTTGTTCCGTTTCAACCTGTCTTTGTGAACAACACTATAAAATCACACAACACATTACATGAATACTTAATGTTCGCAATGTTTTGCACATGACGTAAGATCACGACGATCCAAGTATCCATCGAGTGTCATCAAAATTATTTCATCAAGTCATGATGACTCTGCCAAATAATGGAATATCAACAAAATATGTATCCATTTTAGCTAAACTATATATTCGCAACAGCAATAAATTATACAGTTGCCGATTGCTATAAACATTGTTCTTTAATCAGGTGCTATTTGATGATATATTTATTAAATTTCCTAACAATTTATGAAAGAACAGTTACATTCAAATATAATTGAATAACTTATAACATAGATCTGTCTTTCTATTTAACTACAATCGACTGAGAATATCTGCAAGATTATTATCCTTTCCATGAATATGACAGATATCGAATTCATAATCTTGTAAGAGTAAAGATCATCTATGAATTCTAGAGTTCTTAGGATGACCAGATTTGAATATCTGTAAAGGTTTGTTATCCGAAAGAACAAGAAATTTTCTACCGAGTAGATATCTAGAGAATTTCTCAATACTTTCAATTAATGCCAATGCTTCTAGTTCAGTAATAGCATAATTTCTCTGCGTCTCTGATAACTTTTTACTGAAGTAAAAAATTGGATGTAACTTTCCCTCATGTAATTGAAGTAATACAGCTGAAATAGCATGTAAACTAGCATCTGTTTGTAATACGAAGTCTTTTGAAATATCAGGCAATTTCAGAATAGGATAGGTACTGAACAGAGTTTTTATCTGTTGTAATAGTCTATCATGATCATCTGTCCAAACTATTTTTGTAGGCTGACATTTCTTTAATAGTTCAGAAAATGTTGCTGTTATATCAGCAAAGTTAGGAATGAACTTTTGATAGTAGTTAATCAGACCTAATATACTTCTTAATTCCTTTTTTGTTGTTGTTGGAGGTTTGATATTAAGAATTTTAGTAACCACCATTGGATCTGTTTTTTTAAATCCGTTAGAAATTCTATGACCAAGGAATTGTATTTCAGTAAAACCTATCTCAATTTTACTTGGTTTAGCTTTCAACCAGTGTTGCTGTATTCTCTGAAATACCTGTTTAAGAATTTTAATATGTGTGTCAATATCTGAAGTATGCACACAGATGTCATCCATATAAGTCGCCACATTAGAAATTCCATGGAGTAATCTTCTCATCATGCGCATAAATGCGCTTGGTGCATTTTGTAGACCAAATGGAAGATATGCCCATTCGTATAGACCCAATGGCGTACTGAAAGCTGTAATATGCATCGACTCTTCTTCCATAGGAATTTGCCAATATCCCTTGGTGAGGTCAATCTTCGAAAAGAGTTTCGAGTTTGCCATGTCTCAATCAACTCATCAATGTTTGGCATTGGTTCTGCATCTAATAGTGTCAATGCATTTACTTTTCTATAATCAACACATAGACGTAATGAACCATCTTTCTTCTTCACAATTACTACTGGAGAACAGTAGTTTGAGATGGATTTTCTTATAATCCCCGTTTTATCTAGTTCTGAAATCTCTGCGGTAACTTTCTCTAGATAATGTATTGGGATAGGATATGGTTTCACTTTAACTGGGATATTCGAGAGTAAAGTTATCTTATGTTTGATAAGTGATGTTTGTCTTGGCCTGTCAGAAAAGATTGTACTAAACTCTTTTATTGCTGCAATAAGTTTTTCTTTGTCTTGGGTTGACAAATCTTGACATATTTGTATAGATTGCCAAATACTGTCACTATTAACTGTCGGTGTTGGAATCTGTTGTTTAATAGCGTCTTCTTGTTGTTCGTTAATAACCCAACAAGCTGCTGCTATTCTATGTGGAATTTGTTGCGTCACCTGTGATGTGTTGTTATCACGTGGGATATATGGTTTTAACATATTTATGTGAAAGATTTTATGTTTTTCATTTACATCTATCCGATAATCTACATCACTAATTTTCTTAATCACTTTAAATGGACCTTGCCATGAAGTAACCAAACAGCCTCGAGGATCAGGTAGTAATAACCAGACCTCTTCTTCTTCTTTCAAGACTATTGTAACCATTTCGTATGCTTCTCTTTTAGGGTAATTACATGTCTTATTTGTAAGCATATCATTGTATAATAACAATGGACCACGCGGATTTGCTCCGTATACCAGCTCAAATTGAGAAAATCATGTACTGGATTGTGGTACCTCACGGTACGAAAATAGTACAGCTGGTAATAAAATATCCCAATCTTTGGGTCTGTCTGCTGCTACTTTTGCTAGAGTTCGCTTAAGACTCCATTATAATTTTCGTTGACCCCATTTGTCATCGGGTACCAAGGAGAACTAAAGACTTGTGGGATACCAAGTATTTTCATTGCTTCTTGAGTAGCTGTTGATATGAATTGACTACCTCTATCAGATAGTATGCAACTTGGGAATCCTATTCTACTAAAAATCATTAACAATGAATCTAATATGGATCTACTCGTGATGTATTTAAGAGGAATAGCCTCTGACCAACGAGTGCAAAGATCGATCATGGTCAAGATAAATCTATTCCCTCGATCAGTAGTTGTGTTCAATGGACCCACAATATCTATAGAAATTTTCTGAAATGGTCGTGATGCCAAATCAGTTTTCTGAACGTGTGCTTTCGGATGTTTGCCTTTTTGTGTGGTCATTTGACACAATGTACATGAGCGTACATGTGTGGTAATATCTTTGGTAAAACCAGGCCAATAAAATTGTGTTAATAATCTTTTAGTGGTTTTGGCAATACCCATATTACCCGCAAATGGTGAATCATGTGCCAGTTGCAGTGCCTCTTCACGATATTTCGTTGGGAGTACTGTTTGTATGTAATGTGTTGTACCCCTATTGTACCGTCTTGATAAAATATTATTGTCTAAGACAAATTTCCAATTACCACGTTTAGCTTGTTTAGACGGTTCTTGTACGTTTTTAAAACACGTTTGTAATGTCGGATCTTGTTTTTGTTCACTCGGTAAATCAGTTGTCAGTCTGATATTATTATGTATATTGTCAATGTCTGTCTGAGAAGGTTGATCTATTTTTCTTCGATCTTGAGCTCTTGTGACTGCATTCGCTCGCGTGTGTTCAATCTCTCATTGCATTGCCTCTTCATGAGTGTACTGATTTGCATTGGGTATATTCCCAATTAGTAGTCCGGCACAAGGGTTAGGCAATACTGCTGCATTTATTGTGCCTTCGAAGTATGGCGACTGTATTGTAATCGTGGCAACTTTATGTTTTTCGATTGTTCCCCCAAAAGATCTGCAGGCAACTACTTCACCCGTATAGTCCTCCGTTTTTATCAATCTTTTATCAACTCCAACAATTGAAGCCCCTGATACACGAATACAGGTAGTAGGTTCACCATTCACCCATGCCAGGTGAACTTTTAGTTTGCCATTTTGAATACTAACGGCATTGGCTTCATGAATTGTTTCGACAGATTCGTCAATAGGACTGTCTGTTAAAGTCTTGTCAGTCTTGTCATCATACTGTTGTATGATAGCTGCGTGTGTCTCTTCTAAGTCATCAGAGTCACTACTCGAAAATACGTATGCGGTACTCGCTTCCTTCCAAGAATTTTTCATCGGACAAGACATGCTTGTATGCCCGTACGCCTGACACGAGAAACATTTGATGCTCCTCTTGTAGGAATCATACTTACTTGTTTTCTTTGCTGTTATGTCTCGAAGATAATCTGTATACCCAGGGTGTCAGTCACACATTTCCACATGTCCGTGTGACAATTTGCAATATTGACATCTGGATAGGTGTCCCTTTCTTGGTCTGTCTCCCTCTCTATTAGAATACTGGTATGGACTATTTCTATTCTTATTACTGCTAAATTTTCTAAACTTACCTTTGCTTTTCTGGAATCTAGCGCTCGCACCTATAACAAGTTCTGGGTGTGCACAGTTTGCGAATATATCCCGATGTGCATTGAAATATGATTCTCCTCTCACTTCCATTTCCTTAAGTTTTTGCATTTATTCTCTACCAAAAATATAGACATTGCCTCTGGTATTGCCGACAACAGTCTGTCTCTTATTATTAGATCTCGAATTTTCTCGAAATCAGATCCAATATCAGCGGCTTTAATCCATTTATCAAAAAATGAGGATAATTCAGAAACAAGGTCAAGGAAAGTTTGGTTAGATTTAGGAGTAAGTGTTTTAAACTTAATGTCCATTTTGTTTACAGCAACCTATCACAATAAGTAATTATTAATTATTAATAGGTTATTAAGCAGTATAAATAACTAATTATTGCAATTTTATTTTACTTATACACTTATAAATTATATTTGACAATATGGACAAAAACATTTACTAATTTGTTAACAAGATTTTCCAACTTGTTATTATAACAAGAATTCTTTATTATCTATCAATGGCTTTAATTTAGACACAAACCGACTACATTGTCACTATAATTGAATTGTTGATTTCTAATAAGATGTATGAAACTGCTTGCACGTTTTGTCAATATTCTTGAAAATCTGCAGCAAGTTTACTTGTTGAAATTCGCATGACAGCATGCAAGTTGCAGTCCGACAATAAAGACCTATTCTTAGATTTGTTGATCTTCAAGCAAGAGAATGCTTGTTCGCAAATGTATGTTGATCCAAACAATGATAAAAGTTTAGCTGCAAAGTTTTTCATGTTGGGAAATGATTCCTGTGATAAAGATCCATAGAAATCCAGCAAACCATCTGTCTTGAATTTATCTTTAAGGTCATGATCTGCTTGTAAGTCAAGCAGCTCCAACTGTATGTCCTCTGTGGTTGTATCAGCTTCTGCACTAAAAGGGGAACTGAGAATATTGAACTGTGGCTCTAAATTCTTGAAATCTTGGAATCTCCATCCAAAGTCGTCAATCAATGCATCTTATTGGGCTTTGTACTTTTCAGTCATTTCACCAGAAATGGTTTCTTGTTTCACCAACGGGAAGTGACAAAATCTATTTTCACTTGTTTGTCTGGAGAACAGTGAGAGTTTTGCCTGAAATGATTTTACATGTACATACAATTCATGTGCAAACACACCATTGCCCTGAAGTTTGACACTGTTCATTTAACTTTTCCATAATTTCAATGGCAAACATAATGTCTAACTTCCACTCTTTATTGACAATGTTAGTATTAAAGTCACATTCAATGCCCTTCATCTATAGGAACATCACGTTTTTTGGTTCTGGACACATAATGTTTGCTGCATCTAGCAAACATTCCTTGATGAACGCGCCATCAGAAAATGGCTTGTTCTGTTTTACAATTCTGTGTGACAGCACAAGACTATCTTCAGTTGCAGCATCTTGAATTGAAGACTGCTAAGTGAAAACAGTTTGCTGTTTCTCCAAATTTTTCACCAGCTCAAGGCATTTCCTTTCACTCCCTTCGGTTGTTAAATTGTTTCCGAAATCAGAATGTTTTGTTTGATAATGTCATTTTAAATTGTACTCCTTGAAGACAGCCACTGACTCACGACACAACAAGCAAACTTATTTGCTACCAACTTTTATAAAACAGTACTTAGTTGTCCATTCAGCATTAAAACACAGCATTCATCTTCAACCCTACGTTTGTTATTGACACTCATTGCTTTAATAAAATTCGAAAAGCTATAATTGTACAAAACTTTAAAACGGAAATGAAACAAAACCTACTTCCGGCTGTGTGTGAAAATAAAGTATTCGGAAAACAAGTAGTAAACTCAGAATAAATTTCAGAAATATATCAAGACTACTACAACAAATAAATTAATTTGAACATTGTAAATGTGGAAATAATTTATAACAGCAAAAGACTTTTAAATTAAAAATTTTCTTGCAAAGTAAATCATTTTATTCACCGGAGAAATATATGTTTTTCATAAAATCATCTTTATTAAATTTTTACATGTCGATAAATATTTCTCTACATAAAAATCGATAAATTCGCATTTTAGCATTACATGGTTCAAAATCTTGCTATATGTAGCCAGGGGCTGGGTTGGGGTGAGCGCCCAACCTTGCATAAATACCCTAATGGCCCAACTCCTGGCCTTCTCGTGGCGGGACTGTTTTAACTTACAGGAGAAGGGGCGACAGCGAATCAGCGGCGCCGAGAATTATCCAGAACGCTCTAGATGTGTATGCACGTACATGCATGCGCAGAAATGTTTGTGCGTGCCTACACACCTAAACTCGAGTAAGACCACAGTCTGAATTAGCAAAGGAAAGGTGCTGAATACGGAGGCAACCAGCCAGGAGGCACACCACATAAATCAGGATGCCACCAATCACGCGTAATGAAATATGTCGACAACTGCTAAATGTTACGGTGCTCGCCCTGCTTTGGACCCCCAGGCAGGTGCAGTACTGGGCTAAATGCCTCGAAAGTGTCCAACCACAGCTACTGGAGGTCCTTCTCAGATGTCCTGTGGAGTCAGAGGACCTGAGAATAGAGCGTCTGGCCATACCAAACAAAGACTAAAACTAATGCACTGGAATGCGGAGGGATTCAGCAACAAAACAATAGAACTAGAAAACATCTTGGACAAAGAAAAGGTAAGCGTATGTTGCTTGCAAGAAACTGACCTCTTGGAAATTGCCAGTACTAAGGACACTACTTTCTGAACTTAGCAGCCAGCATAAGGTCACCATACAGTGGATCCCATCCCACTGTGGTATGCTCGGAAACGACGGAACTCATCGATTGGCTAAGGAAGGAGCAAATGAATAACAGCCTGATGTGCCCGTTACATACCACCAAATGAAAAGAATGATCAAATCAGTCAGAAGGCCACCAAAACCTGCTCAAGACGACTACCACGTTATGGACAGACCAGAACAAGTCATTTTTCTGCGCCTCAGAACAGGACACAATAGATTACGCAACCACGTGTATACAAGATTCAAGATTGGTGAATCAGCCATGTGCACATGTGGATTATCGTCGCAGACAGCAGAGCACATACTCAAAGACTGCCCATATTACAACATATCTAGGCAAACCTTCTGGCCTAGAGAGACGACAATGGAAGATAAACTCTATGGACTGCTGAGTGAACTATAAAGGACAGTTAAATTCATACAAGAGGCAACATTGCAGTTATAGACATATTAAAGGCGAACGAAAGAAGAAGTAGAAGCATTACATTACGAAGGTCAATGACTGTTTACAAAAATAGATAATTAGAAAGAAATTTTATCAAAAATGTTAAAACAATCATAACGGTATATGAAATTCTTTAAAATTCAACAAAATAACTTTAAAAAGGAAGTAAAAATTGTTATTCCCAAATGTCCTCGCGGACCGCATAAAATCAGTTGGCGGGCCGCATGCGGCCCGCGGGCCGTAGTTTGCCCATCCCCTGCTTTAGAGGATGATGCTGTCATTTACACAGATGAGTCGTTCAACGCGTGAGAAGTTCATGGGCCTTTACGGCTCAATCTTGAGGGAGAATTGTGAAGGAAGATTCTGGCGCTTTTGTCTTGACCACACGTAGTTTGACTATGGAAGACATGACATTAAGTTTAAGCAATTACATGGCTCAAGACACAGACCTCCACTCAGGCATGTTTCCTTAGTGACTCAATGAGTAGGCTCAGGAAGATAGCGATGGGGTGGGGCCGATGACAGTGGTTGCCTCTGGAGCGGTCACGGCTGGCAAAGATTAGTTTCATTTTCATGCCATGGCATGTGGGTGTCCAAAGAAATAAGCGGGCTGACAAGCTTGCAGGTAAGGCTACTGTGGAGGACAGACAAGCCATGGACCAAGCTGATATTCTGAATGCTCTATGATCAGTAAGTCACCAAGTGATGACTGTGAATCTACATCCATGGTCAGACTTCGAGAATAGCAAGTTCAAAAAGAGGTGTGGTCAAACAAGAACACTATGCAGGACGCCAAAGAAGATTAATAAACCAACATAGAACTGGTGTTGTTAGCCGCTACACGCTGCGGGATTTACTGAGGAGATCTGAGCACCTGTGGACTGAATGTGCAATAAGGATGGTCTGTCGACTAACTAACTATTACATAATGGGGCTATCGTTTTCTTTGATACAACTAGGCTACTGTTTCATGCTTTATTGATATTCAAGAAAAGTCTCAATCCAGATTTATCACCCATCTGTCTGAATACACAAATATGGAATATGGAGAGAATTCAAACCGAGTCATTGTCATAGCTATAATTATTAAACAGATGATATTTCTATTAACCAAGCATAATTTTATGAGTAATCTTTGATTAATTAATGATTTGATATTAGAATAAAGAAGACACAAACCATATATAGTACGATTTATTGCCTGGCACATTTCGCTGCATCTCGTCAGGTACTTACTGCAGGTGTCACACAACATAGAGTAAAATAATTAGAATCATCGTTCAAGCTGAAATATACACATGTTCACACAGTAATATCAGTTGTTTACCATTGTAATTTTAAACTATCATGTCTTTCTGTTTGCACAACATTGGCTTGTGCAGGTGGATCATTATCGCTTCTGCAAACTTTAACAAACGACTATTTTGTGTATGAAACAACACGCGAAAAGCGCTGTCCCTTTCAATGACATGACCGGTTTCCAAGATATGACGTGCAATGGACGACGCCGGAAGTTTATAATTGTGGTGTGCCACACTTCCCATAATCCCATCGCTTGTGAGTAGTTTCTTGTCAACACAGTTTGGTACGTGTTCCAAAATCCTGGTGTGTAACTAACTGCCTCTCTGTTCGGTCAATGTAGGTAGACTCGCACCTGCATGTGAATTGGTAAATACAATTAGATGTAGCGTACAGAGGGGTAGATTCTTTTATTGCTGGGGTGGGATCTACAAGCACTTGGAATCAACGACTGGCAAGAGAAGGTCCACCAGAGAGACGAATGGAGACGGATTGTATTTGCAGCAAAGAACCTCAATGGCTCGGAACGCTGAAGAAGAAGAAGATATATATATATATATATATATATATATATATATATATATATATATATATATATATATATATATATGTCCTGTATGCGTTCGTGAAAGGTCCATCCGATTCAGATGACATTTTCTACAGATGTTCTTCTCATTCCCGTGCAGCCAACTGGCATAGTTTGTTAGTTTACAGTTATGTAATAAAATTTAATTTTTTTAAATGTTTATCTACAGTTATCTACAGGCATATGCGTTATAATATAATGATAAAATCTTTAAGGCATTTTTAAAGTTTTCATAAAAATAATGGATCTATTTTAAATACGTGAAAATTTTCGAACCCATTTTTCCCAGAACGAGACAGACAGACAGACAGACAGACAGACAGACAGACAGACAGACAGACAGACAGACAGACAGACAGACAGACAGACAGACAGACAGACAGACAGACAGACAGACAGACAGACAGACAGACAGACAGACAGACAGACAGACAGACAGACAGACAGACAGACAGACAGACAGACAGACAGACAGACAGACAGACAGACAGACAGACAGACAGACAGACAGACAGACAGACAGACAGACAGACAGACAGACAGACAGACAGACAGACAGACAGACAGACAGACAGACAGACAGACAGACAGACAGACAGACAGACAGACAGACAGACAGACAGACAGACAGACAGACAGACAGACAGACAGACAGACAGACAGACAGACAGACAGACAGACAGACAGACAGACAGACAGACAGACAGACAGACAGACAGACAGACAGACAGACAGACAGACAGACAGACAGACAGACAGACAGACAGACAGACAGACAGACAGACAGACAGACAGACAGACAGACAGACAGACAGACAGACAGACAGACAGACAGACAGACAGACAGACAGACAGACAGACAGACAGACAGACAGACAGACAGACAGACAGACAGACAGACAGACAGACAGACAGACAGACAGACAGACAGACAGACAGACAGACAGACAGACAGACAGACAGACAGACAGACAGACAGACAGACAGACAGACAGACAGACAGACAGACAGACAGACAGACAGACAGACAGACAGACAGACAGACAGACAGACAGACAGACAGACAGACAGACAGACAGACAGACAGACAGACAGACAGACAGACAGACAGACAGACAGACAGACAGACAGACAGACAGACAGACAGACAGACAGACAGACAGACAGACAGACAGACAGACAGACAGACAGACAGACAGACAGACAGACAGACAGACAGACAGACAGACAGACAGACAGACAGACAGACAGACAGACAGACAGACAGACAGACAGACAGACAGACAGACAGACAGACAGACAGACAGATTCCCGCAACGGGAACGGGAAAGGGCAGTCATGTTTGCATCTTCAAAGTTTTCGTAAAAACAATGGATCTATTTTAGATCCGTGAAAATTTTCGAACCCATTTTTCCCGCAACGGGAATGAACGAACGAAAGAACGAACGCATGTACGCACGCACACAGACAGATAGATAGATAGACAGATTGATCCCTGCCAGGAGCTGGGCGAAGCCGGGCCGGGTCCTCTAGTCTATTTAATAAATGGATAGTAGCAGTGATCACAAGAAAACCAAGTGTTTGCCATTTATATTGACAAGCAAAGAATATCTTGGAAGCAAGTAGCTCTTATACCCTTTCACAAGAAAAATCATCAAGTGAAAATAAGTTCCAGCAATGACTGTCTGTGACATTCAGTGAACTTGTCCATGGTTCACTAAAACCATGAATATTCTTGCTTCTCTAGAGCCTTGTTCCCATGCAAGACCACAACACTAACTGTCCTTCAGTAGGAAATCAGCTCCCCAAGTACAATTTAATGGTTGGTACGTTCAGCAGTCCCAGAGCTTCTCCACTAGAAGGGATGTTAATGCTCAGGGTTTGACACATATTTGGACACATCACGTGTAGCACCCAGTACTACAGCTCAAGACATTTTCTCCCACACTCACAGCAAAGACAGGTATTTATTATTTGATCTTGGTCTTTGGTGTTCTGGATCAACTCTGCTGATGACATTCCTCTATCATCACAATCCAGCATAATTTCACTTGGTCTGCCTCACTTCCCACTGATATTTCCAGTTGTAACGATGCTCTCCAATGCCTCTCTTCACATCACATAACCAAAGAAAGCTGTGTGTCTCATTCTTAATGTTGAATATAATGTTCTAGTTTTATTAGCCTCTTTCAGACAGTCAGTGTTAGTTACTCTGGCAGTCCAAGGAATTCACAACATTCATCTTAGGAACCACATCTCTGTTGCCTCCAAGTTCTTCCTAATGTGTACATGTACATTCCAAGATTCACTGCCTTAAAGCAAAACAGGTTCTATATAGTATTTCAGCTCTCTCTACTGTTTTGTCTTTCTAATAATTTTGTCAGGACAGTGGCCTTATGGCCCATTCTTGGCAATGTTCAACTGCTGTGAGATTTGCAACAAGTATAAACAGGGCACAGTGCCTTCACCTTGATCCAAGAAGGTAAGGCATTCAATCTTAGAGGTCAGGGAAACATGTGATATTAGACACCAAGTGAGCAAATATCCCTGTCCTGAGATCAAACCTGGTAAATTCTAAGACTGGGCTAGACACTGCAACCTCTTAGCCACGGTTCCCCCACAATGGTTTATATCATGTACAACACAATGTGTGCAGCACAATGCCCTTACTACAGTGCAAACATGTACAACACAACACTCACAGTCATGTACACAACACAACACTCAGTCAAGTCACAACACTCACAGTCATGTACAACACAACACTCAGTCAAGTCACAACACTCACAGTCATGTACAACACAACACTCAGTCAAGTCACAACACTCACAGTCATGTACAACACAACCACCAGTCAAGTCACAACACTCACAGTCATGTACAACACAACACTCAGTCAAGTCACAACACTCACAGTCATGTACAACACAACCACCAGTCAAGTCACAACACTCACAGTCATGTACAACACAACACTCAGTCAAGTCACAACACTCACAGTCATGTACAACACAACACTCAGTCAAGTCACAACACTCAGTCATGTACAACACAACACTCAGTCAAGTCACAACACTCACAGTCATGTACACAACACAACCACCAGTCAAGTCACAACACTCACAGTCATGTACAACACAACACTCAGTCAAGTCACAACACTCACAGTCATGTACAACACAACACTCAGTCAAGTCACAACACTCACAGTCATATACAACACAACACTCAGTCAAGTCACAACACTCACAGTCATGTACACAACACAACCACCAGTCAAGTCACAACACTCACAGTCATGTACAACACAACCACCAGTCAAGTCACAACACTCACAGTCATGTACAACACAACCACCAGTCAAGTCACAACACTCACAGTCATGTACACAACACAACCACCAGTCAAGTCACAACACTCACAGTCATGTACAACACAACCACCAGTCAAGTCACAACACTCACAGTCATGTACACAACACAACCACCAGTCAAGTCACAACACTCACAGTCATGTACAACACAACCACCAGTCAAGTCACAACACTCACAGTCATGTACAACACAACCACCAGTCAAGTCACAACACTCACAGTCATGTACAACACAACACTCAGTCAAGTCACAACACTCACAGTCATGTACACAACACAACCACCAGTCAAGTCACAACACTCACAGTCATGTACAACACAACCACCAGTCAAGTCACAACACTCACAGTCATGTACACAACACAACCACCAGTCAAGTCACAACACTCACAGTCATGTACAACACAACCACCAGTCAAGTCACAACACTCACAGTCATGTACAACACAACCACCAGTCAAGTCACAACACTCACAGTCATGTACACAACACAACCACCAGTCAAGTCACAACACTCACAGTCATGTACAACACAACCACCAGTCAAGTCACAACACTCACAGTCATGTACAACACAACCACCAGTCAAGTCACAACACTCACAGTCATGTACAACACAACCACCAGTCAAGTCACAACACTCACAGTCATGTACAACACAACCACCAGTCAAGTCACAACACTCACAATCATGTACAACACAACCACCAGTCAAGTCACAACACTCACAGTCATGTACAACACAACACTCAGTCAAGTCACAACAATCAGTCATGTACAACACAACCACCAGTCAAGTCACAACACTCGCAGTCATGTACAACACAACCACCAGTCAAGTCACAACAATCAGTCATGTACAACACAACCACCAGTCAAGTCACAACACTCACAGTCATGTACAACACAACCACTAGTCAAGTCACAACAATCAGTCATGTACAACACAACACTCAGTCAAGTCACAACACTCACAGTCATGTACAACACAACCACCAGTCAAGTCACAACACTCACAGTTATGTACAACACAACCACCAGTCAAGTCACAACAATCAGTCATGTACAACACAACCACCAGTCAAGTCACAACACTCACAGTCATGTACAACACAACCACCAGTCAAGTCACAACAATCAGTCATGTACAACACAACCACCAGTCAAGTCACAACACTCACAGTCATGTACAACACAACCACTAGTCAAGTCACAACAATCAGTCATGTACAACATAACCACAAGTCAAGTCACAATACTCAGTCATGTACAACACAACCACCAGTCAAGTCACAATACTCATTCATGTACAACACAACCACCAGTCAAGTCACAACACTCACAGTCATGTACACAACACAACCACCAGTCAAATCACTACTCTCTCAATCATGTACACAACACAAATACACATCAGTGTGAAAACTTATACTCGCCAACCTTCCTAGGTCATTTAAAAAGAATTAAAAACAATAATTTATTTTCAAGGGCTCCACCCCATATTTGGAGTGCTGTAAAAGCAGAACATCACATTTTCAAGCAAACAGATTAAAATGACACATAAAACATTTTAATAATGTTACATATAGTATAACCAATTAAGGCAGGCATATGCTTGACTATATGTTACTAAGATATAGACATGAATTTGTAAATGACTGATATAATTCATGGATACATTGACATGATCACAATGAGCGGTGAATCTTTACAATTGCCCAACAATTTGTGTGTGTTGTACTGATGCACACCGCATGTCTTATGTGCACATTCGTCGTCATCAAGTGTCATCTCTGCACTGAAGCTTGGCTGTAATGAGTCTCTATTACCCTCAGTCTTGTATTTTCAGTGCATTCATGAAGGCTCACTTCTTGCTGTTGTCCACTCACATGCAATACTGTTTTATCTTCAACACCTTTCTACTGCTCTCCCAGCACATCCTTTCACAAGGAGCCGTCTCTCTTTCTACTGTTCCCCCAGCACATCCTGTCACAAGGAGCTGTCTCTCTTTCTACTGTTCTCCCAGCACATCATGTCACAAGGAGCTGTCTCTCTTTCTACTGTTCCCCCAGCACACCCTTTCACAAGGAGCTGTCTCTCTTTCTACTGTTCCCCCAGCACACCCTTTCACAAGGAGCTGTCTCTCTTTCTACTGTTCCCCCAGCACACCCTTTCACAAAGAGCCGTCTCTCTTTCTACTGTTCCCCCAGCACATCCTGTCACAAGGAGCTGTCTCTCTTTCTACTGTTCTCCCAGCACATCATGTCACAAGGAGCTGTCACTCTTTCTACTGTTCCCCCAGCACACCCTTTCACAAGGAGCCGTCTCTCTTTCTACTGTTCCCCCAGCATATCCTTTCACAAGGAGCCGTCTCTTACTACTGTTCCCCCAGCACATCCTTTCAGAAGGAGCCGTCTCTCTTTCTACTGTTCCCCCAGCACATCCTGTCACAGGGAGCTGTCTCTTTTTCTACTGTTCCCCCATCACATCCTTTCACAAGGAGCCGTCTCTCTTTCTACTGTTCCCCCAGCACATCCTTTCACAAGGAGCCGTCTCTTACTACTGTTCCCCCAGCACATCCTTTCACAAGGAGCCGTCTCTTACTACTGTTCCCCCAGCACATCCTTTCAGAAGGAGCCGTCTCTTTTTCTACTGTTCCCCCAGCACATCCTTTCACAAGGAGCTGTCTCTCTTACTACTGTTCCCTCCAGCACATCCTTTCACAAGGAGCCGTCTCTTTTTCTACTGTTCCCCCAGCACATCCTTTCACAAGGAGCTGTCTCTCTTTCTACTGTTCCCCCAGCACATCCTTTCACAAGGAGCCGTCTCTTACTACTATTCCCCCAGCACATCCTTTCACAAGGAGCCGTCTCTTACTACTGTTCCCCCAGCACATCCTTTCACAAGGAGCCGTCTCTCTTACTACTGTTCCCCCAGCACATCCTTTCACAAGGAGCCGTCTCTTACTACTGTTCCCCCAGCACATCCTTTCAGAAGGAGCCGTCTCTCTTTCTACTGTTCCCCCAGCACATCCTGTCACAAGGAGCCGTCTCTTACTACTGTTCCCCCAGCACATCCTTTCACAAGGAGCCGTCTCTCTTTCTACTGTTCCCCCAGCACATCCTTTCACAAGGAGCCGTCTCTCTTACTACTGTTCCCCCAGCACATCCTGTCACAGGGAGCCGTCTCTTACTACTGTTCCCCCAGCATATCCTTTCACAAGGAGCCGTCTCTTACTACTGTTCCCCCAGCACATCCTTTCACAAGGAGCCGTCTCTCTTACTACTGTTCCCCCAGCACATCCTTTCACAAGGAGCCGTCTCTCTTACTAATGTTCCCCCAGCACATCCTTTCACAAGGAGCCGTCTCTTACTACTGTTCCCCCAGCACATCCTTTCACAAGGAGCCGTCTCTCTTTCTACTGTTCCCCCAGCACATCCTGTCACAGGGAGCCGTCTCTTACTACTGTTCCCCCAGCATATCCTTTCACAAGGAGCCGTCTCTCTTACTACTGTTCCCCCAGCACATCCTTTCACAAGGAGCCGTCTCTCTTACTACTGTTCCCCCAGCACATCCTTTCACAAGGAGCCGTCTCTTTTTCTACTGTTCCCCCAGCACATCGTGTCACAGGGAGCCGTCTCTTACTACTGTTCCACCAGCACACCCTTTCACAAGGAGCCGTCTCTCTTTCTACTGTTCCCCCAGCATATCCTTTCACAAGGAGCCGTCTCTTACTACTGTTCCCCCAGCACATCCTTTCAGAAGGAGCCGTCTCTCTTTCTACTGTTCCCCCAGCACATCCTGTCACAGGGAGCTGTCTCTTTTTCTACTGTTCCCCCATCACATCCTTTCACAAGGAGCCGTCTCTCTTTCTACTGTTCCCCCAGCACATCCTTTCACAAGGAGCCGTCTCTTACTACTGTTCCCCCAGCACATCCTTTCACAAGGAGCCGTCTCTTACTACTGTTCCCCCAGCACATCCTTTCAGAAGGAGCCGTCTCTTTTTCTACTGTTCCTCCAGCACATCCTTTCACAAGGAGCTGTCTCTCTTACTACTGTTCCCTCCAGCACATCCTTTCACAAGGAGCCGTCTCTTTTTCTACTGTTCCCCCAGCACATCCTTTCACAAGGAGCTGTCTCTCTTTCTACTGTTCTCCCAGCACACCCTTTCACAAGGAGCCGTCTCTCTTTCTACTGTTCCCCCAGCACATCCTTTCACAAGGAGCTGTCTCTCTTTCTACTGTTCCCCCAGCACACCCTTTCACAAGGAGCCGTCTCTTTTTCTATTGTTCCCCCAGCACATCCTGTCACAGGGAGCTGTCTCTTTTTCTAGTGTTCCCCTATCACATCCTTTCACAAGGAGCCGTCTCTTACTACTGTTCCCCCAGCACATCCTTTCAGAAGGAGCCGTCTCTCTTTCTACTGTTCCCCCAGCACATCCTGTCACAGGGAGCTGTCTCTTTTTCTACTGTTCCCCCAGCACATCCTGTCACAAGGAGCCGTCTCTTACTACTGTTCCCCCAGCACATCCTTTCACAAGGAGCCGTCTCTCTTTCTACTGTTCCCCCAGCACATCCTGTCACAGGGAGCCGTCTCTTACTACTGTTCCCCCAGCATATCCTTTCACAAGGAGCCGTCTCTCTTACTACTGTTCCCCCAGCACATCCTTTCACAAGGAGCCGTCTCTCTTTCTACTGTTCCCCCAGCACATCCTTTCACAAGGAGCCGTCTCTTACTACTGTTCCCCCAGCACATCCTTTCACAAGGAGCCGTCTCTCTTACTAATGTTCCCCCAGCACATCCTTTCACAAGGAGCCGTCTCTTACTACTGTTCCCCCAGCACATCCTTTCACAAGGAGCCGTCTTTTTCTACTGTTCCCCCAGCACATCCTGTCACAGGGAGCCGTCTCTTACTACTGTTTCCCCAGCACATCCTTTCACAAGGAGCCGTCTCTTTTTCTACTGTTCCCCCAGCACATCCTGTCACAAGGAGCCGTCTCTTACTACTGTTCCCCCAGCACATCCTGTCACAAGGAGCCGTCTCTTACTACTGTTCCACCAGCACATCCTTTCACAAGGAGCCGTCTCTTACTACTGTTCCCCCAGCACATCCTGTCACAAGGAGCCGTCTCTTACTACTGTTCCCCCCAGCACATCCTTTCACAAGGAGCCGTCTCTTACTACTGTTCCCCCAGCACATCCTTTCACAAGGAGCCGTCTCTTACTACTGTTCCCCCAGCACATCCTTTCACAAGGAGCCGTCTCTTACTACTGTTCCCCCAGCACATCCTTTCACAAGGAGCTGTCTCTCTTACTACTGTTCCACCAGCACATCCTTTCACAAGGAGCCATCTCTCTTTATATAGCCAAAGTACCGGCGCTGTGGCGAAGGGGTTGTCGACGCAGTTTGTAATCCCTCATGCCACGTTCGAAACACAGTTGCGGGTGATTTGGCTGCAGACCACCTTCAGTTGATTCTTATAAAATAGTATAAGTGCTGGTCATTCAGAAATCAATGGCAAACTATGGATCGTAAACTTACAGAGAAATCACAAACTGCCAAAACATGACGAGGTTCACTGCGATGTCCTGTAAAAGATATGCGCCAACTTTTTAAATCTTAATTGTCTGACCTTGATCTCATTCAGTCATGGTTTCTTCAATCCAGGTTTTCAGAAGACTTCACTCTGTGTACTCTTCCCTTGCTGTGGTGTTTCTCACATTCGTCTATATAGCCACTGAAGCACATATATAACTTTGTTTAAGATGATATACTATTCTGCCAGTGTTATGAAGCAACATATTGTATCTGCTGTTCCACTTTTCTTGTCAAAACTGCTGTTCTGCTGAAGCTTCAGTGTTTAGTTTGTTTTCTCTCATGTTTGATTTGGAGAGCAGTAATGACTGTGTGTGTGGCTCATAAAATTGAATGTTCTAAAAATCTGAACACTCGGTGGCCCTTCATGTTGTGGGTAATGTTATGAATGTTGATATTCTCATAGCTCATGGTATGAAACACAGCGGCCGAAAATGTCTTTACTACCGAACGGGCAAAACGCCTGAAAGCGTCCGTGACAACTAAGGGTTGAAAACATGCAATCTCGAGACTTTGTGAGACTTCCCATTGTTTAAATCATTCATTTTACTGATAACTTGATAGCATGGGTTCCATTTGCAAGTGTTTTCTTTAAATTTGATTGTATTTTAAAATAGTTTTTACGGTTTGTTTTTCAAAATGGATTTTGACGATTCTTCAAGTGATAGCAGAGATTTCGCTGGGTTCAATTTAAGTGACATTGAAGTGCACGAAGTTGACTATGTATCGGAGCTAGATATCAGCGTAAGCAGTGTACACACATCGGATCTCTCGGACTTTGAAGAAAGTGATTCTGATGTGTTTGTAAACTGACAATCACAAACAATATGTTGTATTTTGTAAATATTTGTGTTCATGTGTGGATTACTATTTCACATGTGAGTAAAATCATCTGCATTCATTTTGGTTTTTATTTCACAAAAATCTGTTCACTAACACCTTAGATTTGATATTTTTACTAATGCAACCCTAAATCTTACCGAAAACCTAAAAAATCTTGCCCGTTCAGAGTTAAAAAACGGAAAAACGTGTGCCTTCTAAAGGGTTAAAATACCCGAGGCATTTCTTTTCTTCAGCTATCACTGCTTCCTTTACTTCCAACTTGAGAATACTGGTGCATTCTCTGTTTCTTTTCTTCTTCCTTTCCTTTTCCAAAGGAGCATAGGCCCTCAAACAATTCTCGGCCAGCGATTGGTAGACTGGCTCATGATAGACTGATTGTTACAGCTAAAGCTTTCTACAGGTTGAGACAGCCAGTAGATTTGTAGACTGGCTCATGATAGACTCAATGTTACAGCTAAAGCTTTCTATAGGTTGAGACAGCCAGTAGATTTGTAGACTGGCTCATGATAGACTGAATGTTACAGCTAAAGCCTTCTATAGGTTGAAACAGCCAGTCTCAGGTCATCCCTCCTTAGTTGCCTCTTACGACATGCTTGGCAGAGCATTGTTACTAATCCTGGGCTGCAGTAACGCACAGCTGACTAGGGCATTCATTTTTGATAACTGCCAGTCTGTTGCATCTTTTATCCTCCAAGAATTCTCTGACATATTCTGTCCATCTTTTTTTTTCATGTATCTCTCTCATCAAGTAGGATCCCTGATACAGCCTTCTAAATAAGCCTTTCTTGTATTGTGGAACATTGCTTCATGCCTCGACTCTTTTCCATATATGTCTTGCATCTGCTTTCAACCCACTGTTGTTTTGCATGTTTGCACATAGCTTGCATTTCTTTACCTAATGATTTATTTTCTGGAGTAATGTTAACGCCTCTTTCTTTCCGCCATCAATGCAGTTTTTTTTTTTTTTAACTCTATGAGCAAAATGTTATTGGTTAGTGACTTTTTCTTTTGGGCTTCCTTCTCTGCATTTTCATCCTTAGGTGTTTGTATCTATTTTATTTATTTCCATAAGATATATTTCTGTCATCATTCCTTTCACCGGGTAACTGTTACTTTTGATAAATCAACCTGTGGTTCTTTATTTCCGTACTTTTCTGAACCTCTCAACTTGCCATTAATTTTGATGACTACAGGATTGAAGTGTGAGCTTATTATGAACTCTTGGATATGGTTCTGCACTTGTGACACTATCTCTGAATGTTCCTTTCATCATTACAAAATCAATCTGGTTTAAGTTCATGTCTGCAGGGCTTTTCCCAAGTACTTCTTGGAATTTGTTTGAAATGTTTACAAATGAGAAGCTTATTTGATTTCACAGAACTGGAAGTCTTTCTCCTCTTTCATCCATAATTTCTTCCTACTTTCCTGTTATTTCCACTGCTAATTTTAACATTATGTCTCCCATAGCAATTATAATGTCTGTAGACTTCACAGCCCTAAGAAATTTCTGAAGGTTTTCATAATGCCGTCTTTGATTCATCACTGTTGTCTGCTGGCTAAGTTAAAGAGTTTTTGCTTTCAATTTTGGTAACATTATACTTCTCCCATGTGCCCAGTTTTTACATTTATTCGTCTCTAATTCTTTCTTACTCAGAAAGCATACTGAGTAGGGTGATGACAGGCAAGCTTCGTGCAGAGTGGCTTGCTTCGCTTCGGAAGTCACGGGTGACAAGCATCGTCTGGATCTTTTCTCCGGGGCATGCTGGGGAATGAACAGGCGGACAGGGTGGCTTGCTCTGCAAAACTTGGTGGGGTATTGATGCAAGATAAGGCAGACGTGGTTGCGGCCTTGTGGGAGCATGTGTACACCTCAGAGGAGCAAATGGATCACCCATGGTCTGGCAAGAATGCGACAGCAAGGGGTGATGAGGGGATTTGGCCGACGATCGACGCTCAGAGGAAAGGCGAGACGGACATATAATCAGATTGCTACTGGTACTATTAGTGTTGGAACTCTTCGCTGGCTGCTGAGGATGGGGACGGAGCGCTTATGGGAATGCCCCGAATGCTGTGATGTCAGTTCCTAAATCAATCAATCAATCTTGATTAAAATATAAAAGCCACTCATTTTTTGGACTCCTTGACTTTTAAAATGAAACCAGCCTTTCTCCATCTGGTCTGTTTCACTACCAAAATGTCAACCATCTTATTGCTGGCCTCAAATATTAGGTTGTCTTGTTTGTTTACTTTCTACAATGTTTTCATGCCCCATGTGCATATTTTCTACTGTGTCTGTATTATTTTTAAATTTACTTGTTCAGTTTAGATGAATGTAAGGAGCAAATGGCATTAAAGATCATCCGACTCCTCAGAGCAGTGGTTCTCAACCGGTGGGGAATTCTCCCCAAGGGGGGAATTTTAGGGTTTCCAGGGGGGGAATTAAGATTATTTCAAGATCATGTTAATACAAGAACCGATTATTGATACTGTTTTTCCCTCCATGCTTTACAGTTCTGTACCTCTCGCCTTTCTGCAATTCGTTTTATAACGTAAGTAGACCTGCAAATCACGTTTTATGTAGATGTCTAGACTTGTCCTAGTATGTGTCATTAAATTTAGCTTCCATTTTTAAGTATACAGTGTAGGGGCGGGAGGAATTTATAGGAAGGAAATATGAAAGGGGGGAATGACTTTATGAACATATGGTCAAGGGGTGCATGGGCCAAAAAAAGTTGAGAACCACTGATTTGAGGATTAACCTTTCTGCTCTTAATATTTAAACTGAATAATTACCGGGAAGGGGGGGGGGGGGTGTCAGAAGTCTTCTTGCATTTTCATTGTGGCTCATTACTGGCTGCAGGATTTATATGTGATAAAGTACCTGTCTCTTCCATGAACAAAATATTGTAATTAAGATAGGTAATGTTGAAGGGATAAATGTCCAGGAAGGGCCACTACTTAGAGAACTATTAGGTAGTTTACAAAAATACCCAGAGTAATGCACCCTTGTTTGTTTGATTGATTGAACAACATACAAATTTAAAACATGTTTTGTTTGACAAGTCACACTCTGAGGCTAAAGAATTGGATAACACCATGCCACAATGAAGACATCGCCGTGTTCGAATGCACAAAGTGCATCTATGAAGATAGTATTAATATCAATGATTATACACAGTGGACCACTGCCTTCTCAATAAATAATGAAACCATTGATATTATTGGGGAAGCTGTGCCCTGAAATGTAATGTAGATCATTCTCCGAATTCTTTTGACTTAGCATTGCCTGAAGTAATTCAAGAATGCCCATGACATTATCATAACTAGGCACCATTACTTGAACTTGGTCTCAACCCTTGTTTACAGCTGCTTGAGCCTGGGAGGTTTTCATGCAC
This sequence comes from Cepaea hortensis, assembly GCA_963921405.1. Lineage (NCBI taxonomy): Eukaryota > Metazoa > Mollusca > Gastropoda > Stylommatophora > Helicidae > Cepaea > Cepaea hortensis. Next base: position 123,085,297 of record OY992877.1, on the reverse strand, counting down.
TTTTCTACACCAAATTCCATGTACATCATATCTGCACAAATAACAAACCATTATATCTGCCAAGAAATGACCCGTGTATATGTTGGTATGTGCCCAGGGCATAGGGTAAGACCAGTTTTTAATTCTAGTTATTAGTTATTGCACAGGTAAATGTTTACTCGTGGATCAGAAAGTACCAGCAAAGTTCACACTGTGTGAGAATACAAGACAGTTCGAAACACAGCTGAAGCCCAATTTGGCAGCAGGCCGCGATGCACTGGTTTTTTACAAATTGGTATGGGTACCGGTAGTTCAGAAATCAATGGCAAACTACTGAACGTAAACTTGCCAAGACATCTACAACAGTAAAGAACGCCGGTTATCAGTTATCAGTTGGGGTATCTTCACTGCACTCCGGACATGTCCATAGGTGCTCAGATACTCCCTCCAGCATATGCATCAGCGTCCGGTGGCTAATAGTGCTAGTTCTGTGTTGGTTGACGAGGCACCTCGTTTTCCCGATGTACTTCTCACGTCTGGCAGTGACTGCAAACATCCTGTAAAGGACATGCAACTAACTATTTTATGTTTAAGAGTGCTTCACCAGACTGAATTTATGCTATACATTTTTGTCACTTGGGAAGAGGTGAAGTCAGCACATGACAGTGTGGGCCTGCAGCCACATTGGTGTTTGTACATGGGAATGAATGAAGTTAGCACATGACAGTTGGGCCTGCAGTCACCTTGGTGTATGTACATGGGAATGAATGAAGTAAGCATATGACAGTATGGGCCTGCAGCCACCTTGATGTGTGTACATGGGAATGAATGAAGTTAGCACATGACAGTTGGGCCTGCAGTCACCTTGGTGTGTGTACATGGGAATAAATGAAGTCAGCACATGACAGTGTGGGCCTGCAGTTACCTTGGTGTGTGTACATGGGAATAACTGAAGTCAGCACATGACAGTTAGGTCTGCAGTCACCTTGATGTGTGTACATGGACAGGGAGTAACCATGCCTTGAGTGACACAATGTTGCTTTTGTGAAATGCAATGTTTGTTGCCTTCTGTTGGAGACAGATCATTGATATACAATAATTCAATGTGCAGCCGAGTGTGGCTCCATGACAATATCATTGCTTGAACTTTCTTTCAATATTTACTCATGGCTGCCACTAAGGACTGGTCACACATTCTTCCATCCTTCCTGAAGGTTCCACACTTGATGAGTTACTCATCATTTCCCACTAAAGCAGTATGAATCATTCAGGTGATTCAGGACGTTCATTCCTCTGAATTATGTGACATGTTATAATCATATCATATCCATGTGACTGACACACACATACTAACATAACTTATGAAGATAAAATATTGTCTTTTCCCTGTCTAACTACATGGATGCTTTAAACTAGTTTTAAAATATGATACTCAATTCTGTAAAAATATCAATCGTATAAGTCTAAACATTTTCTAAACAAATATGATCTCTAAGACAATACACAATAACCATCAGTAATATTCAGTATTTATATAGGCACTCTTGTGCACATGTCTCAGCTCTCATTTTCACCATCAAATAAGATAAGAGAATTGTATTCTGAGAAAACGTACTGTCTATATTGACAAAACCATTCTGTTAACAACTGAATTAAATCTGGCTGAGGGTTTTGAGCTACAGGCAAAGTGAAGGTTACAATCAAAACAATGTTTTCCCATAGCGAATTTGAATAACGAAGACACAAACAATAGATTGCACGATTTATTACCTGGCATATTTTGAAAAACAAAAACTATTGATCTTACCAACAGTTCAGACGACACCAAATTAAACAATCACATTCTTGAAAAAGTCAACAGCTTCACATACCTAGGAAGCAAAATGACATCCACAGGGGACTCAACACCAGAAATATCATCTAGAAACGCACTGGCATCTGGTGCCTTCAATAAACTGTCAAACATCTGGAAGTCAAAGACACTCAGCAAGCACACAATACTTAAAATCTTCAACTCTTGTGCGATTCCAGTGTTAACGTATGGATGTGAGAGTTGGAAATCAACGGTAGCTTTAGATTTAAAAAATTAGGCAACTTTGAGACAAGAGACTAAGCAAGACATTGTATCCAATTTTATAAGAAAACGCCGTTGAAACTACATCGGCCATGTGCTCAGAATAGACAAGACAAGACTCCCCTACCAAGCCCTCATATGGACGCCAGTAGGGAAAAGAAAACGGGGAAGACCAAGAGAGACCCTGCGTAGAACCATCATCAGAGAAGGCTCATTCAACGACCAAATAAACATCCAAGGTCTACAACAGGTAGCAGCGAACCGCCAGGCATGGAGAGCAATGACTTCTGCCCTATGCGCCGCCTTGGGCTCAAGAGGAAAGACTAACTAATATTTTGTTGCATCTCGTCAGGTACATACTGCAGAATTCATACAACTGTCATAAAAACTGTCATTTACTGCCAATATAGTACCTTGCAGTGTATGGCAGAGGGGTCTTTGAGCCTGAGGAATAAAGGCCGCCTGGCTAGTGTAGTCGCCGCGAACTGTGCAGGTTAGGATTTTCTTTTTGCCCCCGACAGAAAAAAATCCGACACCTTACCGGGGGATCGAACCCGGCCTCCCGAATGAGAGTCCGGCGTTCTAGCCTCACGGCCAGTCGCTCCTCATACAACATAAAGTAAAATAACTAGATAAATCCTTCAAGTTGAAATATACACATGTTCTCACAGTAATGTCAATTGTCTACCATGGTAATTTTAAAGTGTCTTTCTGTTTGCACAAAATTGGCCTATGTAGATTAATCATCTTGCGAAAGGCACCGTCTCTATCAATCACATGGCCACTTTCCAACACGTGCCTCGCAATTGACAAAGCAGGAAGTTTCCAGTGTGTCGGTCTTCGTAGGCTCCCATCGCTTCTGAGTAGTATCTTGTCAATCCAATTAGGAATGTGTTCAACTATTCTGTTGTTCAACTGCCGCTCTGTTCTGCGGATGTGCGTAGACTGGCACCTGCATGTGAATTTGACAATCCAATTTGATTTGGCGTACAAACGAACAGGTTCTTTTACTGCTGGGGTGGGAATAGTTGTGGTTCTGTACCTAATAACTGGAGTTACAGCATGTGGCCAACTCAATGTTTGGTCGACTGCTGTAATGAGCCGGTCCTGTAGACGTTGTATTACGTCATCCCCTTGAAAGGTTTGTTGGATGAATACCTTGAGTTTAGGGACTAGTTTTGTCTGGTTTTGGTTTGGGCTGTTGGCAGTGGCGCTTTATAAATCCTCTGGAGTACCATTAGTAGATGCGGTTGCTGCACATAGTGAACAACTAGGGTTAGAATTAAACTGTAAAAAGACACAGATTATGGTCGTCACTAGGAAGAACGAAACATCACAATGTAATGTACAAGTAAATGGAAATATTCTTCAAAAAGTGAATAGGTACAATTATCTCGTAGTAATAACATCTGATGGGTGATGCCTTGAAGAGATTAGAACAAGAATCGCCATGGCAAAAGTAGCCTTTAGCAAGATGAAAATAAAAAAGACCAATAAAAAGATGTCAGTTGAAACGAGAAAAAGAGTGTTGAGGTGCTACATAGAGCCTGTACTTTTGTATGGATGTGAAACTTAGACAATGAGCAGTCAATCTGAAAAACATCTGATGGCTGCAGAAATGTGGTTTCTGAGGAGAATTCAAAGAATTCCATGGACAGACAGAAAAACCAATGACCAAGTACTACAGGAAACAAATGCAAATCATAAATTGATTAGAGAAATTAGATGTAGACAGTCAAGATTTTGTGGACGTTATGAGAAGAAATGAATTGGAGAACTTGGTGTCAACTGGCAAGATCGAAGGGAACAGACCAAGGGGAAGACAAAGAAGTAAATACCTGGATGGCTTGGCCACGTGGCATGGTCGAGACAGGAACACTGAGCTGATCCACAACTCTGGTGATCGAGTGAAATGGCGAGTCTTGGCTGCCCACGCCTTCTGGCATAACACATGATGGATGGATGGACCCATTCAGGTTTAAGGCATTCTTCAGAGTTTCAAGTTCCTCTGTCAGGGTGTCCTGGGTGCATATCTTCCTAGCGCGGTCAAACAGGGTCTGTACTAAGCCCTGTTTGTATTGGAAAGGTGCGAAGCTCTGAAAATTTAAGTATTGGCCAGTCCAAAAAGTGAAGGTTGTTGCCGAAGAAAAAAAAAAGAGCCTATAGGTCCAGCACCCCAAGTATGAAGATGGACTACGTGGACAGCAGGGACTTGTGTCACCAGGGCAATCAGCATTAAATGTGAATCTGGGAAGGAGTGGTGTAGGAGAGGACAAATTCAACATGTTTACAAGCAGTATTTGTGGAACAATCTGTATCTACACCAGGCAACATCTGCTGCAGAAGATGAAGCATGAAGGGTTTGCCTGGAATGTTATGATGTTGACTCTTCAATCAATCAATCAATGAAAGGCAGTATTCAAAGTCAGTAGCACATACAGTTGTTTTCATATAATTGTTTCTGCCTTGCTAGTTTTCCTTATTATGAGTGGTATGTCAATGAACTCTCATGGCAATTATCAGACTAATTTTCTCTTTCCCTTTCCCTTGCTTCCATTAGGTATCTGGACATCAACGGCAGAGTTCGCTTTCAGAATCTCTGGCTTCTTTAACTCTGTAATGACAGGTTCCTCAATCTCAAAGACTCTCACAATCTCCTTGAGTAGACAGAAACAATGGATAATTCAGTATGGAATCATAAACAAAACAATAAGTATGAAAAATGACAGCTTCTTGTATGCATCATCCAATAACAATGAAAGCTTACCATGCTTCATCAACAAGTAATACAACAACATCATCATGTAACTAACCTAAAAACACTCATTTATGTTCCTAAAATCAAAATGGACTATAAACATTTCATGCCAGACAAGACCACAGGTGCTAAGATAATCTCAGAATGCCCAAGATGACTGATCATGCTGGTTCAGAGTCAGTTTACCAGTCTCCTTGCATCCCTGACAAAGTATTCAAGTCTTGCCACTCCCTGCATGATTTCATTTCTCTCAACCTGAGCAAGGCCACTGCCTCATCTATGATATCAAAATAATAGTCTGACCTAGATATGTCATGTCATGTATAATGTTCACATTGCCCATTGATAAACAAATGGGAACAATGGGCCAAACTCTTTTAAATGAAATGCTCCAATCAAAAGCCAATGACAGTTTCAGCAGCCTTACTAGAAAATAAAACAGCGTCATTTTTTAGTACTGAATAGGGCATGCTAGAATAAATGAAACCATTAGAATCCCCAACATGTAACTCTGTGTAGACATTGTTCTCACCCTTATGAAAATTCTTCAAGTGCCATGCACTTTCAAATGTCATAAACAGAGTACTGCAACCATCTCCCACAGTTATTCACTCACTCTGTGGGTACTTGTAGCAGCCGCAGGGAACAGGCAACTTCATTAGGATAGCACTTGGCTGCCACCAGTAGCACTGAGAACAACAGACTGTCCAAAATAGCTTCAGAACCAGCTAAAGAGAAGTCTTTTAATTTTCTTTGACACCTGCATGGGGATAGTCTCCATGGCGAGGGTTCATGTTGACTCCATCATTTGGGAGTTGTCAATGATGTTACAGAGTTTGTGCTCTGTGAGATGCTTTCGGCAGACTGCCCTGCAGACAGAGACCAGGCCGTATGGAAGGCAGCCTGCTGCATTGAAGTTCATTCTCTTTAACCCATTTCTTTTTAGAATTTGGTCAAGATGGCGGCGGACAGTTGTGTGTTTTGAAACCACTGAGTTTTTTTTTTTCACGTAGACGATGGATAATTTCATCCCGTGTGTGCAATTTCTGCGCTAGGATGTAAGCCAGGAGCTTCCTTTCAAGATTTGTGCTGGTGCAACAGAGTTCGTGCATCTGTACGAATCAATCCTGAGTGTTTTTCGCAGCATGTTTAGGTTACTGTATAGTTCATATAGTATTATAATGGCGTGTTGTGTTTTTGGTTTTCTTCATCATGGCAGACCAGCGTTTGTGTCCCGTACAAAGGGTAAAGAAACCACTGACTAGAAGAGGTCCGAGGCGTAAACGTCAGGGGAGACAGGCCGGAGCCAGGCGTAACGGGTGAAAATGCCACCGTCTGGGCCTCAAGAACACGCCATATTGGAACTGTGCCAGTGTAAAACAATGAGGCCCAATTTTGGAGAGCCTGCCATAAACGATAAAGTAGCGCTTCAGGAGATGAGACTGGGTGTTAATACACTCCAAATAGCTGGCGTCAAATGTTATTACAACAGGCAACACCTGGGAATGGCAATTCTGATTCGAGACAGCATTGTGACTTCAGAGCTGGACATGTCTAGGTGGGACAGTGACAAGATACAAATACAATCTGTTAGAGTTCAATCTGGTCTACCATTCGTGTTGGTTAATGTTTATGCCTGTGAGTGTGGATTCCCAGAGATGGCAGTGTCTGAGTGACATATTATGTCAAGAGAAGAATGTCAGTTTCTGCGGTGATTTCAACACTAAAGGCAAATCACGGGGTAACATTTCTTCCAATATACAGGGGGAGGAGCTCCAGGTGGCACTTGAAACCAGTGATCTTGTTTGTATCAACAGTTGCTGTGTCACAAGAACAGCAAGTCATCCAGGTGATGAGGAAAGTGTTATTGAACTGGCGCTGGTTTCTCCTTCACTCACTACAGTATGTAGATGGGGTGTCCTAGGACACCATGGCAGCGACCACCACCCTTGCAGCATATTGGTGGAGAACAGCAGAACCAAGCAGCACAAGTCAACAGTCAAGACGTTCCAGTATGGCAGTACAGGGTTAGTGAAAATAAGGCGCGGTGGCGAGTAAAATAAGGCGCAACAAGCGCAGGAATCATCATGGCAGAAGAAAAAGCTGGGAGCAGCCACCTTGGTGGAATTATGAGGTCAAAAGGTCTGAATCGATAAGCGGGGTGCTGTAAAGAAATGGCAAAATGCCAAGAAGAACAGTTGCCCATCCTAGTCTTATTGTGCAGTTGGAAAGAGAGATGGACACAAAAGTTAGCTATTTCAAAAACCTGGTTAAAGTCATAAAAAATGAAAAGTGGGCAGAGTTGTGTCAAAGATTAAGCACAGACAAGTCATTGAAATTGTTCTGGCGACTACATAAAAGCATGAATGGAGTAGTCAAGAATAAGAGTATTGTAACAGAGGAAGGGGTTTTGGTAGTGTTTAGGTGGGAAATACTACAGCACGATTGAGCATCGGGGTCGAATGAGAGGAGAGATGCTCAATTCGTGACGTGGGTTGTTGTCAAAGGGGCAGTTACCATCAAGATACCGAGCAGAAAGGTTGCCACACTAATTCCAGCGGTCATCAACATGAATAAAGTATATTTGTAAAGATCATCCACCAGACTCCACTCATGTTATGAGTTATCGGTTATGAGTTGACTTCGTTACAATAAGCGAAATGGTGCCCACGACACAGGATTCGAGCCTGATGTAACGCGAAGTCATGCCGTATATTATATAACATCGCGGAGGCCAAAAACTAAGACGATGATCCGTGCTCCGTTTATCTCAGTCGTCAGAAATAATTTCAGCACGCTTTTGAACAACCATTGAATGTAACAAGGCGCAGTAAAAAAATGGCCAATAACGTATCAGCGAAAAATACAGCGACCAAAAGCCCGCCAAGGGGTGGTCGTCTGTAAGTCTTTTTCAAGACTGCTGCTGGCTGTCAAAATTTTGCTGGCGTCAGGAGAAAAGTGAAACTGGCCATAACGAATTGCGACACCTGAGATCGTTATCAAACCGGCGAGCGTCAACTGTGGACACCATACTTGGCGATTCCTCTTATCCGTTCATCTAACAGACGTGTCAGAAGTTGTCCTGAAGGTCAAGCCGTCTAACCGATATCTCGAGCGAGCAGGAGTGTGCTGAAAGTCGGCCCAGATTAATCGTGTCTTGACCGAGCAAAAGTTTGGCTAAAAGGCAAATCCAGTCGGATAGTTGTTGCAGGTGAGAAAGAACTTTTCAATAAGATAATCAAGTTCAGCCTCAATGTTAATAGGTTTCGTTCTGAATGCTAACAACTGAAAAAAAGAAGATCGAGACAGCAAATAAATAAGGCATTACTTCATGGATTGCCTAATGTTTTGTTGACGAGTCAGACTATCTCGGGGCTCTACTGCAGTTGAGAGCCGCTCGCTATCTCAAGACATCGATGAGGTACCCCACCCGGGGCGAAGTCAGAAGCCAGAAGACTGGTCGGGACCCTACCACGGGTTGAAGTTTATCCAGGCATCCCAAGAGACGAAGTTACCTGGGAGAAGAGACAGACTAACTGAACTCCGCTACCTGAACTCCGCGACTGAATTTCAGCTGACGCAGAATCCTAGTGTTTGAGTAACCTGAGAAGAGCGAACGAACTGTCTGGGACGCGTTTAGTGTAATCTGACGGCGAGTCTAGGAAAATACCTCGTGCTGGGATCGAGAAACAGAAGTACGTAAATTTATAAACCTGGTAACTGATTGAACTATTCTTAAGAAATAAGTGATTTGATTTGTGTTTCTTAAATTAGGAAATTACGATTGTGAAGTTGTTTGCTTGCTCTGTTTAAGTACATTTCAGCATAACAGATTCATCACGGCACAGTAGAGAATTATTCCAGCTGAGTTTTTTTTTCCAGCTATTAAGAAGCATATAGAAGAAGATATTGTTTTTAGGCTGAGATAGCATAAAGAGTAAAAATGCACCTGAGCAGAGACTGCATGGTTAGGAGAGTTAAAGGTGGCAGTCAGCGAGGTGGAATGTTTCGTACACTGGTTACAGAGAAAAACAAATAATGTAGGAAGTAATGAGATAAAAAGGAACAACAAGAATAGCCGAGGACAACCACTACTTAATGAAAATAGAGGGCAGTGTAGAAACATTTACCTTAATCCAAAGATGACTAGGGTTAGGAGCTGGTATAATGATCAGGGATACAGAAATGGACATGAGAGAGACTGTTCTAGGAGTTGGCCATCCTATACTGTAAGCGCTAGAAAAAGACGTGACGAATGGTTTGAAAAAAGACAAAGACAGTATCTAAACTCAGGTGTAAGAGACAGAGTAGAACAGGTAAATAAAATACAAACTAGTCCTAAAATGGTTGCGAATGTGACTAGTGGACAGGAAAAGAAAACGATGGTATTAGTGAAAAAAAATAAACCGAGAGACACAGACGCAGGCAGGTAATACGATAGAAAATAGTACACAGACTCAGGTAGATATTGTAGAGAAAAATACCCAAGTGCAACCAACTAAGAAAATAGTAAGGGGAACGCAGACTATTAAGACGGTGGAAATTGCGAAAACACCTCAGGTGAAATTAGAAAAAGGAGTCAAGGTTGAAGTTAAGAAAGATAGACAGACGAAAACCAAGGATGAAAAGAAGCCAAAGAGGAGAGGTATTGAAAAAGGAAATAGCAGCATGATAGTTAATAGAGGTACTGACATCTCAAGTTCCTCAAGTATAGACATGAAACTAATTCCCAAATGGTGTAGGAATATTAGCTGTCGGAGTTCAGATTACGAAGAAGATATTTCCACATGTTATAGTGATTCTGAAACAGATATAAATACTGGTGGGTCGAAGAGTGAGAGAGTTACACTACGAACAGATCCTGACTTGAAGCGTAATGTTCCCTCGTACGGTGTAGTTGCTGGTGGACAGACGGACAGAGTTTTAGTTAGTGACTCTAGAGAACTAGATACTATAGATACTAGTTTACATGACAAGAAAGTAGGGAAAACTAAGAGACGAATACCAAGAAAGAGAAAGAAAGACAGAGGTTCTAAAGGTGACTATGGGAATAGGGTCGACGTATCTGCAGTAAATTATTATGAGAATTATTATGAGTCTGATGAAGGAACTGTTATCAGTGTGTCATCTGAAGACGAGATGGGGAGATATAAACGTTATATAAGGTTGACAGGAAACAGTGAGCAGACCAACGCAAATGAAAGAAATAAAGGAAAGAATTCATTTAAGAAGAAGAATAATAGTAGACAGATAGCGGGAATTTATTCCACGACAGAAAGCGACTTAAGAAAAATAGAAGACCTTATGACCTTAAGACCAGAGTACTTTAATAACAGGTTAACAACGGATAGTGATGATGGTATAGTTGAAACGAGACGAACGTCAGTACTAAGAGACGACGAAATATTTGGTTTCGATGCGCTCTATGGGTGTTAAAATTATTTGGGTGAGGAAGGAAAATGGAATTGTTTTGGAAGAATTGCGGTTTGAGCACATAGATATATGAGCTGTCTAAAATAGACATGAAATTGTTTGGTGTGGCATCGCATGGTACAGGGGGGCGATGGTGTTGTTGAGAGTTACGGCAAATGAGATTTTACGTGGATACGTAATACAGAATTAGAATATATTGTGTTCAGTGACGATGTAAGAAAAGTAGAAATTAAAATAGTCCTTTGTCCAGAATGGATAGATACAGAGAGTTAGTTATGTCGAGTGATGTGTAAATGGAGTGATTAAAGTAGAGTAGATTCAGCACATAATTAGTAGAGAGAGGGATAAAATAAGAATGGATGGTTAGACTCAGAGCTGTGACATGAAGTCTGAGATAGTTTTGTTTGGTAGATTGAGAAGTAGATGTGGTGTTGTTTACGGCTGGGCCGAGAGTGTCTAGTGAAGAGATACAGATTGAGGAGGAATTAGATATTATGTGTGAAATAGCCAGTTGAACGCGAGAATATTAAGAGTAAAAGACTGTAGAAGTTGATGATTGAAGAATACGAGTTCTTGGTGAGACGGATGAAGTAATTACGTCATGCTTGCGGAGAAGGAAGAGCTGATTAAATATGAGAAACTTGTTGTGTGGAGAAGTATAGAATGATAGTTACGAGGTTAGTGGCTCGTCGGAGTGAAATTGGTTATAAGAGGATGAGTGAGAAAAGTAGAAATAAGTAAACAAGTGAATTGTGAAAGTCCTGTTGAGTGTTGAAGTAGTTTGTCTGATAATTAGTTGTTCTTGTAGCGGTAAAAATGTAGACAAACATATGTGCGTCGAGTATGGATTAGGCTGTTGGCAAGTGTTAAGTACAGCATACATGTACGAGGTGTTTAGTTCGTACGTGAGTATAGTTCTAGACAAACAGGTGCTGTGTGTTTGGTGATGTCGTCTAAGCGAAGTACGTAGATAAAATGTAATAGTGCGCTGATATATCTTGTGTCAAGGTGTGTAGAGGAGGTCGATACGCTTGGATTGTGGTGAGTGATTGCTGGAATGTTGGAATTGGCGTCTAAGTTGTTTTTTTTAAAGTAATGGTATGGACACGTTAGCATTGTCGCGATGCGAAAATAGTCGTGAGATGAGAGCGAGGTTGTGTATCATTGTCCGTGTGAATATGCGAAGAGTGGTTGATAAGTGAACTTGATAAAAGAGGAACGTAGAGTATGCGAAAATTGAGAGATAGAAAGAACGTGATTAGAGAAAGAATTGTGATGTCTTTTCGTTAGAATATCTGACGTTGGAAAGAAATTAGGGAAGTTGTATGACAGGTTGACGGAAAGAGAGTTAACATTCTGAATGACGTTTCATAAAACAATTTTAGTATTCTTGACAGAGACATATCGAAGCAGGAATGCCAAATACTGAGAAACGAGAAAAGTGAGGTCTGCTGTCAGTTATAAGTGGCGTGAATTGCAGTTCTGAAAGAGTCCTGATAAAGAAGACGAAGGTAGTTAAATGAATGTTGGAGAACGTGTTCTGATAAAGGTGACCGGTTTGATTATCGTCACGATGCAAGAGTGATAGAAGTAGAGTTAGTTGTATTGGGGAGAGGTCTATAATAAATAGACAAGTTCTTTTGATGGGAGTAGCATGGTGGAGATACTGTAGTTAATAGTGTTGATTAAGAAGTGGTAGTGATGTTTGGTATAAATCCAAGGGAAACAATTAGTTGCCGAGCCACAGGTAAATTAATAAGTAGATGATGGCTGGTACATGGAGTTGATATTAGAATAATCGCCACATTAGTAATGGATAAAATGAGTTGACCTGTAGTTTACAGTGCTTGTTTAAGATGATGTTCCAGATGTTATGATATGTTAGGACCTAGTTTTGTAAAAGATAGAAAATTGTGAGGGGAGAGAATCAATGATAGTACGGTCTTTGTTGATTACTGGTTTTTTGTGTGGGGAGAACAAATATTGTTCTAAATTAAAGAAGTTAGTCTGTAGTTAACAGATATACATACGTAACAGTGAAGTGTTTTGTTTTCTCGGTTATAAAAATACTGGAATGATTTGTATAAATAGATATGTGTTACGTTAAGTTGTATGGGAGGCCAAGGTTGATGGGCCACTGTACGTAGTAATTTGAAGGGAGTTGTATTTTTTTTGAAAACCTTCTCTTTAGAGAGAAGACAATTGTTTTATGGTGAGTTTTAATGCCTCATATATAATATGTTTTTTTTTTTGCTTGATTTGGTCCTGTAAAATGATTGTTATTATTTTAGAATAGGATTATTGTGTTCGTAGACTTTTGAATACAAACTACTGGTCCGTAAAAGAGACCAGTAGTATTAGGTAACAATAGATTAGGATGTATGTTGTATTATTTTAACCATCTTCATCACCATCATCATCACCATCTTCATCACCATCACCTTTAATTGACATGAGGGGAAACATAAATGATGTTATAAAAATGTGGGGGGATATGATATTCTGTTGTGATTTTATTTCGCTGTTTTGTATGTTAAATAGTAGTTAGTTAAGTTATGTTTAAATTACAGGGTTTTGTCTAGAATAAAGACAATACAGGGGGCTTTAATTAGGACCCTTCGTTCAGAAAAGAGTTAATAAAACTACTGAGAGCTAATAGAGAGACACATTCTCTTTGTAAAGAATAAGTTCATGGGTATTTTGTTGCTGTGATAATCAGCGTAGAGAGGTTAATATGGCTATGAAGTGTTGGAAACAGAAGACGAGCTTACTACACAAGTAAAGTGGTTATGGGAAAGTTTAGAGATACACTAAAGTCAGCATTAATTAGAAAAATATGGGATTAGAAGCCACATGGGAGAAGAAAAGATTAATGAATATATTCAAGGGGGTAAAGCTGAGAAACGTTTTGAACATAGTTTCCGTGGGGTCAGAAGAGCCATGATATACACGAGATTGCTAGGTTATAGAAGAATAAGAAAATTACCCCAGATGAAGAGTAAACATGAATTGGATCCATGTTTGATTAGACACTGTGGATAACAGTACAATAATAAAAGGGGCTGTAAGTGTGTAGTCGAGACATAATGACATGGGGTGTTTGAGAGTCCGTAAGATATGGACTGGGATAAAGTTAAAGGCAGAGGTAGGATATTGTTACTGTTGATAACGGCATGAAGGGAGATTTGAGTAGTTGTGCCCATAATAAATGGACAGTAAGGGGGCAAGAGAGGTATATTATGTGAGGTGATCTGTATTGGAACTGGTCTTTTAATTGTGTCCTCGGGACGTGTTTTGTGGTTAACATTACATTGAGGTAAGGTTCAGACTTATAAAATTGGTAGTGTCTGTGATATATAGACAATTATTTTTTGATGCTGTAGATAGCAGCGTAAATGTTTACCATAATGAGTGGTATTGTAGGAGATATAATTATTTTAGACTTTATTACATAAAGTCTCAAATGACATAGGAGGGTAAAGGAGTGTGGTTTGGTAAAAGGAGTGTGATTTAGCTAAGTGTGGTCTTTGTGTGGAAGAGTTCTACTGCTTCTTTTAAATACCGGTGGCCACCGATTCTTTATCTTTCTATTGTGTGAGAGTGATTACAGGTTGAAAGTAGAGAGTTGGTAGTGTTGTTGAAGACAATGGGGGGTTGGTACCAGAAAGGTACAGTGTTTGAGTTTTTAAGCAGATTTCTTATGAAGACGAGGAGGGGTTATTTCAACCATGTGTGTTATGACGTATTATATATACTTGTTAAGTTGAGTTTTCAATGTTATTATGTAGTTGATATGAGTTATTATGTTATGAAGAGGAAATAGTTTATAGTAGGGTACTAGATTGAAAATACAAAATACGACAGGGAGAAGGGTTAAATGATATAATATTTGCTCCAAATTTGAGTTGGTTTGGGGAAGGTTAGAGGAAATGTGGGAGTTAAAGGAAAAGAAGGAATAGAGTAAGAGAGTTGGGGATAAAGAATTTTTCCTTTAGAGGAAAAATTCTTTAGAAAACATAGGGAGGTGTAACAGAGGAAGGGGTTTTGGTAGTGTTTAGGTGGGAAATACTACAGCACGATTGAGCATTGGGGTCGAATGAGAGGAGAGATGCTCAATTCGTGACGTGGGTTGTTGTCAAAGGGGCAGTTACCATCAAGATACCGAGCAGAAAGGTTGCCACACTAATTCCAGCGGTCATCAACATGAATAAAGTATATTTGTAAAGATCATCCACCAGACTCCACTCATGTTATGAGTTATCGGTTATGAGTTGACTTCGTTACAATAATCCTGACTTCCAAAGTGCTGACCTTATCTGGCAGAGGACTGACGAGAATAAGGGCAAAGCTATTTTTTAATACTATCTAGAGCAGAAAAACAAATAACCAAGTACTACAGGAAACAAATGAAAATCGTAAATTGATTAGAGAAATTAGACGTAGACAGTCAAAATATTTTGGACATGTTATGAATAGAAATGAATTGGAGAACTTGGTGACAATTGGCAAGATCGAAGGGAACAGACCAAGGGGAATACCGAGAAGTAAATACCTGGATGGCTTGGCCACATGGCGTGGTCGAGACAGGAACACTGAGCTGATCCATGACTCTGGTGATCGAGTGAAATTGTGAGTCATGACCGCCCACGCTTTCCGGCATGGCACGATGGATGGATGGATCTAGAGCAGACAGACATGAGAGGTCAAATTTTTGCCAAGGCGGTTACCTCAGATAGGTGTAAGGCCCAGAACATTGCAGTTGAAGACACAGTAACAGTGAAAGAGATCAGGGCTGTGCTTCGACAAACAAAAAACAGCGCACCAGGGCCAGATGGTATAAGGTATGACGACATCAATATGTGTACCGACAACGAGCTAGAGGAACTAGCAGATATGTACAACAGCATAGGGAGTGCTAGCATCAAGGAAGAGTGGTTACACAGCTATCTGATTCCCTTGCCGAAGCCTGGCAAAGACCACACAAAAATTCAAGGATATCGAGTAATAACCATGCAAAATACAATAGGCAAGCTGCTGGAGAAGTTAATTGCCAGGAAAATATCAAGTCAGCTAGATAGGCAAGGTTGTTTCCCACCTACCCTTGGAGGGAACTGTCCAAAAAGAGAAACCTTGACCAACGCAGCAGTTTTTGCCCATGTCTATGAAGGTTTCCACTCAGGCATTGAATCATTTGCTGCAGCGATTGATCTTGAGGACGCGTACAACAGAGTACCATTGGTTTTTTAATGCTTCAGCTTCTTGAACTCAAGATAAGTCCTTTCCTCCTTAGTTAGATCGCTGCAGCCCTCGTCCAACGGAAAGTAGTCTTTAGATGTAGCAGTTGGACTTCAGAACCAACAAGAAATCCTGGCCTACCACAGGGATCACCATTATCTTCTGTGCTGTTCAACACCTACACTGTGAGAATCACTAGCGAGCAAATCATAGGACCAGGGAGGACATTGTTGTATGCAGACGATATTTTAGTGTATCGTCAGGGCAAGGATAGAGATCGAGTGGCTGTGGATCTATAAACATAACTAAATCGCATAAGCACTTGGTGTGTGGAATCTGCGCAATGGCCAACCCAACGAAGGCAGCAGTGACATGGTTCTCTTTGCACATAGACCAGGTGATAATAAAGGCCAAGCGAGGTTTGGCTTCGATGCGGGTGATGGCGGCGGCAAACTGTGAGCAGTGCCATTTATGTCTCATGGTCTGGTCTGGTTCTTTCTGTTTTGGAGTATGCCATGGCAATCCTGACTATCAGCCGTAAGCAGATGGAAAGGATACAGAACAAAGCTATTCTTGGATGTACAAGAGATACGGCATGCAGGGCGATGCGCTACCTTCTTGATTTTCCAACAACTGGAGACACAATGAATACAAATATGCCGAGCATGTGCCTACCCCAGAGTCAACGCAAACACACAACATCCACTGCACAGTGAAATTAAGAAGGTAAAGGGCAGTAGGTTAAAAAGAGGAAAGTTGTGGATTGGCCAAGCCAAAGACATGCTTCAACAGGTGTGTTCACTTGAGGACTTAGAACCTGGTGAGGAATGGGTACGAATGCCAACAAATGTCTGTACGTCCTTTTCAGTTTGCATCCAGCTAGACAGAAAATGCAGACAAGAAAATCCAGCTGCTGTGGAGGCGGAAGTACAGGCTTTTATCTTCAAGAATTCTTTAGAGGATGATACTGTCATTTACACAGATGGGTCGGTTGTTCGACGAGTGAGAAGTTCATGGGCTTTTACGGCTCAAGTCAGAGGGAGAATTGTGAAGGAAGATTCTGGTGCTTTTGCTTTGACCACAAGTAGCCTGTCTATGGAAGTCATGGCAGTAAGTAAAGCAATAACACAGACATTCACTAGGGCACATTTCTTTAGTGACTCAATGAGCATGCTTAGAATGATAGAGATGAGGTGGGTCGAAAGAGAGTGGCTGCTGTCTCTGGAGCGGTCTCTGGCTGGCAAAGATTAGTTTAATTTTCATGCCAAGACATGCGGATGTATGAGGAAATGAGTGGGCTGACAAGCTTTGCAGGTACGGCTACAGTGGAAGGCGGACAAGCCATGGACCAGGCTGACATTCTGAATGCTCTAGAATGGCAATGAGGCCTGGCGATGCAGACACAGCTATTGACTTGGCACTTGTCTCCCAGTCATCAGTCCTTGATGTAAAGTGGACTTTTGAATGACCATGGAAGTGATCACTTGCCATGCTCAGTCCTGATCTCTAAAGCCAGGAAAGTTAAGGCTGGGAGAGCGCACAAGACCTTCCGGTATGAGTGGACCAATAGCCTTCTTGGATGCCTCAGACAGCAGGCTTGCAACAAGAATGTTAAAACTCCTTTTTTGCAGCCCCCATGGTGGACCCCAGATGTAGACCAGGCTTGGAAAGCAAAGAGAGCTGCAGTGATGCAGCTAAATAAAGTGCGACAGACACCCCGAAGCTCACGAGAGGAAGTGGACACCGCAGAAAATGTCAAGAAAGACAAGGTGGAGGTCTTCAAGCGCTGTGCTGCAGAGGCCAAAAACGCAAAATGGAAATGTTTCATGAAGGAGATTGGAGGTGATAAAACACTGCGAAAATTCTGAAACCTGCACAGACAAATGCAAAAAAAAGATCGGCCTATGACAGTGGGAACAATTGATAGAGATGATGGTGTGCGTGTGACAACAGACAAAGAGAAAGGGGAGGCGTTTCTCCAGAGATTTTTAGAGCAGACCAATCATAATGATGCGGACACCAGAGATGCAGTTAGAGAGGAATTATCTGGCACCATGAAGAATATGCATTATGAAGACATCATACGGGTTGAAGATGTTAAACATATTTTGAAAAAGGCAAACGACACGGCACCAGGGCCCGATGGGGTTAGGTATGGCCACATGAAGGCTTTGAGCGATGCAGGCCTGAAGGAAATGACCGATTGCTTTAACCAGAGCATTAGGACAGCATCAGTACCACAGGATTGGTTTCATAGCTATCTCATCCCTCTCCCAAAACCATTCAAGGATCATTCAAAGCTTAGTGGCTTTAGGATCATCATCCTTCAAAATACATTTGGGAAGGTTCTAGAGAAGATAGTCGCTGTCAAGCTGCAAGAGTTCTTGGAAAGGGGAAGCTTCTTCCAAGAGGCCTGAGGAGCTACAGGCCAGGAAAAGATACCTGGTCAAATGCAGCCACTTTTGCCTTTGATGTTTATAAGGGGTTCCAGAGTAGACAGGAAACGATGGCGGTAGCGCTTGATCTCGAGGATGCATACAATAGAGTTCGATATGATATTTTGATGACCGTACTGATGGAGAAGGGGGTCAATCCCTGGTTGATGAACTGGATAGCAGACGTCCTACATTCTCGCCGGGTTGCTCTCCGTCTGGGTGCATGGACCTCAGAGCCACATATTTTAACCCTGGGACTGACACAGGGATCAGCAATCTCACCGGTGCTCTTTAATGTGTGTACGAGCAAGATTGCAAACCTAGAAGCACCAGGGGTTGGAAGGATACTAACATTTGCAGATGATATTCTTGCATATAGGCAGGGGAGAGATAGGGAGCAAACAGCCCAGGAGCTACAGGCAACAGTAGACAATGTGATTGACTGGTGCACTGAAATGAGTGCTGTCATCCACCCAGAAAAGGCAGCTGTTTTGTGGTGCTCTCTGGACAACAGGATTGGGAGAGCTGATGTCCCAAGCCTCACGATAGATGGTAGAAGCGTCAACAGAGAGAACAAACTGAAGTATCTGGGAATCACATTTGACAGGAGCCTGTCCTTCAAGGACCATGTGGAGACGGTTGTGACAAGGTCTTCTTCTTCTTCTTCTTCTTCGTTTATCCGGAGTTTTTTTTTCCGGACGTGATTGCGTTGTGCCTGTTTACAGCAGAGCTGCATTCTTGCGCCGTTAGGCCGACACATCCGACTTCTGCGGGCATTTGTTGACCGGGTTAACCTTCACGGGTGACAAGGTCTCAAAAGGAACTCAATGCACTTAAAACTATGGCTGTAATGGACACAGAGCAGAGAATGCTTTTCACACTATACTAGCACTTGATCCTCTCAGTAATTGATTATGGACTAGGACTGCTCACTGTCTCAAAGAGTCAGCTGGTGAAATTAGAGCGCATACAGAACGAAGCGATGCGAGTCATTCTGGGATGCACCAGAGACACCCCAGTTGTGTGTATGCGTTACATCCTTGGTTTGCCGTTTGTTGCAGGTAGGCTCAAGGTGATGCAGGCGAAAGCATACCTCAGAGTAGCTGCAGACACAGATCACCCGTTGCATGAGGCGCTGGACGCCGTTAAGGGTCAGCGACTGATAAGAGGGAAATCATGGATGGCTCAGGCAGAGGATACGATCAGGCAGGTGTGCCCCTTGGAGAACATTAGGAGAGGAGAAGAGTGGGTCAGAGTGTCAGCGGAGCAGTCAGAATTGTGCAGAGTTATAATCACATTGAGCCGGGAGTGCAGGGAGTGGCCAGCAGGGGCCACGGAAGTGGAAATCCAGCAACTAATTCAGCTCGCTCAGGTGATGTGATTATCTACACAGATGGGTCGGTGTTGAGAGGTAGGAGAAGTGCCTCGGGGTTCTTAGCAAAAGCCAATGGTCGACGTTTGGTGCAGGAGAGCCTGGCATATGATACCACAACATCTAGCTTAAGAATGGAGGTGGAGGCGGTCAGTGCAGCTTTCCGCTGGATGGAGAATACGATACACACACACATCATGATTGTAACTGACTCAGAAAGCATGCTGAGTAGGGTGAAGACAGGCAAGCTTCGTGCAGAGTGGCTTGCTTCGCTTCAGAAGTCACGGGTGACAAGCATCGTCTGGATCTTTTCTCCGTGGCATGCTGGTGTGCTGGGGAATGAACAGGCAGACAGATTGGCTGGCTCGGCAAAACTTGGCGGAGTATTGATGCATGACAAAGCAGATGTGGTTGCGACCTTGTGGGAGCATGTGTACACCTCGGAGGAGCAAATGGATCACCGTGGTCTGGCAAGAATGCGACAGCGAGGGGTGACGAGGGGATCTGGCCAACGATCAACGCTCAGAGGAAAGACGAGACGGACATATAGTCAGATTGCTACTGGTACTATTAGTGTTGGAACTCTTCGCTGGCTGCTGAGGATGGGGACGGAGCGCTTATGGGAATGCCCTGAATGCTGTGATGACAGTTCCTAAATCAATCAATCAATCATAGAGCTGTAAATGTCTCTACGTTAAAATACAAATTCATTTTTGGCAAGATCAACAAGTGGTAAAATATGATAAACTGCTCAACATGTTCATACTGCATGCTCAATAAAATGTCCAGAGCCCTGCTTTCTGCCTTGTTAATCCAGTCAATATCATCACCAGACCTCTAAGTACTAGAGAGTATGAGAAATTCCCCCAATAGCCTCAGATTGATGAAAAGAAAACCAACAGTCTCAGCATGATGAAAAGAAACTCAATAGTCTCAGCATGATGAAAATAAACTCAACTGCACCTCCCATGGGTAAAGGACATACAAAACACAAGAGTGACAAACACAGTTAAGGGGACTGAGTATTCTCCGGAATAAATAGCCAACTCCCCAGCTAAGCAGAGTAGGGACTCACTAGACCTGACAGTCAGTTATTGCTGTCAGAGTAGGGACTCACTAGACCTGACAGTCAGTTATTGCTGTCAGAGTAGGGACTCACTAGACCTGACAGTCAGTTATTGCTGTCAGAGTAGGGACTCACTAGACCTGACAGTCAGTTATTGCTGTCAGAGTAGGGACTCACTAGACCTGACAGTCAGTTATTGCTGTCAGAGTAGGGACTCACTAGACCTGACAGTCAGTTATTGCTGTCAGAGTAGGGACTCACTAGACCTGACAGTCAGTTATTGCTGTCAGAGTAGGGACTCACTAGACCTGACAGTCAGTTATTGCTGTCAGAGTAGGGACTCACTAGACCTGACAGTCAGTTATTGCTGTCAGAGTAGGGACTCACTAGACCTGACAGTCAGTTATTGCTGTCAGAGTAGGGACTCACTAGACCTGACAGTCAGTTATTGCTGTCAGAGTAGGGACTCACTAGACCTGACAGTCAGTTATTGCTGTCAGAGTAGGGACTCACTAGACCTGACAGTCAGTTATTGCTGTCAGAGTAGGGACTCACTAGACCTGACAGTCAGTTATTGCTGTCAGAGTAGGGACTCACTAGACCTGACAGTCAGTTATTGCTGTCAGAGTAGGGACTCACTAGACCTGACAGTCAGTTATTGCTGTCAGAGTAGGGACTCACTAGACCTGACAGTCAGTTATTGCTGTCAGAGTAGGGACTCAATAGACCTGACAGTCAGTTATTGCTGTCAGAGTAGGGACTCACTAGACCTGACAGTCAGTTATTGCTGTCAGAGTAGGGACTCACTAGACCTGACAGTCAGTTATTGCTGTCAGAGTAGGGACTCACTAGACCTGACAGTCAGTTATTGCTGTCAGAGTAGGGACTCACTAGACCTGACAGTCAGTTATTGCTGTCAGAGTAGGGACTCACTAGACCTGACAGTCAGTTATTGCTGTCAGAGTAGGGACTCACTAGACCTGACAGTCAGTTATTGCTGTCAGAGTAGGGACTCACTAGACCTGACAGTCAGTTATTGCTGTCAGAGTAGGGACTCACTAGACCTGACAGTCAGTTATTGCTGTCAGAGTAGGGACTCAGTAGACCTGACAGTCAGTTATTGCTGTCAGAGTAGGGACTCACTAGACCTGACAGTCAGTTATTGCTGTCAGAGTAGGGACTCACTAGACCTGACAGTCAGTTATTGCTGTCAGAGTAGGGACTCACTAGACCTGACAGTCAGTTATTGCTGTCAGAGTAGGGACTCACTAGACCTGACAGTCAGTTATTGCTGTCAGAGTAGGGACTCACTAGACCTGACAGTCAGTTATTGCTGTCAGAGTAGGGACTCACTAGACCTGACAGTCAGTTATTGCTGTCAAAGTAGGGACTCACTAGACCTGACAGTCAGTTATTGCTGTCAGAGTAGGGACTCACTAGACCTGACAGTCAGTTATTGCTGTCAAAGTAGGGACTCACTAGACCTGACAGTCAGTTATTGCTGTCAGAGTAGGGACTCACTAGACCTGACAGTCAGTTATTGCTGTCAGAGTAGGGACTCACTAGACCTGACAGTCAGTTATTGCTGTCAGAGTAGGGACTCACTAGACCTGACAGTCAGTTATTGCTGTCAGAGTAGGGACTCACTAGACCTGACAGTCAGTTATTGCTGTCAAAGTAGGGACTCACTAGACCTGACAGTCAGTTATTGCTGTCAGAGTAGGGACTCACTAGACCTGACAGTCAGTTATTGCTGTCAAAGTAGGGACTCACTAGACCTGACAGTCAGTTATTGCTGTCAGAGTAGGGACTCACTAGACCTGACAGTCAGTTATTGCTGTCAGAGTAGGGACTCACTAGACCTGACAGTCAGTTATTGCTGTCAGAGTAGGGACTCACTAGACCTGACAGTCAGTTATTGCTGTCAGAGTAGGGACTCACTAGACCTGACAGTCAGTTATTGCCCTTGACTTGCCTGGATGCACACAGGCCATGTGATGCCAGCCCTGTGTTTGTATAGCCCAACAGGCACACAGTGGCTGCTGCAGTCTATGTTACAACCAGCCCCCTTGGCTTCCCATGGCATTTCCTGCTACCCATGCTAGGCTGGGTGAACCTGGGAACCCAGGTACATGTTTAGGCTGCAAGTTTGTATTCATAACATGAGTTCAAAATGCAGCAGATACAATATGAAACTGAAGTAATGCAGATTAGCAGATCTCAAAGTCCACTAAATATACTGATAAACAGTACACCTCTAAAACAAGATAAAGAATTAAAATATCTAGGAAGAATGATTACAGAAGCTGTTCAAAATAGACAGAGAAATCAAAATCAGATGTCAAAAATCAAATGCTCTTATATATCAACCATCACCCACGCTTATTCATGCAAACATACCTATGTTGCAAAACAACAGATAAATAGCATATTCATACCAACCCTATGCTACCAATGTCAAACTTGGACATGATTCAAATGACACTGATGTTATATCATCATCTGCAAGATGAGATACTTGAGAAGAGTTTCCAACTGAACTACCCAAGATCATGTTATCAGACAAACAGTGGGATCAACATGTTGAGACATTTATGTGCTGAAAGGCAGAAGATCAAATGGTTTGGCCATCTCGTCAGAGTGCAACACCATCAACTATCAGCACTTGTGCTACATCAAAGAAGATCTGATACAAGAGCAAGAGGACATCCAAGAAGAAAATGGACTGATGACATCAAAGATATTGTACAAATCTGCAAACCTCATACCAGTCTCCAGACTGAATGACATGACATGACACGACACACCATCACCACGTCTGATGCTACATTGCTCAATTTTCCCCAAAACCATCAGTCCCTTATATTCTTGACAAGCTGAATCGCTGATCAGCTTCCATGCCACTCTGTCAACCCATCCACCATTTTCTACCTCTTCCTATCACTGTCTCTACACACTCAATTTGTCGCAATATACCCCTGTCCCTCTATTCTCATAAGGTGACCAAACATTTACTGTCTTGTCCTGATGTGGATAATAATCAGTCTTTGTAAAATCTCTATGGCATCTAGTTTCTACCTAATCTCGGTATTCAGGGTCATGCTCACAGTTGTATGGACTTTCTGTAACATCTTAAACCTCCTTTTCCGACTTCCATTTGTTACACTGAATGTTCTGCGTCTGATGGAGTACTTCCATAGCGAGGATTATTCTGCATGTTATCCTTGTGTTGGTGTTTTCCATCTGCTGTTATCACTGATACTGGGTAGCTAAATCTCTTCCTGCTTCAGTGTTATCATGTTATCCGTTCAGTACATATGTAATTAAATACACGGCATGAAAGAAAACATGTTTCGATGATCTAAACTGTCAACACAAGGAACACATTCTAAGAATGAATATAGTTACCTTCCATTGCTCTGGTGTTATTGTCAGAACAATTTGCTTGGTTTGTAAAGTTTGTTTCATGCTGGCTCTGTCTTCTTCTTGTGTGCGCTCTATGGGCTCTAGGTTTAATGTAATCAAAATACAGAACATCCGCTATATTTTAGAACAATGAATATACTAAACATGTGTGTGTTGTTAGGTGGCTGCAACTGTCTTCTTATATTACAACTTTTTTACCACTGAGCATGGAGAAAATTAAGTCCTTGAATATTTGCCACAAGGCATATAAATTGTTTTGCTGTGCTGATGCAAGGTAAGTATGGTGTATCACAGAGGAACAATTCCAGATACAAACATCTGTGATGTGTTGGAGCAAAGTAAATGTGGTGAATCACAAAGGAACAAATCCTGACACAAACATCTTTGAAAAGGTAAATGTGGTATGTCACAAAGGAACAAATCTTGACACAAACATCTGTGATGTGTTGGAGCAAGATAAATGTGTATCACAGAGGAACAAATCCTGACACAAACTATCATGCTGTGTTAGAGCAAAGTGAATTTGGCGTGTCATGGAGGGGATAACCCTGACACAACAATATGATGTGCCAAGAATAATAAATATTTCAAAGACCTGTAAACTGACTAGAAAATATTTTCTCCCTATAATTTAAGAACACGTTTTACCTTTTAACTCTGTACTACTTGTAATATAGGTAACAAAATTAAAGGATTTAAACTCACACCTTGTACAACTAGCACTGTGGCTTAAGATGTACAGCATACACTTCTATAGTCTATTTACTTTTGTCTGCCTCAATATAAAATTCCATATCTCAATAATCAACTGAGGGAAAATTATGAGATTTAGCATATAACCTTATCATTACGTCCGCCCAACAAAAAAATATGTGTGTTCTGGAGATTGTACTGCAGATTTCAATGTTTGTTTATATGCGGTATATAATTTACGGGTCAGAGATTAAGTCCACATTTTTAAATGTATTACACCTTCAGCCATACACATCCGCGCTTTTTAAAAAAAAATTTTCGTGGTTCACGTACGGCGCGTAGTTAAATAGGGGTGTTAAGAGGTGTCGTCAATGTGGGTTCTTTCATGAAACGTGATTATATAAATAAATCTTACCATTAATATAATATTAATAGCTAATATTTGAATGTGTGAATATTGTTCAGTGGGGTTGAATGTGAAATTTTGTACACTTCAAAGCATCGCTATGAAGTTGTACACATATTTTTGTCAAGAAGCTGTTTGCAGGAAACTGTTTAATACTGTTACAAATCCCGAAAAAAGAACAGTGCATGCATTGAGTTTGAGTAAACCGTTATTTCATCAATGGGTGCAAGAATCTGGAATGAAACCAACAAGCGATAAGCGAACGATAGGTAGAAAGGCAATTGTAGACAGCTTTGACAAGGATGTCATAAGGAGAGCTAATATAAAAATGCTGGATGCCAAAGAAACAGTGACTATAAGAAAACTCAGGGTTTGGTTGAGAAAGAACAATAACATAGAGCTATCCAAAACAATTTTGAGGAAAATTAAAAAAGGCATTAGGCTTCACTTTTAGAAAGTGCAAGGGAGGTAGAAATATCCTTTGTGAGCAACCGCATTTAGGAGCCATGAGAAGCAGATACCTACGTGAAATAAGGGAAATGCGCAAAGAAAATTATGACATATTGTATTTGGATGAGACGTGGATTAATGCGCACTACACAAGTGAAAAAGAATGGCAATCAGTGGATGGAAAGATAAAGCAATATGTGCCCAGTAGTAAAGGACAGGCCAGTCTCTCTGGCTGAGGGGTTACAACACTTTCTAAGTAATCCCGTTTATCACGCAGTCTCGTAGCGGGAGAGAACTGGGAGCGGTTCGACCCCCGCAGGTGACTTGTGGGATACTGAGCCGGCCGCTCAGAAAGCAATGGCAAACTACTGAGCGTAATCTTGCCAAGAAATCAGCAGACAGCTGAAAGATGCTGCTGTTGACATCGATGTCCTGTAAAGGATATGCAAAAAAAAAAAAAAAAAAAAAAAAAGGACAGTGTTTGGTCATAGCCTATGCTGGTAGTACTCATAATGGCTTACAACAGAATGCTGGGCTCGTGTTCGTATCAAAGAATACAGACAATAAGGATCATCATAATGAGATGAATGGCAATGTATGTAGAGATTGGCTCGAGAATACAGCATTTCCATCCCTTGATAAACCGTCTTGTCTAATCATGGACAATGCATTATATCACAATGTTGTTGC
The DNA here is from genome assembly GCA_963921405.1 of Cepaea hortensis. Taxonomy (NCBI): domain Eukaryota; kingdom Metazoa; phylum Mollusca; class Gastropoda; order Stylommatophora; family Helicidae; genus Cepaea; species Cepaea hortensis. The sequence goes on along the minus strand of OY992877.1, from coordinate 123,059,280 downwards.
CCAAGAAGACAAAATACCTACGTCATTGAGCACAAAGTAAGCAATAAAGATATGGCTCCGAAGGCAAAATATACCATTTCCAGTAACATATTTCAAGCTACAGTTGTTGTCCCTTGTAAAACAGGCGCAAAAAAGCAGAAATATCAAATCGACAAGTTGATAGAAGAGCATGGCCATAGGTGCTTGAGACTTCGGCCGTACCATTCTCATTTAAACCCTAAATAACTTGTCTTCTTCTTCAGCGTTCCGAGCCATTGAGGTTCTTTGCTGCAAATACAATCCGTCTCCATTCGTCTCTCTGGTGGACCTTCTCTTCCCAGTCGTTGATTCCAAGTGCTTGTAGGTCTGTATATATATTATCTCTCCACCGCCTTCTTGGTCTACCTCGGGGTCTACGGTCATTTATTTCCTGAGTGTAAGCGAGTTTTGTTTCCCTATTATCTTCCATTCTTTCTATATGCCCCAGCCATTGTAGTCTATTAGCCTTCATGATACCAGTGATTAGCGGGGACTTAAACAGATCATAAATGTCTTTGTTACTTCTTCTTTTCCACTCTCCACTTTGTGTATCCCTAATGGGTCCAAAGATGCGTCTTAAAATTTTGTTCTCAAAGGTTTGTAACAAGGCTTCGTCTCCTTTCGTTGTACTCCAGGTTTCAGAGCCATACAGCACAACTGGTGTGTGGGCTAAAATTAAAGGACAGGTGGCAGCTGACAATACTACATTCAAATTGTCTGACATCAAGATACTAACCCAGTCCGCGCTATTAAATATTGATAAAAGTTACTGGAAAAAATCTGAGAACCATGTCTTGAAAGAGGAAGAGGACTATTGGAGAAAGGATGGATTGAATTTCATGCAACAGAGAGCAGTCATCAACCTACTGGAATCGTCCGACAGAGATTAAGGTCTGGGCAGATCGCAGACCTTAATCCACATGCACACTTACTGGGATATTTTGCTCCAACTATTCAGACGAATTGAAGGCCCTTAACATTACAGCATCAGCACAATGTCAATAGTTTGTATTCCACAGTGATGAATTTTCAATTCCGCAATCCTCAGTGGTGACAAACAACTGGTATTGAAAAAAACAAAAAACTAAACGCATTGAATACCAACAGAAGAGTAATATTGGGGTGGAAACTGACATATTGTGGCCTAACAAGAAACATGAGAGCAAACACGTTGTCAAATTAGGGGACAACACACGTGCATATGAATCAATCTATAAACTTCGATGAAAAGAGGACCAACATCTTGGTTATTAAGAAGAAAGCCCACTACAGAGACACTGACAACTATTTTCATAATGCAAAACAGGTAATCATATTCTGTCTCTGAACAGTAAACAGCAGAGTAGACAATCTTTCACGAAGACTTAAAGCGGGTCTGTCACCTATGTGTACGTGTGAACAAACTACACAGACAGCTGAACAGATCCTTAAAAATGGAAACATGATGACTAAATTGCGGTATCATTTCTGGTCACTCCATACGCACATTAACGCACAGCTATTTGGATGCTTTCACAAATTCAATATGAAAAGCTAAATGCGTCCTAGTAACATGACTCCTTGTGTACACATTATCAACCAGCAGCTGAAGAAACAAGAAGGAAATGAAAAAAATAAGGTAAGAAATATATTCCTTCTACTTTCCTGTCAATTTACACATTATTTACCCCATGCCTCTGTAAATTCTCTGTCTTTACTAATATTATACATTGCACCCCTCTCGGTAGTCTCCGTGGTGAAGTGGTCAAGCCGTCTGACTCGAGCTCCGAAGGTTGTATGTTCGTTTCCGGGCCGCATCCTTCATTTCACGAGTGCATTTCTTCGGAAACTCCAGAGGGTCGTCGCTGGAGCTACGGAGTTTGTGCTTTGTGCGACGCTTTCCCCACTGCAGAAAGAGACTAATGCAGTCGACGCTGTCGACTTTTAAGTGACTTTTTTTTAAATTGCACCCACTCCCATACGAATCTGGCTACGCCTTGTACTTGTGTCGTTACCCAAAATGATGTACTTTACCATAAAACTAGTTTGTCAGCGTGAACTCACTACATTTTCGCCAAAACATCAAAGAAATGTTGCAGCTTTCAATGAATTAAGTTGCCTTTGGACCTATCAAAGACATATTCCTTGGGTGGGGATAAATATAAGACAGCAGGAAAACTTTCATAATGATGCAACAGACAGTTTTCATAAAAATTGATCGTGAATCAAGGTATTCATTTCTGAACAGACTATAGTAGGACCCATGGTATGGATGGTGAGAAGTTTGATACAATACATAAAAGGGTGGCAAAACTCCCCACTGATCTGGAGTAGTGGATCAGACATCTGTCCACCTCAGATAAGTGCAAGAGACTAGAAGGACCTGTGTGCATGTTAGACATGAAGAAAATTTCTTGGCAGTTTGAAATATTAATAAATACAAAGCTGGTTTGACCAGGGTTATCTCTAAATTCTAGTTATAGAACCTACTTACAAAAGAATATAATATGTGCAAGGCTAGTGTAAATACATGTTGATCCTGACCGGTGCTGCAGGCTGTGTGCAGGGTGAAGAGGTTCTCCTTGTATAAAGGTGCTGCAGGCTGTGTGCCGGGTGAAGAGGTTCTCCTTGTGTAAACACATGTGGATCCTGACCGGTGCTACAGGCTGTGTGCAGGGTGAAGAGGTTCTCCTTGTATAAAGGTGCTGCAGGCTGTGTGCCGGGTGAAGAGGTTCTCCTTGTATAAACACATGTGGATCCTGACCGGTGCTACAGGCTGTGTGCAGGGTGAAGAGGTTCTCCTTGTATAAAGGTGCTGCAGGCTGTGTGCCGGGTGAAGAGGTTCTCCTTGTGTAAACACATGTGGATCCTGACCGGTGCTACAGGCTGTGTGCAGGGTGAAGAGGTTCTCCTTGTGTAAACACATGTGGATCCTGACTGATACTGCAGGCTGTGTGCCAGGTGAAGAGGTTCTCCTTGTATAAACACATGTGGATCCTGACCGGTGCTACAGGCTGTGTGCAGGGTGAAGAGGTTCTCCTTGTATAAAGGTGCTACAGGCTGTGTGCCGGGTGAAGAGGTTCTCCTTGTGTAAACACATGTGGATCCTGACTGATACTGCAGGCTGTGTGCAGGGTGAAGAGGTTCTCCTTGTATAAACACATGTGGATCCTGACCGGTGCTACAGGCTGTGTGCAGGGTGAAGAGGTTCTCCTTGTGTAAACACATGTGGATCCTGACTGATACTGCAGGCTGTGTGCCAGGTGAAGAGGTTCTCCTTGTATAAACACATGTGGATCCTGACTGATACTGCAGGCTGTGTGCCAGGTGAAGAGGTTCTCCTTGTATAAAGGTGCTACAGGCTGTGTGCAGGGTGAAGAGGTTCTCCTTGTGTAAACACATGTGGATCCTGACTGATACTGCAGGCTGTGTGCCAGGTGAAGAGGTTCTCCTTGTATAAACACATGTGGATCCTGACCGGTGCTACAGGCTGTGTGCAGGGTGAAGAGGTTCTCCTTGTATAAAGGTGCTACAGGCTGTGTGCCGGGTGAAGAGGTTCTCCTTGTGTAAACACATGTGGATCCTGACTGATACTGCAGGCTGTGTGCAGGGTGAAGAGGTTCTCCTTGTATAAACACATGTGGATCCTGACCGGTGCTACAGGCTGTGTGCAGGGTGAAGAGGTTCTCCTTGTGTAAACACATGTGGATCCTGACTGATACTGCAGGCTGTGTGCCAGGTGAAGAGGTTCTCCTTGTATAAACACATGTGGATCCTGACTGATACTGCAGGCTGTGTGCCAGGTGAAGAGGTTCTCCTTGTATAAAGGTGCTACAGGCTGTGTGCAGGGTGAAGAGGTTCTCCTTGTATAAACACACGTGGATCCTGACTGATACTGCAGGCTGTGTGACGGGTGAAGAGGCTATCCGTACACGAATGCTATTCCAAAATCAATCGCCAATTGGCTGGTAAAAATAAACCAGTTGCTATAGCGACATCGTTCATTGCTTGCATCATTCATAAGTCTTTTAGCTCACTACACATCAACCTACAATTGCATTTGTTCAGTGGTTCACGAATTGCGAATGAATAAACAAAGACACGTTATTGGCTTTCTCACCAGCTGTTAAATTTGTGGTGTGATTTGTTTTCTTCAAGCAGAAGGTCAAAATGAGGCCGAGATTCGACTGTGGTGTATATATGGCGATAACATTATGAACCCTTGTCTCGTTCCCAGTCACTATTGTGTTGAAAAATGCACCCCTCTCTTCAAGCCAGAAGGAACGTCAAAGCTGAGCCTATTCTTTGAGCTTTGTGCATCAGTCAGTTGCTTCATTTAGTCCAATAAACTTGTGGAAATTCTGTAGAAAGATCTTTAAAAAATAAGTCGAGAGGATCGACTTCATTGCCCCAGGTTTTATCCCACATGGTTCTGTCTCTTACAAAGCACAAACTCTGTGGCTCCGGCGATGACCCCCAGGAGTCTCCAAGGAAAATGCACTCGTGAACCGAAAGACGTTGCCTGGAATCAAACCTACAACCTTCGGAGCGCGAGGCAGATGACTTGACCACTTTGCCATGGAGACTCCCACAGAAAGATCTGAAATTGAGAAATGGCGCTTTTCCACTAACACTTGGTCGACTTTTTGAATGAACTCATCTGTCACACATGAAAGTTGTCCATGTCCACCCTCATCATGCACATCTTTACGCCTACCTCTGAATTTCCTCCATCAATCCCTCACAATGTTATCACTGTACACATGATACAATCGACAATGAATCATGGCTGTATTGTGACTTTTCTGCTTTACACCACGGATTTCATAGCAGGCATTAAAGGCATAACGGGGTCTATGTTTATTTGTTCGTGTTTTGTGAACCACTGAACTAATGTGACTGTAGGTTGATGTGTAGTGACCTAAAAGACTACTTAATTAAGCAAGCAATGAACAGTGTCACTATGGCAATTGGTTTATTGTTCCAGCCAATCGGGGGTTGATTTTGGAATAGCCGTCATATAAACACGTGGATCTTGACGGGTGCTGCTGGCTAAGTGCGGGGTGAAGAGGTTCTCCTTGTGTGTGTCTGGAAGAAAACTAGCACTTCTGGGGGTATCTGGTGCAATGATGGTGATCTTTTAGATCAGGGGTCACCGAACTACAGCCCGCAAGCCGGATCCGGCCCACGACGTCATTTCGTCCGGCCCGCCGGCGGTGCTCGAACTTGCTTGATATAACGTATGGAACACGAGAGGTTGTGATACAATTTAAATATGAATATTATGTTTAGAATAATAGGAGATCTTCACACATGCAGAGACTGCCTGGCTGCTGTGTCTTAAATTTACTATTTTCAATGATAAATTATTGTATCTAGATTTTCTTGTTTATTGTAATGTTTGTTTATTTTGCGCCATCCCAAGTCCTTCCCCAGCTCGAGGTAGCGCCACCTATGCTCTGATGTTACCATGGTTTCCAAGGCAACACACACTCACACACACATCTTTTCCTCCCCGAGATGCGTCCGGCTGTCAACACAAGTCCGAAGCTCCAGAAATATTTACTTCTTTTTGCCAGTCGTCCATTTTATAGGTATGTAACAAGGATTTCTTTTTTTTTTTGGACAGTAATAGGTAAGTGAACTACAAGTGTGAACAGAGGCAATAAAGTAGCAAACATAGCATAAAAATGTCATAGAAGCCTCGTGTTGTAACGAAAATATTATCCCCAGCTCAGAAGAATTCCCCGGCCAATGTGTTAATCGAGGAGCTGGTCTCTAGGCCAGTGTTTTTCAACCTTTCTGCTGGAGCAGATCCTTATGCACATTTTTACATTGCTCAAGGAACTCTGTGTGATGATCCAAGTGTCTGTCCAACTTTATGTAATAAACCAGTTGGGCATAAATGTAGCATTTAGGCGATTTCGGTCTGTTTCAGAGGAACCGCTGGCTGCCACTCGCTGAACCCCGGTTGAAAAACTCTGCGCTAGGCTGCTTTTTTAGGCTGGACCTATTTATATATTTTGCAAATCTTATTATGAGATATATTCTATTACCAAAGGTACCTATAAACTGTATATGTACCTTTGGTGAGCCGTAGCTTCACTAGTGACCCCTAGTCCTCTGATTTTCCTCTGTTTCAATAGGATTTTAATTATGTTTCTAATTTAATGTCTTTTTCATTTTCAGATCCTGTGTACTTCACCCTTCATTATGGCTACTAAGAAAAGAAAAGTGGACGCAGAGTGTCATGTTTTCAATTAAGAATGGGGAATAAAGTACTTCTTTGTGGAAACAAAGGACCAGAAAACCAGTTGCATAATATGCAGTGAAATTGTTGCCGTTTTGAAAGAGTGCAATCTTCGGCGTCACGACGCAACAAAACATCTGTCAACATATTAAGTTTTCTGGAAAGCTACGCTCTGAGAAATATGAGCCCATGAAATGTGGTTTAGAAACACAAAGAGATCTCTTCACGAGAAAGATTGCTGAAAATGAATCTGTCGCTCGTACAAGTTACAAAATAATGCATAATATGGCAAAACGAGGAAAACCATTTACTGATGGGAACTTCATCAAAGAGTGTATGATGGAAGCAGCAAATGACTTGGGTCCTGAGAAAGCAGATTTGTTTGGAACTATCAGCCTTTCGGCAAGTTCAGTTATGCAAAGAACAGAAGAACTTGGAAAGAACATAGTGCTACAGATACACGAGAAAACTAGGAACATTTTGTGGTATTCTCTGACGCTGGATAAGTCTGCTGATTTCTCGAGTATGTCACAACTTCTCATGTTCATTCGTGGTGTTAATTTGGACTTTCAGATAACGGAAGAGTTGGCATCTGTTTGTAGCATGCATGGAATAACAACTGGAACAGACATTTTCATGAAAGTGCAAAAAGTTTTGTAAGACTATAACCTTCAGTGGAATCAGCTTCAAGGTGTTACAGTTGATGGAGGAAAAAACATGGCTGGAATGAGGAAGGGTCTGATGGGGCAGATCAGGACTCAGCTGGAAGATTTGCAAATTTCAGGCGCTCTGTTCATACACTGCATCACACATCAGCAAGCACTCTGTGGGAAAGACATATATTTCTTGTGTACTGAAACCAGTCGTTTCTGCTGTGGACTTCATTCGGGGACATGCACTCAATCACCATCAGTTCCAGGCTTTTCTTGAAGATATTGATTATGAATTCTGTGACTAGCCCTTTCACACATCAGTGAGGTGGCTCAGCTGCGATAAATTCCTGTTTTGTTTGTACAAGCACCGAAACGAAATAGATGTTTCCCTCACTGAAAAAGATAGAGATGATCCACAGCTGTCAGATCCTACCTGGCTGTCAAAGTTGTCATATTTGGTTGACATCACATCCCACATGAATGAACTTAATTTGAAACTTCAGGGAAAGGATAACCTCGTCTGTGATCTCTACAGAATCATCAAAAGATTTTGGAGAAAGCTGTCATTGTTTGAAGCACAACTGGAAGGAGAAAACTTTTCTCATTTTCAAAAAGTTTTGCGCAACAATCGCCGAAGATGTCAACCTCGATTTTCCAAACACATTATTCGTGACTTGAAAAAGCATTTTTGGAGAGATTTTCAGATCTTGACAGAACTGAAAGTGACATTCTTCTGTTCCAGAATCCGTTTGATTGTAACCTTGATGATGTGCCAGTTGAACTACAGTTGGAGCTCATTGATTTGCAAGCAAATGACTTGCTGAAAGAGAAGCACAGAGAAAGAACGCTTGTTGAATTTTATCGCTGCTTACCTGATGTTGAGTTTCCAAAACTGAAGAAATTTGACGCTGGTATGGCACCAGTGTTTGGAACGACTTATGTCTGTGCGCAAACATTTTCAAAAATTAAGTATGTGAAGTCAACACATCGAACGAGATTGATTGATGAACATTTAAAAGCAATTCTCTTGATTGGATGCAGCAATTCCAAACCAAACATCGATGTTATCTTGAAAACCAAATATCAGTTTCATAAATCTCACTAACCTTTTTTGCTGCTTAGTTTGTGAGATTCGGATATGTGCACACTAGGTCTGATGTAACTATCGTTTTGCTAACGTCGCATTCTTTTATAACTATTTTTTGGTAAATAAATATGTTGGTTGTCTGTTTTTTGTGCCACTCACCCATTATTAACTTAGTTTTATGTATTTTTTTACCAGAGCTGTCGTTCTGGCTTGCAAGTATTGTTAAAGTTAGTTTCATATCCTTTACAGGACGTTTGCAGTCAACACCAGCATTTGTTGCTGTTGTTGTCTTGGCAATTTTACGTTCGGTAGTTTGCCACTGCTTTCTGAACAACAGGCACCCATACCATTGCGTAAAAAACCAACGCAGCGTGGTATGCTGCCAAATCGCACGCAGCTGTGTTTTGAACGCGGGTATACAGGGTTATGAACCGCGCCTGTAAGACTTTCGCCACGGAGACCGTCGCAAATATTGTACAGAATGAGTATCCAGCCCGCGCTCGTCATTTTGTCAGTTATCCGGCCTGCCATAACAAAAGTTTGGTGACCCCTGTCTTAGATGAACCAGCAGCTACCATACATGAATGACATCATCAGATGTGTGTAATAAATGTAACCACAACCAATGTTCAGGAGTAAGGAGAGAGAAGTGATGAGTATCAATAATTATTAAGGCATTAACATGAGTGACTGAAGAAGAAAAACAAAACAATTTTAATTAAATAAATGACATCAATTACAAAAGGGTTTATTTACCAACAAAACGTCTTCTACAAAGATAACTGGATCAAAGCATTCTTTTGTTCACACAGAAGAAAGAAGCAATTGCGTAATCATATTCATAATGAGAGGAGAGACCCTTGAACACATTGTGACGACTGGACAGATCAGTGGTAGAAGAGGTACAGAGACATGATGCTGGATAGTTGAAGATGATGGCATGGAAGAATAACATCAATATCCAGACCACTAAGGATTGAGATCTGTGGACATCAATCAATGCCTATGCCACTGGCAGAGCACATGATGATGATTCATGCTATAATGCAGACTTACAACTGAAACTGGTCCTCAATATATTTAATCAGTCTGAGATGAGAGTGGAGCATATTTGACAAGGGTGTGTGTATGCAAGACAACACTGTCCCAACGGAACATCTCTTAGGAAAATCCTTATGTAAATCGTTTAACACTGAAAATGGAATTGAAACCTGAAAAAGAATTCAAGAATGCTTGGTCAAAAACACAAAACCAAACCAAGGTATTCTCACCTATCACTGGCAGATTAGCACTATCAAAGAAGATTTTTGCATGGCCATCCTGAAATGTATACAAATGTAGGTTGATGTACCATAAACAAGTCCACAAAGTTTGAAACCAATATGTCACACAATGCATATGATCGAAAAGAAACTTACAAAAGTCTAACAAAGTTACTGATTTGTTACACTTTCCTATCCTTTTATTCTTGATATTGCCTGCAAACATCACATTCAAACACATTCAGTCTTGACAAATACATTGCCAACAAGTTCATCACGGGTAAAACATTCCTACAAAACGTTATGTATTGTAAGCATTACATTATAAAGAAATCAGGAACAATGTTCTGTTTTCCTTCATGAATATATTGTAGTATTTATCTAAGTGATATAATTAGGCATCCAAAGAAAGCACTACTGAAACATGACCTAGCAGAATTTTATCCAACATGTCTGCAAAGAATACTTGCCCTGATTAGAAATGATGCGTAAAATATATTCTCCACAGTTTGACCAAAGGAATGTGGATTAGTGACAAACTCAAAAAAACAGATGGGTTCATCTGTGGATAAAGAATATGAATTTATTGGAATGTAAAAAGACCACAAATTACTTATACAGATTTTATAAACAACAAATGCCTGCAATCTACTGCATGTATACACACCTTCAACATGAAACAACTTAGTCTACAGAATCTGGTGAGCAAAATGATAAAGCGCAGTAAATGTAATGGTCACACACTAATGATGTTGGTAGAAATCCTAACAAGTTGTTGCACAGTTGATGAGCTAGCAATGTTCAGGTGAACAATAAGTCACAACACATGAGACACCAACAAGAGTTGAAGTGATGTAGACATCTCTGGAAGTCACATGGTCAGCAACCAGCAGTATGAAGAAGGACACCACAGTCTATGTAGCTTCAAATTTTATCAGGATGATGTCAAATGTCATATCACTATGTTCTTCTATCACTAGTAATGAAGACATCTTGGTATCAATACTATATGTGCCACACTGATATACTAGCAGTCAGATCTGTGATCATACAGCCTTTGATGGTTGTATAGTTACTAACCGCTGGTTCTAGCTACCTTCCTCCCCTCCAATAAATTCAATAGTACTTGTATTTTCTCGTGATGGGATGTTGTTTACGCAACTTGAGTCTTCTAGATAGTTCCAGATTAGCAATGCGCTCTGGAACCTGTTATTTTCTGACAAGGGGGGTGGTTGGGAATCAGATTTTGGTGTGTTTCCCTTGTAGTAATTTACTTATTGCTACTGGTCAAGCATAGTAAACACCTTGACCTCCTGTACTCCCCTACCCAATTTTAGGTTTTGTTATTAGTGCTTAAACCTGACCCAAGAGTACTGGCCTGGAGATGTGCGGATAACATTGGACATGCTGATCTAGCTATATCAACCCTTTGCACTTAGTTCCCTCTGTTACAGTGTAATATATCTAGGCACTACGTTTTAGTTTTGCCGTATTTTACCGGAGATGTGCTTGCATTAATTTTCGGTTTTTTGTTTTTGTCTCTCCGATTTAAGGATATATAGAGTACTGGTGACATTAAATTCCCTGATTATTTCAAGATCGCATTAAAACAGAAACCGATTACTGGATATTATGTTTGCCTCCACGAGCTACGAATCTATACCTCTCGTCTTCTCAAATCCGTGTCCTGAACAGAAGTACAGACTGACTTTATAAGATGTAATTACGCCCGTCAATTCTGTTTTAACTAGACTGTGCATTGTTCTAGTATGTTTTTTTAACTTATCATCCATTTTTACTTATGATTATGTAATTTTCGACTATTATAGTTAGCAATCCCATATCAAACTGATATTATAAAGATGGCATGCTGTATATTGTGGTATTTCAATGGTGGGACATAGCAGCAGTCATCCAACTATGAACATTTAATATTGTTATGGAATAGTCATAGCAATTGCAATGCCAATGATTGCATGTTTGTATTCAACACCCATTATAGCATTGATGTGTTAAATTCTATCACTCTACATGGACCACATCATTGATAATTTTGCATCTTTCCAACGGGACTTCTTTTGTCAAGATGCATCTACACCAGCGGCCTAGCGTTGTTGACAAAACCACGTGTGTTAGTGATGAGTATTAATACCGTCTGACGTCATCAGTGACGTCGAGATGTATATATTTGTGTGCGTGTGTGTATATATGTAAACTGGCAGTTATTTTTCCTTGAGTTAGACAGGCCGCTGTGTTAATCTCCCTTGGTGACAGTGTAAACTGATAGCTGTGTGTGTAGGTAGGGTCACAAAAAGTGAAAGGTCAAAATCGTTGTTCTTCTATATGTCCCTTTTAAATGATAAACTTACACACAAACATTAATATCTCGGCTTAAAATTGACCTACAGACTTGATTAAGGTACCATTGGAGGTTTTTTTTTTCAAGAGCTATCCAACTATGCAGGTTATATAATTAAAAAGCAATTTAGAAAAAGTTACTAAAGTGTCAGATCCCAACTCACTCCAGCAAGCATACATGGCATTAACATTCTGAAGAACTATCTCAGCATGATGCAAGTAAAACCTAACAACAGGTGTTAAAATGCCTCCAAGAAATTACCAGCATTGCATTCTGATCATCAGAAAAAGTGTATATCACCAACTTCACAGAAATGAATAAATAATAATGAGACTTCACATAGACTGAAGTACCATTCATTCAACAAGTGAAATGTAGTTGCTGATGCCCACATAGAAATGATACAAGGTGCATGGTGATACTGATGAAGAAGAAACAAAGGATGAGGAGAAAAAGTTATAAAAACTTAAGAGGAAAAGAAGAATGTTTCCTCAGAGTAAAAGAGTAATACAACATGAAACAAAAATGGTATGTTGATATCTACAGAGAAAAATCTTACAAACTTCTATACCTGACATAGATGCCAGGCAAGGTGAACAGAAATCACAGTAACGCAAAAGACACTGGAATAGGAAATAATCATCCAGCCTCTGTTGGGGTATGAACAAGTTTAGACAGACAAATGCACTAACCACTGGGTCATCGCACACATTTACTGAAAGCTGAAGCTAAGCACCGTTCTGGTAACACACCGTTATGTACGAGGGCAGGTCAGAAAGTTATGCACCACAATTATTATCTCAGCTAATAATAAAGGTGCTAGTCTCTGTGGCGAAGGGGTTATGGATGCGGTTTGTAATCCCACTTACTCACGTTCGAAACACAGCTGCGTGCAGATTGGCAGCAGACCGCGTTGCGCTGGGTTTTAACAAATTGGTATGTGAGCCGGCCGTTCAGAAAGCAATGGCAAACTATTGAACGTAAACTTACCAAGACACCAACAACAGCAGTAAAATGCTGGTGTTGACAGCGATGTCATGTAAAAAGGATATGCCCAAAACAAAATATAAAAATAGAAGCATTACATTTGCACCAATTTAAGTTTATAATCTCTTGAAGGTGTACATCAAAATTGCACCTCTGTAAACCAATTCTAACCGTGACACAAAACCGTTGAAATGGCAGATATTAATGACGTACATTACAAGCAGAGGATTGTTATAGAATTTTTGATTACACAGAAAGAAACTGTTGTTAACATTCACAAACGTTGTGTGCTGTTTATGGCACTTTTGCAGCCGACAGAAGCACAGTTAGTTGCTGGGCGCAGAGAATTTTGGTTGCTGCAAGTGGAAATGTAGAGCTGGCTGATAAGCCAAGCTCTGGACACCTTGCCATAGCCACCTGCCGGATCATGTACGAATGTGCTGACATCATGATTCACAGAGATCGGCGAATCACAAGTCAACAATTGTCCATGCAGCTTTCAATAAGCAACCTGGGATATTCAAATATTTGTGCAAGTTGGGTTCCACAAGCTCTCACAAAGGACCATAAGTCCCAAAAGAAAACAATTTGTTCTGAATTGTTGCGGTAGTTTGAGACAGATGGGGATGTTTTTTGTCAAACATTGTGACAAGAGATGAAATTTTGATTAATTATTTTGAGCATTAGACAAAAGGACAGTCAATGGAGTGGCATCATCCTCAATCACCAGCAAGGATACAATTAAAAACAACTCCATCAGCCGGTAAAGTCATTCTCACTGTGTGTGTGTGTGTGTATTTTTTTTTTTTGGGGGGGGGGGGGGTGTTAATTGATGAGGTTATTCTCGTGGATGTGGTGTCAAAAGGCTGAACCATCAATCTGGAAATTTACATCAAAACAAAGGTTATGGTTTTCATTTATTTCTTGTAGGACTTGCTCACCTACATTCTAACAAAGTCTGCAAGGTAATATTTAAAACGGGGTGCTTAGAGTAATACACAGAAACTGTGTTTTTATGATTGATTGATTGATTGATTGATTTAGGAACCGACATCACAGCATTCGGGGTATTCCCATAAGCGCTCAGTCCCCATCCTCAGCAGCCAGCGAAGAGTTCCAACACCAATAGTACCAGTAGTAATCTGATTATATGTCCGTCTCGCCTTTCCTCTGAACGTTGAGCGTCGGCCAGATCCCTTCACCACTCCATGCTGTCTCATTCTTGCCAGACCATGGTGATCCATTTGCTCCTCCGAGGTGTACACGTGCTCCCACAAGGCCGCAACCACATCTGCCCTGTCATGCATCAATACTCCACCAAGTTTTGCAGAGCCAGCCACTCTGTCCGCCTGTTCATTCCCCAGCACACCGGCATGCCTCGGAGAAAAGATCCAGGCGATGCTTGCCACCTGTGACCTCCAAAGCAAAGCAAGCCACTCTGCCCGAAGCTTGCCTGTCCTCACCTTCCTCAGCATGCTTTCTGAGACAGTTACAATCATGATGTAGGAGTGTATCGTATTCTCGATCCTGCGGAAAGCTGCACTGACCACCTCCACCTCCATTCTTAAGCTAGATGATGTGGTATCATGAGAAACTGTTTTTATAAGGAATGTATCTGAAGTTTATGCAAAGATTAGCTACTTGTTAGACTAGAATTAACCTCTAGAACACTAGGTTTCATGTTGTTAGTGTCAGTCTGAAGTACGTACTGTTGATTACAAATGTTGATCAAATGTAACTTGCTCATCACAGCAAGGAAAAATAACACATAATGCGAATCATAGGATCCAAGTAGATGAATCGTTTCTTCACTGTTAAATAGCAATTAACAATGATGAGACTGAAGGTGTTATTAACTTAAACAATATATTGCCAGTATAAATTCCTCTGACATTATGACTTGCTATTCTAAATCAATAAAATGTGACCAAGAAAGAAATCACTACAAATAAAAAATCCCGGAAACCCTCTGTAAAGATGTCATCTGATGATCTTTGTCATGTCATCTACTGACATATTTTGGACACATTATGAACCAATGACATTAATATTAAACGGAACATTGGTTTGGCTGGAGAAATCTTACAACACAAGCAGTCTTTTAATCCCAGACCCAACATGTGGTCCAAATGGATTACAGTGTCAACTTTTGCTTTCTCTACTTTTTTTTAATTTGCATTAATATGTTTGATATTTTATGAATTGTTAGCAATATATTCCCCCAATACATGCTAAAATATTTTTAAAATCTGATTAAAATTACATGTACCATCATATGTTTTTACACTTGTTATCAATGAGTTCTGACTAGACTCCAATGTATTTTCTATTGAAAATAAGCATATTTTCAGTATTAATTTATATTAAACTTGATTACTTCATAACACATTTATTTCAGCAGGTGGGCAAACCTTATTCATAAAAGAAGACAGCAGTACTTTTAATGATCTTGCCAAAATTATTTTCATCCAAAATCATGGCCCAACTCGACATGCAAAAAGAAACATTGACTTAATAATTTCAATGCTTCAATTATTTATGACAAAAAGTGTAACAGATGAAATAATGAAATGGACAAACCAAGAAGGAATTAGTATGACTCAGGACAAATGGAAAACTTTAGAGATAATTTAACTGCAGCATATTTTTTTTTTTTTAGTTTTGATTTTGCTGGTGTGTATAAATCAAAACATGAAGCTATTGGTAAATTTTGGAGTAAAAGGCAATATTTTAAAGTCAATGCAACAAAATAGATTTACTGCAATTTCCAGATGTCTACAATTTGATAATGTCAAACAGAGACGATAACATGAAAGAAATGATAAATTTGAACCCATAAAGCAAGTATTCAACAATTGGGTGAAAAATCTACAGGACTGCTATGCTCCGTCATGCAATGTAACAATTCATGAGCAGTTAGTTACGTTTAGAGGAAGATGCCCTTTCAAGCAATATATTTCCTTAAAACCTGGCAAATAAGGCATTAAAATGTTGTGCCATTGTGACAGTGATACTTCATATGTTTTCAACACGCAAGTTTACACCGGCAGAGAACCTGGGCAACCACAAGAAAAAAAAACAAAGAGAAAGAGTTGTACTGGACATGGTGAAAGGCTTGGAAAATAGTGGAAGGAATATTACTTGCGACAATATTTTTACAAGCTTGAAAGTGGAACAGATATTGAAGGGGGAAAAAACTCACAATTTTAGAAACAATAAGAAAAAATAGAGTTGAACTTCCAAAAGAGCTACTTTCAGGAAAAGATCGTGTTCAATTGCCCACAACAGTTTGCTTTCATTGATGATGCAGCACTGACTTCCTTTGTCCAAAGAAAGGAAAAGTGGTTGTACTTCAGTACAATGCATGATCAGCCAGATGTGGATCAAAGTTCTGATTCCAAAAAACCATTGATGATCCTTGACTACAATCACACAAAGGGTGGAGTGATCACAACCAATCAAATGTGCTGTTATTCAGTCAACAGTAAGACAAACAGATAGCCTGTAGTCATGTTCTACATGTTAGATATTTCTTCCATGAATGCATTTGTTCTGTGGATGCACCTCAATCCTGAATGGAACAATCACAAGTCATATAGACACCGACTGTTTGATTCAACTTGCAGGACTCCTCAAAATAGGCCAAACATGTCAACCTGGGAACCCTTCACCTAAACTAGCAGAGAACCCTTGTGAATCTAGAAAACGAGCTCGCTGTCACCTTTGCCCAAAGGAGATTGACAGAAAACGTAGAGATGTTTGTGGTATTTGCAATAACTTTGTTTGTGGCCAACATAAGAACATTGTGACCAAGCACTTTATAACTTTCAAGATTCTATGCTGGGTTCATGTGTGTAAGCAAAATATTTAAGCATTCATTTATCTAAACACTTTGTAATGATTAATAAATCAAATTATTTTTAAAATTGCATTAAAAACTGTCAAGTTTTAACTATATTACGTGGTGGGGTTCATATCGACCCCATTGGTAGCCAGTGGTACTAAAAAATACCATACATAGGATAAAGAGAGAAATAATGATTGCTTCTAGTTCTTTTATAGAAACTTACCATTTTGGTTATTATACACACGCCATAAAGTATCTAGCAGATGCTCCACTTGTGCTGTTGTCAGCTCACCTCTATCTGTCTCTTCCAATGATGATAACTATTATCAGAATACACATATTCGTTCAATCAAGCATGTAAATCTGACTAGACACATTTTTATATTTTATTTGTTTTTATAGTATTTACATGAATACAGTGTCAAAGCTTAAAACCACAAGTCTACAGGATGTCACTCTTAACTAGACCATTATCCACAGCATGCCACTGTTAACTAGACCATTATCCACAGCATGCCACTCTTAACTAGACCATTATCCAAAGCACGCCACTGTTAACTAGACCATTATCCACAGCTTGCCACTGTTAACTAGACCATTATCCACAGCATGCCACTCTTAACTAGACCATTTTCCACAGCATGCCACTCTTAACTAGACCATTATCCACAGCTTGCCACTGTTAACTAGACCATTATCCACAGCATGCCACTCTTAACTAGAATGCCACTGTTAACTAGACCATTATCCACAGCATGCCACTCTTAACTAGACCATTATCCACAGCATGCCACTCTTAACTAGAATGCCACTGTTAACTAGACCATTATCCACAGCATGCCACTCTTAACTAGACCATTATCCACAGCATGCAACTCTTAACTAGACCATTATCCACAGCTTGCCACTGTTAACTAGACCATTATCTACAGCATGCCACTCTTAACTAGAATGCCAATGTTAACTAGACCATTATCCACAGCATGCCACTCTTAACTAGACCATTATCTACAGCATGCCACTGTTAACTAGACCATTATCCACAGCTTGCCACTGTTAACTAGACCATTATCCACAGCATGCCACTCTTAACTAGAATGCCACTGTTAACTAGACCATTATCCACAGCATGCTACTCTTAACTAGAATGCCACTGTTAACTAGACCATTATCCACAGCTTGCCACTGTTAACTAGACCATTATCTATAGCATGCCACTCTTAACTAGAATGCCACTGTTAACTAGACCATTATCCACAGCATGCCACTCTTAACTAGAATGCCAATGTTAACTAGACCATTATCCACAGCATGCCACTCTTAACTAGACCATTATCCACAGCTTGCCACTCTTAACTAGACCATTATCCACAGCATGCCACTCTTAACTAGAATGCCACTGTTAACCCTTTACAGGGCAGACGCTTGTCCGTTTTCTAGCCCTGAACGGGCAAGATTTTTTCAGGTTCGGTAAAATTTTGGGTCGCGTTAGTAAACACATCACAAATAAGGTGTTAGTCAACCGATTTTAGTTAAACAAACAACACAATGAAGGGAAAAGCATGTAGAATATGTTACTCACATGATTGTTGTCGGTAATCCATATATGAACACAAATATTTACGAAATACGGCATGTTGCTTGTGATTTTCCATCATCTATACAGCAATTTACAAACACATTTTCAGAATCATAATCACTTTCTTTAAAGTCCAACTCAGACTGCTAATGCAAAGTAACGCTTTGCACTGCTATCTAGCTCCGATTAATAGTCAACTTCGTGCCCTTTAATGTCATTTAAAATGAACCTAGCGAAATCTCGGCTATCACTTGAAGAATCGCCGAAATCCATTTTGAAAAACAGCGTAAAAATCCCCAAAACTATCAAAAATTGTCCTTAAAAGTCCGTTCAAATTCACACTATCGCGTTTACAAATGGCGGCCACGTTGTCAAGCTGTCGGCGAAAGCGAAAGTAGCCGTCGGAAGTGTCGGAAAGCAGAGAGATCGCGATTTTACAATGCATAATAGTATCGGCCGGAATCGGACGCTACGATCGTTTTATGGCATCGGCCGGAATTGGCCGCTGTGACCTGTAAAGGGTTAACTAGACCATTATCCACAGCATGCTACTCTTAACTAGACCATTATCCACAGCATGCCACTCTTAACTAGACCATTATCCACAGCTTGCCACTCTTAACTAGACCATTATCCACAGCATGCCACTCTTAACTAGACCATTTTCCACAGCATGCCACTCTTAACTAGAACATTATCCACAGCTTGCCACTGTTAACTAGACCATTATCCACAGCATGCCACTCTTAACTAGAATGCCACTGTTAACTAGACCATTATCCACAGCATGCCACTCTTAACTAGACCATTATCCACAGCATGCCACTCTTAACTAGATCATTATCCACAGCATGCCACTCTTAACTAGACCATTATCCACAGCATGCAACTCTTAACTAGACCATTATCCACAGCTTGCCACTGTTAACTAGACCATTATCTACAGCATGCCACTCTTAACTAGAATGCCACTGTTAACTAGACCATTATCCACAGCATGCCACTCTTAACTAGACCATTATCTACAGCATGCCACTGTTAACTAGACCATTATCCACAGCTTGCCACTGTTAACTAGACCATTATCCACAGCATGCCACTCTTAACTAGAATGCCACTGTTAACTAGACCATTATCCACAGCATGCTACTCTTAACTAGAATGCCACTGTTAACTAGACCATTATCCACAGCTTGCCACTGTTAACTAGACCATTATCCATAGCATGCCACTCTTAACTAGAATGCCACTGTTAACTAGACCATTATCCACAGCATGCCACTCTTAACTAGAATGCCACTGTTAACTAGACCATTATCCACAGCATGCCACTCTTAACTAGACCATTATCCACAGCTTGCCACTCTTAACTAGACCATTATCCACAGCTTGCCACTATTAACTAGACCATTATCCACAGCATGCCACTCTTAACTAGAATGCCACTGTTAACGAGACCATTATTCACAGCATGCCACTCTTAACTAGACCATTATCCACAGCATGCCACTCTTAACTAGACCATTTTCCACATCATGCCACTCTTAACTAGACCATTATCCACAGCTTGCCACTGTTAACTAGACCATTATCCACAGCATGCCACTCTTACCTAGAATGCCACTGTTAACTAGACCATTATCTACACTAACTAGACCATTATCCACAGCATGCCACTCTTAACTAGACCATTATCCACAGCTTGCCACTGTTAACTAGACCATTATCCACAGCATGCCACTCTTAACTAGAATGCCACTGTTAACTAGACCATTATCCACAGCATGCCACTCTTAACTAGACCGATTATCCACAGCATGCCACTGTTAACTAGACCATTATCCACAGCTTGCCACTGTTAACTAGACCATTATCCACAGCATGCCACTCTTAACTAGAATGCCACTATTAACTAGACCATTATCCACAGCATGCCACTCTTAACTAGAATGCCACTGTTAACTAGACCATTATCCACAGCAATGTGGTGTGATGAGCCTGGCTCACATGCATGAGCACAAGTTAATGTCACAGTGACATGTAAGCAGGTTCTTCATGCAGGTCACCGCAGACGCCAGCTAACCGTAAGGTGAAAAGAATGACATCCATTAAAACCACCCCTGCTGGTTCTATGGAACCCCAAGGCAAGACCTCTACCCTATGTCCATGTTGCTAAAAAAGTTGCATATCCTTTACAGGACGTCACAATCAACCCCAGCAATTATTTTTGCTGTTCGTGATTTCTTGGCAAGTTCACATACAATAGTTTGACCACTGCTTTCTGAATGACCAGCATTCGTACCATTTTTATAAAACACCAATGCAAGGCAGTCTGCTGCCATATCGCCCTCAGCTATGTTTCGAATGTGGTATGCGGGATTATGAACTGCGTTCGTAACCCCTTCGCCACGGATATGCAGCCCCATCATGTGACCTGAATTAAGGAGCACATGATTTCAGAGCAGATGCAGCCCCAGAAATACAGTGTACAAGAATCTATTGACATCTAGCTCTCATCAATGCACTCTCATATCGTGGGTTACATGGCTGAGCAAGACCCTTGTCTGTGCTTAAAAAAAATTAAGGCACCATAGGCAGTGGCAAAGTACAGACTTTCACTGTGATTGCCCCAGTTATCGCCCTAAACACTATCCCATCTAAAGAAAAACTGTTTGTCTATGGACATTTCAATAGTCATTTACAGATATGCGAGTAAGATGATATGGACAAAAGGGAAGAATAACTTGAAAAGTGGGAAGATGAAAATGGATTTCTCCCAAAACTACCTCCACACCAGATGTAGTCTTCTGCTTACCGGATCTGGAATGGAACATTACACATGTAGTTGGAAAATGATTAGGAGGAAGCGAACTGTTAACCTGTTAGTAGAAAAAGAATTATTTTTTTTTGCATATCCTATTTACAGGACATCGCTGTCAACACCAGCATTTTACTGCTGTTGTTGATGTCTTGGCAAGTTTACATTCAGTAGTTTGCCATTGCTTTCTGAACGGCCGGCTCCCATACCAACACGTTATAACCCAGTGCGACACGGTCTGCTGCCAAATCGGTCACAGCTGTGTTTCAAATGCGGGTAAGCGGGCTCACGAATCGCATCCGTAAGCCCTTAGCCATGGAGACCGGCAGAAAAAGAATTAGTAAAAGAAAATAGTAACCTACCTAGAAAGATGCTCCACGCTTAGAGGAAAGGTGAGACGGACGCACATATAATCAGATTGCTACTGGTACTATTGGAGTTGGAACTCTTCGCTGGCTTCTGGAGATGGGGACGGAGTGCTTATGGGAATGCCCCGAATGCTGTGATGTCGGTTCATAAATCAATCAATCAATCAAACAGAACTATAAAATGGCAATTGTTTAAGCACCATACCAGAATACTTGCCAACAAAATATCCATCTGGCAGAGATATTAACAGGGTGGTAGGTGAAGACTCAAGAGATGACGAAAAGTCGCTGGTACTGGATACCCTGAGAAAACCAGAAACACTAGAACGGTCTTTGTCTGGAATCAGGCCAACAGATATAGAGGAAGACCTAAGAAGCCATGGAGAAGAGAAGTAGAGACAAACATGGACAATATGGGGCAGAACTTGTAAAATAAGAAATGATACATCCAGCAGTAATTCTTACTCATGCACCATCTGTTCTCCAAGTACTCAGTTCCAACATACAATCTATAATATATTCTCTTCCAAACATGTCCAGGTTGTAGTGGTTCCCATCCCATCACACTACACAAGGAAATGAAATAGCTGACAAACCAGCCAAAGAAGGCACTGGGACACAATAAGCAGGCATTCCTGTTGCTTATTATCAAAAGAAAAATCTAATGAAAATCTCATAAAGTCACACGTTTAACCACAGGCTGACTATTATCTAATGGACAGGACTGGGCAAGTCACTATCTTTAGACAGGATATCACAGATCCACTAGCCACATGTACACAAAGTTTGAGATAGTTGAGGTGTCCAAACAGGTGGATATCACTTGTGGTCTTGTGAGAACAGGGGATGTAGTACACACAGAAAGTGGAGGTCTTTGATGATTTTAATTATTGCACGGGCAACATCACAACAGAAATGATTAACCCTTTACAGGGCAATAGCAGCCATTACCGGCCGATCGCATAAAACGAGTGTAACAGCCGATTGCGCCCAATACTATTATGCATTGTAAAAATGCCATCTCTCGGCTTTCCGACACTTCCGACGGCTACTTTCACTTTCGCCGACAGCTTGACAACGTGGTCGCCATTTGTAAACGTGCTACAATGAATTTGAACGGACTTTTGTTTTAATAGTTTTCGGGATTTTTACGCTGTTTTTCAAAATGGAAAACAAGGAAAATATTCTATTCATCTCACATACAGACACATTTTGACTACTGCTCTACAATCTGGGACGGTTGTTCCAATTCAAGCACCAAGCGACTTTACTCACTCCAGAAACGGGCCATGAGTTTAATTTATAGCAGACATTTAACTGACAATCCTAGCCTGCATAAACGCCTTCAGTTACTACCACTCCGCAAACGTCTGCTTTTCAATAAGGCCAAACTAATTCACAAAATCCTACATCGGAATGCCCCAAATTACCTTTGGCCATTGTTTGAATATAATGCTAGACACAGTAAACGATTAAATATATTACACATTCCGAAGCCTAGGATAGACTTATACAAAACAAGCTTAACGTACTCTGCAGCTCAGCTGTGGAACAATCTTCAACATGAAATAAAAGACATTACCAATCCCTATACATATAATCGCAAATTATTTGAACACTATCTCAGTACGGATTATCTTCCCCCTTAATAATAGAAGTAATAATAATAATAAAACCCTAGTATAACAGCCAGTCCCCTTTTGGTAGGCCAGTATATTCCACATAGCTAATAACAAGTGCCACACCAGTTATTACTATTACTGAGTCGTGTAGTATTGATTCTTAATTTTTCCACGCCTTTATAATACATATATTTTATATTGTTGCTGTTTTCAGTTAGCCTTGAATGATGTGTGAATGGTATAATGTATGAAAGAGAGTGATAAAAGGGCAGAATGTTAGACGAGCCTGCGTGCCCAATTCTTAACCCTTTCAAAATAAAGTTTTGTTGTTGTTGTTGTTCCTACTCTAAATTCATTAATTTTAGTTATGATTTTGCCATCAGTAGCTGGATGACGGTCTGGTGTCACTTGTGGCTCATGACTGTCCCTACCGGACGAGGATGTCCTAAGACAGCCATTAACATCGTTCACTAACTCTGATATATGTTTTGCCATGAAGTCTTGAGAAGATAATGTGGTGGTTTCCCCTTGCCTTCCACATCCACATGGTGGTCTTTTTACCTCTGCCTTTGACAGCCATTTCCGACAGTCAGGACAAGTGAGTGCCCTGCTCTGCTCAGCTGCAGAGTTGTCCACTTATTCCGGTGGATACTCGGTCCCCAGAGCTGTGTTAGCCACACCATGGTGTGTTTCCATCCTCTACCACGGGGAGGTGCAGTTATTATCCATTATGCTTTATGTATAGAAAAGGCATACAAATCCAATAAGTCAATCATTTCAACATCCAGACCACACAATAACATCTGACAGAAGATGTGACACAGATAAAGGAAGCAGAACAGCATCGCCATATCCAAAGGCTCTTTGACAAGGAAGAGCAATGCTATGAAAAATAGAATACAATCACAAATGAAACAATCAGCTGTTTGAAAAGTTCTGTGCGGCCTGTTCTCTAGGATGCAAATGCTGGACAATGAATGATGAAATGGTGAAGGGACTGGAGGCAGTCGTGACATGACTTTTGAGAACAATGCTGAGAAATATCATGTACAGAGGTAGTGAGAGCTGCAGGTGTTGGAAGATGACTCATCAAAATCATTAGGAAAAGACAAGTGAAATTGGTAGGGCATATCAACAGAAGAGGTGGACAAGTGAAATTAAGCCGCTTGTGGTAAAATATTACTCAAGAGAAGCAGATAGTGAAAGCGTATGTAGGACACCAAAATGGCTGGGCTACAAATTTAAACGGAAACTTCATCAAGATAATAAATGTTAGACAGGACTAAGGAGTCATGATCACCGATGTTTGCTCCAGACTTGGTATCATCAGTAAGAGATGAGGGTCTATAACAGCCATTGCAAGTCTTTACACAAATAACAATCATACAATTTTCTTGTGAAACCTAATAACCATGTACAGTTGATTGCTGCTGTTTTAAACACCTGACTTCTACCTGTGTTGGTTTAGTTGTTGTTTTATCTGTGTCTTTCTCCTTTTGTTTCTCACGAACTGGTTTTGACTTCTTCAGCACAACCTCTCCTCTTTCAAAAGAGCCACACCTGTATCACAAATGTTGAATAAACAAATATATATCACATAATACTACAGATATTGATGAACATAAACATAGCATAAACAAATGAGACAAGTCACAATTATGAGTTGACAAATGTCAAGTCAGACTCAAATATGGAATACATGATAAGACTCACACTGACAGCTACCATCAAACCAAAACATTATTTACTATCAACAAACTGCATTTTGCAGTTACCTTTCAAACACACACAATAAAAAACATTGAACACTTTAAGTACAGCTCACAACAGTAATGACTTTTTAGCTATGTATACTTCTGTAGATCCGTTGTTTCTTTGCCGAATGTTAGTTTTTAAAACTATACACCTAGAAGATATGTGATTATTGTATGTGTGTATTTATATGTTTTTATAAACATGATCTGCTTTTTCTCAGCTTTGTATGTCAATTTCAATTTTTTATGTCAATTTCTTTCAATTATCTATATATTAAAGAAGTCATGACACAGGAATAGATATACAAGTAATATCAAGATGAAATTTAGCATTCTCTTTTGACATGAATAGTGATTATTGTAGGTATAAATCATCAACATTATTTGATCAGTTTGGCCACATGTCCTTGGTGAGTACACCAAAATACCTTTATTCATCATGTTTGATAATTTTGAAAACTAACAGATGGATATGAAATAAGAACAGAGAGCGGCAAGGATGCCTTTTTTTTCAACTTCAGTATTCTTTCTGACAATAGATTATGAAGACCATTACAAGTACCACCAGAAACGACCCCTCCTGACAAAGCAGCTTGATGATCTGGACCTCGCTGATGATATTGTCCTCCTGTCCCACACACAAAATTATATGCAAGATACACTAACCACACATAATGGGATGTCACAACAATTAGTTTACAAATTCATAGGAGAAAGACAAGAATAAATCAAGCAAATGATAACTCAATCTCTCTTGTTGAAACCACACTTTGAGAGGTGGAATCTTATACCTATTTAGATAGAAATGCACACACAGATGGGGGAACAAATACAGACAAAATAAGAATACAAAAGGCAGAAGGGTTTTCACTGCACTAGGAAGTTTGTGGAAGCCACACACAACAAAATTTAATCATAACAAACCTGGAATACTTAACTCTAACTCAGCACTATTATATGGATCAGAAACATGGAGAATACTAAAGCAATAGCCAATCAAGTCTAAACAGTCTATATCCGGTGCCCTCAAACGACTAAAATGATAAGACACAATCTCTAATGCAGAGCCCAGTAAGAGAACTAGAGAGATTCCAGTAAATCAAGAGGTGATGATAAAATGATAAGACACAATCTCTCATGCAGAGCCCAGTAAGAGAACTAGAGAGATTCCAGTCAATCAAGAGGTGATGATAAAATGATAAGACACAATCTCTAATGCAGAGCCCAGTAAGAGAACTAGAGAGATTCCAGTCAATCAAGAGGTGATGATAAAATGATAAGACACAATCTCTAATGCAGAGCCCAGTAAGAGAACTAGAGAGATTCCAGTCAATCAAGAGGTGATGAACAGACAATGGAAAGTCCTTTCTCTGGAACCAACATGGGACAAGAAATAGAGGGAGATTTAAAAAACACATGGAAAAATAAATTAGAGACATTGATAAATAATATGAGGAGGACATTGAATGTGCTGCAGGAGATCACAAACAACCAGAGAGCTTGGCATGAGTTGGTTGAGGGCCTATGCTCTCATAGGATATAAAGAGCAGAGGGAGATGAAATCTTGGTGTGCACCTTATGTACCAACTTAGATCAGTCTGATCTACTATGAGTCCAAGTATGCTTCTCTACAAACCTTTATTACATCATTTAATAAAGATTAGATTCTTATAATTAGCAGAAAGGGTAGTTGAAAGATTAGGTAAATGGGGTAATCCTCCTCTAATCTACATAACACCCTTAGGCAAGGCGCAGTACCCATTTAGCCCCCCAGACAGGTTGATACCAGGTGTTTCCAATAATCAAATCATGCTCTTTTGCCCACTGTACACTTTCATTCTGTTCCCCGTGTTCATCCGTCCTGTTGATTTCCAACTTTGGCATTCAAGTCACCCATTATGATATTTACTTCAGAATTCTTGCATGGAAGTTCAGAATGCTCTTAACCATATGAAAACTGGCAAGACCCCAGGTCCAGATACAATTACAACAGAAATTATCAATGCCTTAGAAGAATATGGAATGGACCAAGTCACTAGACTGCTGAACACAATATATGATACTAGAGATATACCTCCTGAATTATGTAAATCTATATTTATAGAAATTCCAAAGAAATCAGGAGCCCTGGAATGTCATCAACATCAAACAATTAGTATAATTAGCCACATCATGAAGATTTTGTTAAGATTTATCATGCGAAGAGTTAAGAAGACAATACAACCCAAAATAGGAGAACAATGTGGGTTCATAGAAGGCATGTGTACAGTAAATGCCATGTATATACTGAGAACATTAACTGAATGTTCTGTAAAAGTAAACAAAGACCTATATCTTTGCTTTATTGCTACACAAAGGTTTTCAATAAAGTAAGACATATCAACATGATGAAGATGCTTGTAGATCTACAAATTGATGGGAAAAACTTTAGACTTGTAAATAACATTGGAAACAATAAGCTGCCATAAAGATTGATAATGAAGTAGGTCACTATCAGCCTATAAAGAAAGGTGTGCGCCAAGGATGTGTAGTGTCTTCGGATCTTTTTCCTATAAAGTGAAAATTTTAGAAATTTAGAAGATAGAGGAATCATCATTGGGGAACAAAATATCATTAACATTAGATATGCAGATGTGTCAGCGTCCTGGGAACATGATAGAGAGGACAGATCCCAGAGTCAGGACATAGTAAACAGGACAGAGGAATAATAGACAGTAGAGTACAGGACAGTTCACCCTTGGACTGTATTACGTGAGACAACAGTCAGTAACGGACGGACTGACAGGAGGTGAAGGACAGAACTTTCCTAAGACGCACTAGAGACCACGACTAGCCTGAGACGACACGAGGACCCTGAGATGGCACGCGCGTCAGAGACACTAAACCCAGAACGAAACCGGGGGAGATGAGACTAGACTGTGAATGAGAGAGGAAGTGTCCGCGTGTTGGCTAGAACGAGTGAACTGTATAATCGCTACAATTGTTTGATAGCACTGAAAGCACTATTGTACGATACTGCATGTGCGCTAGTTTGTGTGAACTAAGATGCTATGGTGTGAGCGAGCGAGCGCATTGTTGATTAATACTCAGATTGTGTAACCATATTGTGATATGTATTATACCCATTAAAAATATACACGTTACCTATAGTCACTCGACTCTATTGTACATGTTAATCACCAGTCACGACACAAAACAAACGAACGACATGAAACGTTGACAAGATGACACAGTATTGATTGCAGACAATGAGCAGGATCTGTAACATTTAGTAGATACGGTTGCTGCACACAAAGAACAACTAGGGTTAGAATTAAATTGTAGAAAGACACAGATTATGGTGGTCACTAGGACGAAGGAAATACCACATACAGGTAAATGGGAATATTCTTAAATGGAACAATATTAACATCTGATGGTAGGTGCCTTGAAGAGATTAGAACAAGAATTGCCATGGTGAAGATAGCCTTTTGCATGATGGAAAACATAGTGACCAATAAACATGTCAACTGCAATGAGAAAAAGTGTGCTAAAGTGATACATATAACCTGTACTTTTGTATGGAGATGAAGAGTGGACAATGAGCAGACAAGTTGAGAAAAATCTTACAGCTGTGGAAATATGGTTTCCGAGAAAAATGCAAAGAATACCATGGACAGACAGAAAAACCAATGACCAAGTTCTATAAGAAATAAATCAAAACCATAAACTGATTAGAGAAATTAGACGTAGACAGTGTGGTATACATCATCAGCCATTACCACTTTTCCTGGAAATGGAGAAAAATGGGTCTAGGCAGACTGGGAGTAAGATTAAAATGAGCACAATGATTGGATGGCGAAGTCACGGCCTGGCCAGCTGGAAACCCACCGGAAAGTAGTTGTCACTTGTTGAGAAAATTGTCAGAGAAACAAGTCCCTTTCCTAACCTGGGGGAGGTTTATCCTAGTTCCCAACCTTGCCTTCTGCGCCACCAGATAGTGAATTCATTGTAACTGCTATGATGTGTCTCTAAATGCTTATAGGAGACACGCATTATTAGTTTTATATGTGGATTGTGAAATTAAGAGATCAGTGCCTCATTGAGAGGATAGTCTGACTTGCTCGCCTTCTGCAGAAATGACATGGCTATTCTGCTGGAAAGTTTTGCCATGTTTAGCGTTTCACCTGCCATGAGTAGTTTTGCTGTATGAATGTGAACGTTATCTCACTCACAATGCATATTTGCAATTTCCTATGTGCTGTGGGACCGTTCCCTATGGACACACATTACTGCATAATCTTCCCCTAAATGTGAAAAGTTCTGGAGAGTCTGTGTTTTACAACTACTGTGTTTAGATTGTGTGATTAACATGTAATCTTTGTCATGAATACATTGAGAGGATTTGATGGAAGAGCATGTTCTCCCCATGAGATTTATTGCTCAGTAAGGGAGACAGCTAGAAGCACCATATGCCCATCTGTTTGCAGGAAGTGCCCTAACCGCCAGCATAGCACAATTAATGGTGACGGCTTGGAGGAAAATTGTATGTTCAGTAACTTGTTAAAAGCATTCTTATAAATGCCATAATGCAATCAGTCCCTGAAGTAGGCACTTATCATCCTTGATGCAATGGATGAATTTTACAAACAGCATTCTCAAAACACCCTGGCTCCTAAGAGTCAGGTGAGAGAAGAACAATGTATTTTGTGTGCGATCTTTGCTCAGGCCCTGACACATATCTATTAGATAGCTCTTATGTTAATTCATGTAATGATCATAACTGTTTCTCATTTGTGTGCGTCTTACATTTTTATTGTGGGTTCAGGATTGTTTCTTTAACCGCTGAGGAAAAAGTTAATTTTGCCCAGTGGAACTAGGCAGGTGAATTGATAATGATGGGGATGGTTTTGTAAACCAAGTCTAACCTGAGGGGAATAAAGACTGGGCTTTGCCTTATAGATGTGGAATGATCAATCAATCAATCAATCAATCAATCACACACACATCATGATGATTTTGTCTCAATATGCTTATGTCACCACGCCTTTGTCTTATTGTGGTGCCAATGTCACACCCAGATGCATGTGTCTTGATTGGATGACATCGTCCCAACTGAGGCACCTGTCTCAATAGGAGGACCGTATCACAACCGGATGCCTCTTTCACAACCTGTCTTTGTCTCAATGAAACTGTCACAACAGGACAACTTAGTCTCATCTCTATGACCTTATCGTATTCTGCTGTCCTGACTGGTAGGAATTTATATCATTGTAACATCATAACATCAAGGGGGAGTGGGTGTTGATGTTTTGTTTTGTAGTGACATTTGATTTTATACAAATGTGTAAAGAAGGGATTTTGCTTTTTTATGTCAGCAGGGGGTTGGGTGGAGTTGCCTGAAGCTCATGATGCCTGGCCCTATTTTGTCAACAGTGGGCTAATGAAGAGTTGGGAGCCTGAAACCTGACTGGTAGGAGGGTCTCCATTTCTCTCAAGACACAAGAGGAATGATGATTCTAAAGAAATTACCCCCACCTTATGGTCACTCAGTATAAGCCTGACAGCCCAACATCTTATCATCTGTTGTACAGTGTACGGTTTGGATTTGTTTGCATTATCGAAGGATATGTTTGCACTACTGAGGGATGTGTCTGCCTTACTGAAGAATTTATGTCCACCGTATCCATATAATCCAGTGGTGCCCACTCTATGACCACGAGCAGCATGACGATGGAGGTGATGGCAGTTACACAGGCTTTCATATGGCTGGAATCACAGCATTATACCAACGTGTGTGTACTAAGTGATTCAATGAGCATGATTCAGAAGGTCGAAGCTGGATCTGTACGTAGACAGTGGACTGAGTCGCTGCGGAAGTCTGTTGTCCGTAAAGTCACCTTCATCCCGGGACATGCGGGAGTCGAGGGAAATGAACGAGCTGACAAACTGGCTGGCTCTGCACCCCCTGTAGATGGCCAGCCCATGGATCGTGCCGATGTTATTAACGTCCTCAAAGATATGGAGAGAACAGAGGACTTTGACGTCAATGATTCCACATCGCTGTCCAGGATGGAAGACCTGGGAGTAAGAATCGGCACAGCCAGACGCGAGAGGTACATCGGGAAAACAAGGCGCCTCGTCAACCAACACAGAACTGGCACTATTAGCCACCGGACGCTGATGCATATGCTGGGGGGAGGATCTGAGCACCTATGGACATGTCCGGAGTGCAAATGAAGATACCCCAACTGATAACTGACGGTTGGATTTACCATCAAGAGGAATCAGACCAACGGGTGAAGTAACAGGTTGTGATGCTGAACACCAGGGACAATTAACAGCATAGTATATGAGCTAGAAAACTCACTATGTAATGTCTTCAAGAGCAGTTACCTGTTATCAAGATTGATTGCCCTACCTCAACACCCTTAGGTTTGGTATACCAGGACAGGTATCCCCTATGTGTTTAACTGCCAGTTTTTATCAGCCAAATCCCCGAGGATGAACAGTAGTTGGTTAAAACCCCAGGGAGTTGATTACAACATCTTGTTCACGGATTATTGAATGGATAAAGAGGGGAATTATTTTCAGTGTTTTCTGAAGGATTTACCTGCATTACTGAAGAATGTGTTTGCACTACTGAGGGATTTGTTTGCCTTTCTGAAGGATTTATGTCCACCAGTATACGCAAAGAGTGGTGCCAGCCCTGTTCATAATTTACAGCTAAATATGTAGAGAAAGCTGCACTGAAATCACCGAGTGTGGGATGGCCTTATCGACATGAGACTGGTCGTACTGAAATGCCTTGTTGACAATAGTAGAGTTTCTGATAGTATTAACCAGAGCTGCTGGACGGTTGTCATGCTTTTCTTGTATTCAATGATGTAGGGAATTACCTTCTGCCCAGTCTGAAGAGGACCTCCTATATTGTTTGGCTGACCCCCAGCCTCAGCTTCACTGGGCCATACAGCCTACTTAGATCTCAGGTCACGGTTATGTCCTCTTGGGATCTCACTATGAAAGCAAATAACAGGGTTATGCCAAGATTGTTGACAGTTCTGTTGACTTTCCCTAAACCAAATCATTGATGGAATGGGATATGTTACAGAAGAAGTTTTCTCAGTGCAGGTTGAGAGGACATATCATTTTGATATGACTATTTTGGTGCATTTATAGATGAGAGACTGTTATCACCAATATGCAGATAGATTCGAAGAATTATTGATTTAATAATGTATGCATTTGTTGGCTGGTAATTTTGGGGGGAAACATCAGATGGTATACACTGGTTTTGTCATTCATGTATTTGTAATTGATGGAGGGATTTAATATCCACAGGCCCTCCCCCGATGTGTCTCCACCTTGACGTGGTGGGGGAGCTTGCGTGTCCCATCGACCCCATTTTGCCTGCCGATGGATGAAAAACTACATATCGGACAGCTTATGGGATAGGGACCAGACTAAGAGAGACACAACCTGCTGCTCTGCAGGTATAGACTGAGAGCCAGGCCGATACCCGTCTACCGGAAAATAGAAATGTGATACTGAGCAAGCTACATGCTCAGGTCTGATACATGTTCTAAGGCTCTCAGCTGGGGGATATGAGGGATTCCCGCATGAGAGGGCCTGGCCGATTCTCGTTCACTGCTGCACGAAGGTAAGGTGCTGAGCCGGCAGCACATGTAGCCTACCTCATGAGCGAGTACAAAAAAGTCAGAAAAGTGCCCCAGTCGAAGGACATGGTTACGGAAACTGTCTGTATCTAACTCATAGAGAGTGTAGACAAAAGTGGAAGAACGTCTCAACAACGCGAAATGGAACGCACGGCGAGCGAACCTATTACGTGGTCTGAAGTCACAAACAAAGCTTACCGAGTGGATGTCGCTCGCAGTCTGACCGCTCCTGGTGTGTGCTTGAGCGATCAGTGGCAAGCGGGATGCCCAACACATGGAAGTGAGGAACTAAAGCAGCCACGAGCAGGACGTGGAAACTCCTTGGGTGAGCCCAGTCTCAGAGCAATATGTGCCGGCTCTGCAATAATGGAAGCCTCCTTGGATAGCGAGATAATGCCCATGGTCTGCCCCTGCCTTCCCTTGAGGGCCGACCGCAATATCGTTGATCGTTCTATCTTGACCAGCTGAGATGTGGGTGACATTACAACAGTCTAACGTGTCTCGAAACCAGAGGAAGGCTAACCTCACTAAAAAATGACCGCCGGAAGCCGGAAGTGTCGTCCTACGGGTGGCAAACTAAAAATTGACACTACGCATTTACGTCCGAGTGAAATGTCTCGTCCGAATGTCTCTCGTGCTAGGAACAGCTCTGACTACCTAGTTTCCGAATGCCGCTCTTGTTCGGAACAGCTCTGACTAGGTAGTTTTCCGAATGTCTGTCGCACCTGGAACAGCTCTGACGGGCACAACGACAAGCACATGTGCGAAAACTCGCTGAGCGAATACCTTCAGCAGACCTGTCTGGTTTGTGCGGGAACGGCCCGGGGCGAACGAAATGCCCAATACATAGAAGTGAGGAATTAAAGCAGCCATGAGCATGATGTGACCATTCCCTCGGTGAGCCCAGTATCACGGCGCTATGTGTCGGCCCTGCAACTATGGAAGCAACCGAGGATGGCGGAAAATGCTATGGACTGTGCCTTCCTTCTCTTGAGGGATGACCGAAGTCCTCGACTGTTCGAACTTGACCAGCTGGGATGTGGACGGTACCACAAAAGTGAGAGTCTCCCAGGAATGCTAACCTGGTCAAAAATGCACGCGAAAGCCGGCTGTGCGACCTAAGGGTTTTCAACCCAAGGGTGCCTAACGCACACCGCAATCACATCTGAAAAAAAAAACACTCCAGATGAACGAAAAGAAGAAGAAGATATCCACAGGCCAGACAGAGAATTTCCCCAAAATCCACCACGTGTTCTCAATAAATGGTTGGGTTGAAGCCTGGAGTTTATAACTTGTAGAAGTTTAGTTCAAAAGTGTTACATTAAGGTCTGATCATGGTGAGGAGTGATCCATACACATAGACACATTATAATTCTATATGGAGTGAGTTTTCTCCCTCAAGGTGTCTATGGTAGAATTCCCAGATCATTTCACCTTCCAAAGTAGGCTCTTTCTATACAAAAATCGTGTAGGACTAAAATACATTAGGTTTTGTTCTTCACGTTGGGGGTTCAAAGCCATTCATAGGCTTCCTAAGGAAGGATGATTAGTACTGATAACCCATCCGGGATACCCCTAGTCATACGACCCATCTTTCTCATTTTAAAAAAAAAAACATAGACAGTCAAAAATTTTTGACACATCATGAGAAAATAATAAATTGGAGAACTTTATGACAACTGCCAAGATTGAGGGAAAAAGAACCCAAAAAAAAGGCAGAGAAGTAAATACCTGGATGGTTTGGCCATGTGGTATGGTCGAGACAAGCACACAGAGCTGATCTACGACTCTGGTGATTGTGTGAGATGGCAAAACATGACCGCCCACGCTTGTCGGCATGGCATATGATAATGATAACAGAGAGAGGAAGAGTAGATCATAGCCTGTAGTGACCCAGTAATGCATACATAATTATCATTAAACCCAAGCAGACAGGACTTCCAGGCAACACGTGACTACTGTTTTAGTCTACGGTTATTTCTGAAGTTATTGTGTAAGTAAGATTATTTATTCTACTTGTGTGATGTGGTTAAGACTGCAAAAGAAACAGTAGAGATTAATAAATATAACTGGAACTAGTGTAGTTAGGTTGTTTGTTGAGAAGAGACATTTCCTACAAAGTTGTCATTTGTGGAGTTCAGCATGTGAAGAAGGATGAGAGATGAGTAAACAAAATAATAAGAATAAGTGAGGTGAAACAGGGTTTCCTCAAGCTGGAAAGAAAGTTCCAGTCCTCCTCTTATCATTACAACTATGATTTGTGCCAGAATCACAGGATAAAGCTTGTTTATACATTCAATTATTAACAGGATTAACAAATTATTATAATTTATTATTAACAGTCAATACAGGAATGAGAAAAGGATGTGTGCTATCTCCCCTGCTATTTAATATCTACACAGAGAGAATATCCAAAGAAGCAACTCTGACAGAACCAATTCAAAACACTTCAAGCTCGTTTACTTTAGGTGAAACAATAGATACACCTGCAAATAAATGAGCATTTATTTGCAGCCAATCAGTGCCTGTTTTACAGGTTGCAAAATCATAATAAGCTGAATTCATTCATTCATTCAGTAACATGTCCTTTGCAGAACCTCGCTCCCATAACCTTCCAGAAAACCTCTTGATGATGTCCCACGTCTGACACACCCAGATCATCCGCCACATCCTGCACCCATCTTCTCTTTGGCCTTCCTCTTCCTCTTCCCAGGAATATACCCCTCCATTATTGTTCTCTCCAAACTTTTGTGACGTTGCAAGTGACCAAAATATTTCATTTTCTTATTTTTTTCTTTTCATATTACATTTTCTTTGTTTTATCGTCTTTAATAGCCAACCTACTTCAATAATCAGCTCTTGAAGTATGGATGCATTTGTTCTTTTCTTTACCCAAGATATTCATAGAATTTGTCTATAACATTTATATTCAAAGGAATTTATGCACTGTTCGGCTGTTTAGTAAGTGTCCAGGTCTCACTGGCTTATGTTGCAATAGGAAAGATGCATGTTCTTAAAATGTAGTTCTATCTGTCCCACTCCATAATTTATTCAGTTGTTTTTAGTCTTTGAAGAGCAATTGATAGTCGTCGTTTAATTTCTTTCATTGTGTCACCGCTGTTGGTAATCTATGACCCAAGATATTCAAAATTTTCCACCACCTTCAATCTTTCCTCATTAACATATATTTCTCAAGCTGAGTTCAACATCTTGTTCTTCTTCTTCAGCTTTCCGAGCCATTGAGGTTCTTTGCTGCAAATACAATCCGTCTCCATTCGTCTCTCTGGTGGACCTTCTCTTGCCAGTCGTTGATTCCAAGTGCTTGTAGGTCTGTACATGTATTATCTCTCCGTCTTCTTGGTCTACCTCAGGGTCTACGGTCATTTATTTCTTGAGTGTAAGCGAGTTTTGTTTCCCTATTATCTTCCATTCTTTCTATATGCCCCAGCCATTGTAGTCTATTAGCCTTCATGATACCAGTGATTAGCGGGGACTTAAACAGATCATAAATATCTTTGTTACTTCTTCTTTTCCACTCTCCACTTTGTGTATCCCTAATGGGTCCAAAGATGCGTCTTAAAATTTTGTTCTCAAAGGTTTGTAACAAGGCTTCGTCTCCTTTCGTTGTGCTCCAGGTTTCAGAGCCATACAGCACAACTGGTCTGATCAGTGTTTTGTATATTGTGATTTTGGTGTTACGAGATAGCGCCTTTGATTTTAGTAGATGTTGTAGTGCATAGTATATCTTATTTCCAGAGTTGATTCTAGTTTGTATTTCTTCCCTTATGATGTTGGAGCAGTTGAAGATTGTACCCAGGTATTTGTATGTTTCCGTTCTTTTAATGGTCATATTATCTATTTGTATGTGACCAGAGTTTTTAGCCATTCCGTCTCTTGAAATTACCATATATTCTGTCTTATCTTGATTGATAACCAGCCCCATCTGTTGGGCTTTTTCCTTTAAATGAGTCAATATTTCCAATGTCTTTTGTTCACTTTGCCCTATAATATCTATAAAAATCGTGTAGGACTAAAATACATTAGGTTTTGTTCTTCACGTTGGGGGTTCAAAGCCATTCATAGGCTTCCTAAGGAAGGATGATTAGTACTGATAACCCATCCGGGATACCCCTAGTCATACGACCCATCTTTCTCATTTTAAAAAAAAAAACTCATAGACAGTCAAAAATTTTTGACACATCATGAGAAAATAATAAATTGGAGAACTTTATGACAACTGCCAAGATTGAGGGAAAAAGAACCCAAAAAAAAGGCAGAGAAGTAAATACCTGGATGGTTTGGCCATGTGGTATGGTCGAGACAAGCACACAGAGCTGATCTACGACTCTGGTGATTGTGTGAGATGGCAAAACATGACCGCCCACGCTTGTCGGCATGGCATATGATAATGATAACAGAGAGAGGAAGAGTAGATCATAGCCTGTAGTGACCCAGTAATGCATACATAATTATCATTAAACCCAAGCAGACAGGACTTCCAGGCAACACGTGACTACTGTTTTAGTCTACGGTTATTTCTGAAGTTATTGTGTAAGTAAGATTATTTATTCTACTTGTGTGATGTGGTTAAGACTGCAAAAGAAACAGTAGAGATTAATAAATATAACTGGAACTAGTGTAGTTAGGTTGTTTGTTGAGAAGAGACATTTCCTACAAAGTTGTCATTTGTGGAGTTCAGCATGTGAAGAAGGATGAGAGATGAGTAAACAAAATAATAAGAATAAGTGAGGTGAAACAGGGTTTCCTCAAGCTGGAAAGAAAGTTCCAGTCCTCCTCTTATCATTACAACTATGATTTGTGCCAGAATCACAGGATAAAGCTTGTTTATACATTCAATTATTAACAGGATTAACAAATTATTATAATTTATTATTAACAGTCAATACAGGAATGAGAAAAGGATGTGTGCTATCTCCCCTGCTATTTAATATCTACACAGAGAGAATATCCAAAGAAGCAACTCTGACAGAACCAATTCAAAACACTTCAAGCTCGTTTACTTTAGGTGAAACAATAGATACACCTGCAAATAAATGAGCATTTATTTGCAGCCAATCAGTGCCTGTTTTACAGGTTGCAAAATCATAATAAGCTGAATTCATTCATTCATTCAGTAACATGTCCTTTGCAGAACCTCGCTCCCATAACCTTCCAGAAAACCTCTTGATGATGTCCCACGTCTGACACACCCAGATCATCCGCCACATCCTGCACCCATCTTCTCTTTGGCCTTCCTCTTCCTCTTCCCAGGAATATACCCCTCCATTATTGTTCTCTCCAAACTTTTGTGACGTTGCAAGTGACCAAAATATTTCATTTTCTTATTTTTTTCTTTTCATATTACATTTTCTTTGTTTTATCGTCTTTAATAGCCAACCTACTTCAATAATCAGCTCTTGAAGTATGGATGCATTTGTTCTTTTCTTTACCCAAGATATTCATAGAATTTGTCTATAACATTTATATTCAAAGGAATTTATGCACTGTTCGGCTGTTTAGTAAGTGTCCAGGTCTCACTGGCTTATGTTGCAATAGGAAAGATGCATGTTCTTAAAATGTAGTTCTATCTGTCCCACTCCATAATTTATTCAGTTGTTTTTAGTCTTTGAAGAGCAATTGATAGTCGTCGTTTAATTTCTTTCATTGTGTCACCGCTGTTGGTAATCTATGACCCAAGATATTCAAAATTTTCCACCACCTTCAATCTTTCCTCATTAACATATATTTCTCAAGCTGAGTTCAACATCTTGTTCTTCTTCTTCAGCTTTCCGAGCCATTGAGGTTCTTTGCTGCAAATACAATCCGTCTCCATTCGTCTCTCTGGTGGACCTCTTGCCAGTCGTTGATTCCAAGTGCTTGTAGGTCTGTACATGTATTATCTCTCCGTCTTCTTGGTCTACCTCAGGGTCTACGGTCATTTATTTCTTGAGTGTAAGCGAGTTTTGTTTCCCTATTATCTTCCATTCTTTCTATATGCCCCAGCCATTGTAGTCTATTAGCCTTCATGATACCAGTGATTAGCGGGGACTTAAACAGATCATAAATATCTTTGTTACTTCTTCTTTTCCACTCTCCACTTTGTGTATCCCTAATGGGTCCAAAGATGCGTCTTAAAATTTTGTTCTCAAAGGTTTGTAACAAGGCTTCGTCTCCTTTCGTTGTGCTCCAGGTTTCAGAGCCATACAGCACAACTGGTCTGATCAGTGTTTTGTATATTGTGATTTTGGTGTTACGAGATAGCGCCTTTGATTTTAGTAGATGTTGTAGTGCATAGTATATCTTATTTCCAGAGTTGATTCTAGTTTGTATTTCTTCCCTTATGATGTTGGAGCAGTTGAAGATTGTACCCAGGTATTTGTATGTTTCCGTTCTTTTAATGGTCATATTATCTATTTGTATGTGACCAGAGTTTTTAGCCATTCCGTCTCTTGAAATTACCATATATTCTGTCTTATCTTGGTTGATAACCAGCCCCATCTGTTGGGCTTTTTCCTTTAAATGAGTCAATATTTCCAATGTCTTTTGTTCACTTTGCCCTATAATATCTATAAAAATCGTGTAGGACTAAAATACATTAGGTTTTGTTCTTCACGTTGGGGGTTCAAAGCCATTCATAGGCTTCCTAAGGAAGGATGATTAGTACTGATAACCCATCCGGGATACCCCTAGTCATACGACCCATCTTTCTCATTTTAAAAAAAAAAACTCATAGACAGTCAAAAATTTTTGACACATCATGAGAAAATAATAAATTGGAGAACTTTATGACAACTGCCAAGATTGAGGGAAAAAGAACCCAAAAAAAAGGCAGAGAAGTAAATACCTGGATGGTTTGGCCATGTGGTATGGTCGAGACAAGCACACAGAGCTGATCTACGACTCTGGTGATTGTGTGAGATGGCAAAACATGACCGCCCACGCTTGTCGGCATGGCATATGATAATGATAACAGAGAGAGGAAGAGTAGATCATAGCCTGTAGTGACCCAGTAATGCATACATAATTATCATTAAACCCAAGCAGACAGGACTTCCAGGCAACACGTGACTACTGTTTTAGTCTACGGTTATTTCTGAAGTTATTGTGTAAGTAAGATTATTTATTCTACTTGTGTGATGTGGTTAAGACTGCAAAAGAAACAGTAGAGATTAATAAATATAACTGGAACTAGTGTAGTTAGGTTGTTTGTTGAGAAGAGACATTTCCTACAAAGTTGTCATTTGTGGAGTTCAGCATGTGAAGAAGGATGAGAGATGAGTAAACAAAATAATAAGAATAAGTGAGGTGAAACAGGGTTTCCTCAAGCTGGAAAGAAAGTTCCAGTCCTCCTCTTATCATTACAACTATGATTTGTGCCAGAATCACAGGATAAAGCTTGTTTATACATTCAATTATTAACAGGATTAACAAATTATTATAATTTATTATTAACAGTCAATACAGGAATGAGAAAAGGATGTGTGCTATCTCCCCTGCTATTTAATATCTACACAGAGAGAATATCCAAAGAAGCAACTCTGACAGAACCAATTCAAAACACTTCAAGCTCGTTTACTTTAGGTGAAACAATAGATACACCTGCAAATAAATGAGCATTTATTTGCAGCCAATCAGTGCCTGTTTTACAGGTTGCAAAATCATAATAAGCTGAATTCATTCATTCATTCAGTAACATGTCCTTTGCAGAACCTCGCTCCCATAACCTTCCAGAAAACCTCTTGATGATGTCCCACGTCTGACACACCCAGATCATCCGCCACATCCTGCACCCATCTTCTCTTTGGCCTTCCTCTTCCTCTTCCCAGGAATATACCCCTCCATTATTGTTCTCTCCAAACTTTTGTGACGTTGCAAGTGACCAAAATATTTCATTTTCTTATTTTTTTCTTTTCATATTACATTTTCTTTGTTTTATCGTCTTTAATAGCCAACCTACTTCAATAATCAGCTCTTGAAGTATGGATGCATTTGTTCTTTTCTTTACCCAAGATATTCATAGAATTTGTCTATAACATTTATATTCAAAGGAATTTATGCACTGTTCGGCTGTTTAGTAAGTGTCCAGGTCTCACTGGCTTATGTTGCAATAGGAAAGATGCATGTTCTTAAAATGTAGTTCTATCTGTCCCACTCCATAATTTATTCAGTTGTTTTTAGTCTTTGAAGAGCAATTGATAGTCGTCGTTTAATTTCTTTCATTGTGTCACCGCTGTTGGTAATCTATGACCCAAGATATTCAAAATTTTCCACCACCTTCAATCTTTCCTCATTAACATATATTTCTCAAGCTGAGTTCAACATCTTGTTCTTCTTCTTCAGCTTTCCGAGCCATTGAGGTTCTTTGCTGCAAATACAATCCGTCTCCATTCGTCTCTCTGGTGGACCTCTTGCCAGTCGTTGATTCCAAGTGCTTGTAGGTCTGTACATGTATTATCTCTCCGTCTTCTTGGTCTACCTCAGGGTCTACGGTCATTTATTTCTTGAGTGTAAGCGAGTTTTGTTTCCCTATTATCTTCCATTCTTTCTATATGCCCCAGCCATTGTAGTCTATTAGCCTTCATGATACCAGTGATTAGCGGGGACTTAAACAGATCATAAATATCTTTGTTACTTCTTCTTTTCCACTCTCCACTTTGTGTATCCCTAATGGGTCCAAAGATGCGTCTTAAAATTTTGTTCTCAAAGGTTTGTAACAAGGCTTCGTCTCCTTTCGTTGTGCTCCAGGTTTCAGAGCCATACAGCACAACTGGTCTGATCAGTGTTTTGTATATTGTGATTTTGGTGTTACGAGATAGCGCCTTTGATTTTAGTAGATGTTGTAGTGCATAGTATATCTTATTTCCAGAGTTGATTCTAGTTTGTATTTCTTCCCTTATGATGTTGGAGCAGTTGAAGATTGTACCCAGGTATTTGTATGTTTCCGTTCTTTTAATGGTCATATTATCTATTTGTATGTGACCAGAGTTTTTAGCCATTCCGTCTCTTGAAATTACCATATATTCTGTCTTATCTTGGTTGATAACCAGCCCCATCTGTTGGGCTTTTTCCTTTAAATGAGTCAATATTTCCAATGTCTTTTGTTCACTTTGCCCTATAATATCTATAAAAATCGTGTAGGACTAAAATACATTAGGTTTTGTTCTTCACGTTGGGGGTTCAAAGCCATTCATAGGCTTCCTAAGGAAGGATGATTAGTACTGATAACCCATCCGGGATACCCCTAGTCATACGACCCATCTTTCTCATTTTAAAAAAAAAAACTCATAGACAGTCAAAAATTTTTGACACATCATGAGAAAATAATAAATTGGAGAACTTTATGACAACTGCCAAGATTGAGGGAAAAAGAACCCAAAAAAAAGGCAGAGAAGTAAATACCTGGATGGTTTGGCCATGTGGTATGGTCGAGACAAGCACACAGAGCTGATCTACGACTCTGGTGATTGTGTGAGATGGCAAAACATGACCGCCCACGCTTGTCGGCATGGCATATGATAATGATAACAGAGAGAGGAAGAGTAGATCATAGCCTGTAGTGACCCAGTAATGCATACATAATTATCATTAAACCCAAGCAGACAGGACTTCCAGGCAACACGTGACTACTGTTTTAGTCTACGGTTATTTCTGAAGTTATTGTGTAAGTAAGATTATTTATTCTACTTGTGTGATGTGGTTAAGACTGCAAAAGAAACAGTAGAGATTAATAAATATAACTGGAACTAGTGTAGTTAGGTTGTTTGTTGAGAAGAGACATTTCCTACAAAGTTGTCATTTGTGGAGTTCAGCATGTGAAGAAGGATGAGAGATGAGTAAACAAAATAATAAGAATAAGTGAGGTGAAACAGGGTTTCCTCAAGCTGGAAAGAAAGTTCCAGTCCTCCTCTTATCATTACAACTATGATTTGTGCCAGAATCACAGGATAAAGCTTGTTTATACATTCAATTATTAACAGGATTAACAAATTATTATAATTTATTATTAACAGTCAATACAGGAATGAGAAAAGGATGTGTGCTATCTCCCCTGCTATTTAATATCTACACAGAGAGAATATCCAAAGAAGCAACTCTGACAGAACCAATTCAAAACACTTCAAGCTCGTTTACTTTAGGTGAAACAATAGATACACCTGCAAATAAATGAGCATTTATTTGCAGCCAATCAGTGCCTGTTTTACAGGTTGCAAAATCATAATAAGCTGAATTCATTCATTCATTCAGTAACATGTCCTTTGCAGAACCTCGCTCCCATAACCTTCCAGAAAACCTCTTGATGATGTCCCACGTCTGACACACCCAGATCATCCGCCACATCCTGCACCCATCTTCTCTTTGGCCTTCCTCTTCCTCTTCCCAGGAATATACCCCTCCATTATTGTTCTCTCCAAACTTTTGTGACGTTGCAAGTGACCAAAATATTTCATTTTCTTATTTTTTTCTTTTCATATTACATTTTCTTTGTTTTATCGTCTTTAATAGCCAACCTACTTCAATAATCAGCTCTTGAAGTATGGATGCATTTGTTCTTTTCTTTACCCAAGATATTCATAGAATTTGTCTATAACATTTATATTCAAAGGAATTTATGCACTGTTCGGCTGTTTAGTAAGTGTCCAGGTCTCACTGGCTTATGTTGCAATAGGAAAGATGCATGTTCTTAAAATGTAGTTCTATCTGTCCCACTCCATAATTTATTCAGTTGTTTTTAGTCTTTGAAGAGCAATTGATAGTCGTCGTTTAATTTCTTTCATTGTGTCACCGCTGTTGGTAATCTATGACCCAAGATATTCAAAATTTTCCACCACCTTCAATCTTTCCTCATTAACATATATTTCTCAAGCTGAGTTCAACATCTTGTTCTTCTTCTTCAGCTTTCCGAGCCATTGAGGTTCTTTGCTGCAAATACAATCCGTCTCCATTCGTCTCTCTGGTGGACCTTCTCTTGCCAGTCGTTGATTCCAAGTGCTTGTAGGTCTGTACATGTATTATCTCTCCATCTTCTTGGTCTACCTCAGGGTCTACGGTCATTTATTTCTTGAGTGTAAGCGAGTTTTGTTTCCCTATTATCTTCCATTCTTTCTATATGCCCCAGCCATTGTAGTCTATTAGCCTTCATGATACCAGTGATTAGCGGGGACTTAAACAGATCATAAATATCTTTGTTACTTCTTCTTTTCCACTCTCCACTTTGTGTATCCCTAATGGGTCCAAAGATGCGTCTTAAAA
The DNA here is from genome assembly GCA_963921405.1 of Cepaea hortensis. Lineage (NCBI taxonomy): Eukaryota > Metazoa > Mollusca > Gastropoda > Stylommatophora > Helicidae > Cepaea > Cepaea hortensis. The sequence goes on along the minus strand of OY992877.1, from coordinate 123,015,792 downwards.
TTTTGTTCTCAAAGGTTTGTAACAAGGCTTCGTCTCCTTTCGTTGTGCTCCAGGTTTCAGAGCCATACAGCACAACTGGTCTGATCAGTGTTTTGTATATTGTGATTTTGGTGTTACGAGATAGCGCCTTTGATTTTAGTAGATGTTGTAGTGCATAGTATATCTTATTTCCAGAGTTGATTCTAGTTTGTATTTCTTCCCTTATGATGTTGGAGCAGTTGAAGATTGTACCCAGGTATTTGTATGTTTCCGTTCTTTTAATGGTCATATTATCTATTTGTATGTGACCAGAGTTTTTAGCCATTCCGTCTCTTGAAATTACCATATATTCTGTCTTATCTTGGTTGATAACCAGCCCCATCTGTTGGGCTTTTTCCTTTAAATGAGTCAATATTTCCAATGTCTTTTGTTCACTTTGCCCTATAATATCTATATCATCTGCATAACCAAGCAGCTTGGATGTTCCTCCATTATCACATTCCTCCTTTATCTTCCTTACAACTTTCTCTAGAGCCAGATTGAAGAGTAGCGGCGATAGTGCATCACCCTGTTTCAAGCCAGATGTTATTTGGAAGGGGTCTGATTTCCTGCCTTTATATGTTACTATATTTTCTTCTTTCGTTCGCTTGAAATATGTCTATATCTGCAATGTCGTCTCTTGCATGAATTGAACTGTTTTTTTCAGTTCACACAGTGGTCCATAGAGTTTATCTTCCACTGTCGTCTCTCTAGGCCAGAAGGTTTGCCTAGATATGTTATATTTTGGGCAGTCTTGGAGTATGTGCTCTGCTGTCTGCGACGCCAATCCACATGTGCACATGGCTGTTTCACCAATCTTGAATTTTGTATACATGTGGTTGCGTAATCTATTGTGTCCTGTTCTGAGGCGCAGAATAATGACTTGTTCTGGTCTGTCCATAATGTGGTAGTCATCTTGAGCAGGTTTTGGTGGCTTTCTGACTGATTTGATCATTCTTTTCTTTTGGTGGTATGTAACGGGCACATCAGGCTGTTCCTCTTTGGCTCCTTCCTTAGCCAATTGATCAGCTCTGTCGTTTCCGGGTACTCCACAGTGGGATGGTATCCACTGTATGGTGAGTTTATGCTGACTGCTAAGTTCAGAAAGTAGTGTCCTTAGTACTGGCAATTTCCCAGAGAGGAGCGCCTCGAGTACTGATTTTGCATCTGTTAGTAACACCACAGGTTGTGTACCATTGCTGTTATTTAGTAATTTCTCTGTTGCTATCTTGATTGCCTCAATTTCGGCATCATAGTTATGGCAGTACTTTCCTGTCGGTACTCTGGCTGTGTCCCTAGTATTATTTGGGTATTCTATGTACACTCCCGCTCCTCCATTTCGAACAGCATTTTGTGCTGACCCATCTGTGTAGACTCGGATCCAGAGGTCCTGTGGGTATTCTTCATCAAGGAAGCTGAGAGTGGCTGTTCTGCGCTGCACACTGTTCTGTTCTTCCTTGTCAAATATTCCTCTCACTTTTGTGTGGATTTGTAACGATAGTCTATGCTCATCTTTCCATGGAGTTCGCTCTGGAATAGTTGTTAGGGGGATACCAACTGTGGGCAGATCAGTGGTTTCTCTGCAGAGTCGTTTGGCCTGGTGGATAAAACTACTTCTTTTCAACTGCCCCATAGCTAGGTTTTCAAATCTGTTCTTCATAGGGTGGCCTGGCAAGCTGAGGAACTTTTCTGCTTGTATTAGCGTTTTCGTATCTCTGCGCTCACTCAGTGCCTGTGTCCTCCCCATCTTCTCCATTTCCACTATAGGGGTTGATCTCATCCCTCCTGTGGTGACTCTAAGTGCTTGATTTTGCACCTTGTCCAGCTCTTGTAGTGTGGTATTTGATGCTGAACACCACGCAGTTGACCCATATTCCAGGTGTGGTCGTATGCTCTGTTGGTAAACTTTGCTAAGTATTTTCGTACTGGCTCCCCATGTGGTTCCACTTAGCTTTCTCAGGATGGCTATTTTCCTTCTGGCTTTTGCTACTGCTTTGTTGATGTGCTTTCTCCATGTCAGCTTGCCATCAAATGTTACTCCAAGGTATGTTGGTTCTTTATCTTCTCTTAGGGGTGTTCCATTTATCTGGATGATCCCTGCCTTTTGTTTTGGAGAGAGGGTAAATAGGGTGGTGCTGCACTTGTCAGTGTTTATGCTGACACACCATCTATTTGCCCATGCAGCAAATGTATCTACAGCTCTTTGTAGCAATCTGGTGGGCACTGATGCATATTCATTTGTGCTCCATAGAACCAGGTCATCGGCGTACATTGCCGCTTTAATTCCATGCGGTAGGTGAGCAACAAGATCATTGATGAAGATTAGAAAAAGTGTGGGGGACAAGACTCCGCCCTGGGGGACACCGTGACGCAGTAGTACTTTCTTGCTCTTGAGTCCGTCTATCTGTACTCGGGCTCTTCTGTTGTGCAAGTATGCTTTCACCCATTTGTACATTCTTCCATTGACTTTGCAGTTTCTCAGTTTCTTCATCAGACCTTCTTTCCAGACTTTGTCAAAGGCTTTCTTCAGATCTATCCATGCCGCAAGCACCAGCTTCTTCTCTTGGAATGCATCCTCAATTTCTTGAGAGAGGTAGGTTGTCTGATCTTCCGTAGAGTAGCACTGCCTAAAGCCAGCCTGCTGTGGCACAAGGATGTTTTCACTTTCAATGTACCACTGCAGTCTGTGATTGATGATGCGCTCCAGTGTTTTGCAGAGACAGCTGGTGAGGCTAATTGGTCTGTAGCTAGAGGCAATGAAACCATCTTTCCCTGATTTTAGGAGGGGTATCATGATTGCTTCTCTCCAGGCTTGTGGAACACTGCCTAAGGTCCAGCTGTTATTGAAGATCTGCAACAGCTTTGTTTTGGCCTCTGTTCCTAGGTTCCTGATCATTTCATTGGAGATACCATCAGCTCCTGGTGACTTTCTCATTTTCAGTTTTGATATGGCTAGCTCCAGTTCGCTGATTGTGATGGGTGCCTCCAGAACCTCATGTACTATTTCCTTCTGTCCTGTATGTTGTCGTTTCTCTCGAATCTCTTGTTGTTTCTCTGGACTAATTTTGATATTGCTATCTTGTGCGAACGAGTCCGCAAAATGGTCAGCTGCTTGCTTTCTTGTTAAGATTTTTCCATCTTTATGTAGTGCAATTTTTGAGTTTCTCCCTGTGCCCTCGTCATTAAGCTGTTTTATTAGCTTCCACAATTTCCTTGTGTCTCTTTCAAAGTTCAGAGACTCCGTTTTCTCCTGCCAGCTTTTCCGTCTAGCCTGCAGCTTGGCCCTTTGAAATTTGGCTTTTGCATGCTGGAATTTATTGTGGTGCTCTTGGCTGGGTGTGGCCTCTGCTTGCTTTCTACACACTTCAACATCATTATGCAACTGTTCCAGTTCACTACTCCAGTAGGGTTTATATTGTTTACGGGCTCCTCTTGGTACTGTTTCTCGCGCTGCCTGTAGTATGCATTTCCCAAACTCTTCAACTGCTTTATTTATGTCTTTCTCAGTGTTCAGGTTTCTAACCAGTATGCTGGTGCGATGCTTGTACATTGCCCAGTCTGCTTTCTTGTAGTTCCACCTCGAGAGGGTGTTGCTTTCACTTACAAGCTCATTTTCTACGGTTAGAAAGACTGGCCGATGGTCACTGCCACCAAGTTGTTTCCCAACAATGTAATGTTCCACTCCAGGTCTGGTGAATGAAAAGCCAGGTCAGGTGTAGTTGTAGAGTGCCATGATCTCGAGTAGAAAGTATGTGGGTCGGACGGCTTGTTAATCAACATGAATCTATTCTCATCCTGCCAGTCTTCCAGTCTCTCTCCTCTCTGGTCCATGTGATCATAGCCCCAGCTCTGCGAGTGGCTGTTGAAATCGCCACACACAATCATTTTTTCTTTTAGTGGTAGAGTGTCCAGTGCCTGTGGGCGGTCACTTGGACAGTAGTAATTGATCAGATGTAGATCTGTATTACCTGTCTTAAGTTTAAGTGTCTGATACTCAGCCCCTTCCATGTAGACTTTGATTTGGGAAGCCATGATGTTATTTCTTACAAGGGTCAGTATCCCACCTTTTCGCCTGTCCTTTCGGTCAGATCGGTAACACTGGTAGCCTCTGATTTTGAAGGCTATATTTTCATTGAGGTGAGTTTCTTGCAAGCAACATATGCTTACTTTTTCTTGGTCCAAGATTTTTTTCTAATTCTATTTTTTTTGTTGCTGACTCCCTCCGCATTCCAGTGCATTATTTTAAGTCTTCGTTTAGTATGGCCAGTCGTCCTATTCTCATGTCCCCTGGCTCCACAGGACATCTGAGAAGGACCTCCAGTAGTTGGGATTGGACCCTTTCGAGACATAGGGCCCGGCACTGCACCTGCCTGGGGGTCCAGAGCAGGGCAAGCACCATAACGATTAGCAGTAGTCGACATATTCCATTTTGCGTGATTGCGTGGCATCCTGATTTCTGTGGTGCGCCTCTTGGCTGGTTGCCTCCGTCTTCAGCACCTTTCTTTGCTAGAGCAGACTGTGGTCTCACTCGAGTGTAGATGTGTACGCGCGCACACGCCTGTCTGCGCATGCATGTACGTGCATACACATCTAGAGCATACTGGTTATTTTCCGGCGCCAGAGACTCACCGTCGCCCCTTCTCCTGTTAGTTTAAACGGGCCCGCCACGTGAAGGCCAGGAGTTGGACTTTTGCTGCATAGGTTATGTATTCACGAGCCATTGAGGTATTTGAGCAATGTTGGGCGCTCACCCCAACACCGCGCCTCGGCTACATACAGCAACATTTGGAACCCGTTACTATATTATAAGTATCTTCCATGCATAGTCTTGTCATGTTGATTAACTTCCTTGGTATTCCAAATTCCTGCATAGCATTCCATAGACTATTCCTATGGACACTATCATAAGCCTTTCAACATACAGCAAATACAATATGAATATAAATACAACCAAAACTGAAGTAATGCAGGTTAGCAGATTTCCTGGTCCACTAAATATGCCGATAAATAGTATACCTCTGAAACAAGTTGTAAATATTTATAAAGTATGCTTACAGAAGATGGCAGAATAGACAGAGATATCTAAATCAAATGTCAAAAATCAAGTGCACATCAACTATCACATTCAAATATATCTAAGTCCGCAAAATAACAGATAATAAATAGCATATTCACACCAATCCTCAATACAAAAGTCAAACTTGGACATTATTTAAATTACAGTAAAGAAAAATCAACCCCTGTGAGATGAGATGCTTGGGAAGAGCCGCCAACTTAACTATCCATGACTGAGTAAGAAATGATGTTATCAGACAGATAGTGGGATCAACGCCATGTGCCACATATATTGAAAGACACAAGATCAAATGGTTCAGCTATCTCATTAGAATGCAACATTATTAACTACCAGCACTTGCATTACATCAAAGGTCTGATATGAGAGTAAGAGGAAGCCCGAGAAGAAAATGGACTGATGACATCAAAGGCAGTGCACAATCACATGGAAAGATGATCCAGTGCCACCTAACAGGTGCTGGGAAATCAACCATTCCTCCCCATGATGCTTGACAGCATCAGTGGAAGATGATGACGATGATCAACGTTTAACAAGAAACTGTGGTCAGTATAAGAGGAGGATGCAACTCCAGCTCATCACCTGCTTCTCAAGTGCCAAGAAAACATGAGCAGCTGCATCACTCTACTAACACAGAATAATGTTTATGAATCCTCCTATGCGATCACAGAAGCACACTCCACGGTCACCAACATTCAAATAGATACAAAACTGCAGCCATTAGTTCCTATTTTAAACTGGGTACACACACCACTTTTGTGGTGCTATTTTATGTTACACAATAATATATACAAAGTAACTATTGGTAATGCTAAAGTAATTTACATGTATCGCAAAACTGGTGTTTTCTTGAAGTAGGGTTGAACAGCTCGGCCCAAGCAGATCCAGTTTTCATGTGCCAAACCAGAATGATTGAGATAATTTCCCATTAACTTTACTCTCTGAAATTATAAAACAGCAAGATGGAAAATGCACATTATGTTAAATAAAAAAGTTGCTTAAAAGTTGACAGGACTGACTTCAATGCACCGGGTTTTTATCCCATATGGCTCAGTCTCTTTTTGCAGCGAACTGCCGAAAGTGTTGCGCAAAGCACGAATTCCGTAGCTCCAGCGACGACCCTCAGGAGTCTCAAAAACATTACATTAATAAATAGAGAGGGCGAGAGTGTGAAGTTATTCATTACTCACAGGGACATAATACTAATAATGAAATATGCAGAGACCATGTCAGTCAATTAAGTTAAGGCCAGTGGTTTTTCTGTACAGTTAACCATTCTTCTTCTTCTTCAGCGTTCCAAGCCATTGAGGTTCTTTGCTGCAGATACAGTCCATCTCCATTCGTCTCTCTGGTTGACACTCTCTTGCCAGTCGTTGAACAGTTAACCATTATGAGAAAAATATTTGAAGAGCTGCATACTTCTGATCAACTGTATGTATTAAACATGATAGGGGACTCAAAAGGAAAAATTGTAATCTGCAATAGAAAAGCAGCTAAAGACATCACATGTTTCCACCCAATTGGATCACGGTGCAATGAAGCCACATATCATATAACAGGCGTATAAAGAAAACTGCCCATTTTGGTGTGCTTGGTTGTAGTTTTCAGGTCCCTGGCTGGATTATATTAAACATAGATCACCCCGATGTGTCTCCACCTCGTCGCAGCGGTGGGGGTGGGGGGGGGGGGTGGGGGGGGGGGGGGTTGCGTGTCCCAAGGACCCCAAGAGCTAAGCCGACGGAAGCACAATTATGTGTCGGACTAAGAGGCCAGACTAAGAGAGACACAACCTGCTGCTCTGCAGGTAGACTGAGGATAGCAGTCAAAAAGTTCAAATCAGGCATACGAAGGCAGAAATTTTTGGTCCGTACACATACTCTAAGACTCCCAGCTGAGGGATATGGCTGAATGCCTCTAAGCTATAAGCCCTTGGATGTGAGAGCCGGGCCGATACTCGCCTACTGCAAAATAGAGGTGAGATGCTGAGCATGCAACATGCTTAGTTTAGATACCTGTTCGAAGGCTCTCAGCTGGGGGATATGAGGGATCTCCAGATGAGAGGGCCTGGCCGTTACTCGCTCACTGATGCATAGAGGTAAGGTGCTGAGCCGGCAGCATGTGTAGCCTACCTCGTGAGCAGTTACTAAAGGTGGAAAAAGTGCCCCAGTCGCACGAAATGGTTACGATGAAAGTCTATATCTAAACTCATAGAGTGAGCGTAGACAAAGGTGGAAGATGTCTCGTTTACATGAAATGGAACGCTTGGCTAGTAAATCCATAACGTGAAAAGCCCGAAGTGAAAGCTTTCTGAGTGGATGTCGCCCGCAGTCTCCTGTCCCTGGTTTGTGCTTGAGCAATCAGTGGAAAAAGAAATGCCCAATACATGGAAGTGAGGAATTAAAGCAGCCATGAGCAAGACGTGGCAATTCCTCGGGTGAGCCCAGAGCAATATGTGCCGGCTCTGCAACTATGGAAGCCCCTCTGAATAGCGGGGAATGTCCATGGTCTGCCCATGCCTTCCCTTGAGGGTTGACTGTGATGTCTCTGACCGTTCTAACTTGACCAGCTGAGATGAGGGCGACACCACAACTGTAAGAGTCTCCCTCGAAACATGAGGAAGGCTAACCTAAGTAAAAACTGCCCACTGAAGTCGGATGTGCCGGCCTAAGGATGGCAAATAAAAACTGGCACTACGAAATTACGGCCGAGTGAAATGTTGATCGTGCCCGGAACAGCTCTGACTAGCTAGTTTTCTGATTGTCCGCCATGCTTGGAACAGCTCTGACTATCTTAGTTTTCCGATTGTCCATCGTGCTTGGAACAGCTCTGACAATCTAGTCTTCCGAATTACCTTCGTGTCCAGAACAGCTCTGACTAGCTAGTTTTCCGAATGTCCGTCATGCCCGGAACAGCTCTAACTATTTTGTTTTCCGGGCACAGCAACTAAGCACATGTCCGAAACAAAAGCTAGCTGAGTGGATACCGACTGCAATCCGACCGTCCCTGGTTTGTGCGGAGAGCGGCTCATAACGAGCGAAAGGCCCAATACAATGAAGTGAGGAATTAAAGCAGCCATGAGAAAGACGTGACGATTCCATCAGTGAGCACAGCACCAGAGCACTATGGGTTGGCTCTGCAACTATGGAAGCCACCATGGATGGTGGAAAATGCCATGGACTGTCCCTGCCTTCCCTTGAGAGCTGATTGTGACGTATTCAACCGTTCTAAATTGACCAGCTGGGATGTGGACGGCACCACAAAAGTGAGAGTCTCCCAGGAATGCTAACCTGGTCAAAAACTCATGCAAAAGTCAGATGTGTTGGCCTAAGGGTGCATAACAATACGCCACAATTTACATCTGAAAAAACACTCCGGATGAACGCAGAAGAAGAAGAAGAAGAAGAAGAAGAAGAAGAAGAAGAAGAAGAAGAAGAAGAAGAAGAAGAAGAAGAAGAAGAAGAAGAAGAAGAAGAAGAAGAAGAAGAAGAAGAAGAAGTAACATCGATGTAAATTTTTCTCAGCTGCACCCCCCCCAAAAAAAAAGCAATGACAGCTGTGCACACAGAGCAGAGGCTGCTTGTGCTCTTGTATAATCACTTGGTCCTATCTTTAGTTGATTCTTCTTCTGCGTTCATCCAGAATGTTTTGGATGTAATTGTCCTGTGCCTGTTTACAGCAGAGCTGCGATATTTACACTTTTCGGTCAACACATCAGACTTCTTCAGGCATTTGTTGACCGGGTTAACCTTCCTGGATCTTTAATGGATTAATACCTGGGAGTACTCGCAATATCTCAGTCAGTGTAACAGAATGCATCCAAAATGAAGGTATTGCCCTAGGATGTCCTAGATATACCACCATAAAGATGAGATAAATACTTGGACTCTCCTCAGTAAGGTCCCAATACTTGCCTGGGTCAAGGACTAAATGTGTGTGCCCAATGATCTCTGCCAAGGAGCGAGGGAGCATATACATATAAATTTGTATGTTCGGTCTAATCCTCCTTGTTTGTTAAGTGAAAACCAAAGACGGCCACTGCAACCAACCCTTCACAAGACGACACTGGATAAATTTTCCCACAGTCCACTTTAATACGACGATTTTGACATGTCGAAAACAAAAGCAGTCACTCCACAGAAAATTCCAACTATACCTAACAACACACACATCCTATTCTAAAAGAGCGGCGTAGTATTAGCCGTGCTCTAGTGACCAGAAACCATGTCCGACGTGGACGCCAGCTCAAGTCTAACTGATCTACCGTGACGTTTTCGTGCTTGCACCAAAACGTCTTGCACACTTTTCATTCTTCTTTAACTAATGCTGTGCAAATTGTGTCTTACAATCCTCTCGCTGTTCATGTCTTATCATAGGACTGTTTAAGCCTCTTAGCCACCTGTACTTAATAATCCATAGCCTGATCCAGGTGTATGGCAATCTCTTACATAGGAACATAGCTGATGAAAAGGATGCCAGAATTAAGTGAACTATGTCATGGATGGCACAGGCTGAGAAAACAATTGAACAGATTGTCAGCACTGAGCACATGCACACAGTCTGACTGGATTCATGTCAACCAGTATTGAGTCAGCACTGAGCACATGCACACAGTCTGACTGGATTCATGTCAACCAGTATTGAGTCAGCACTGAGCACATGCACACAGTCTGACTGGATTCATGTCAACCAGTATTGACATACTGTTTACATAAGATGTGCTAGCAGAGTTTGCACTTTTTAGCTTTAATCAAGGTTCCATCTTTCAGACAGAGGTGGAATGTGAGACTTGTCCCCATTTCATTGACTGAAGTGGTCAACTCAAGCACTTGTGCTTCTGGTACTTTGTCTAAGACTTCAGGCAAGAGGATCAACTTCATTGCACTGGATCCCATCCCACGACCCAGTTTTCTCTCCACAGAGTGGTCTGCCGAAAGACTTGCACATAGCATAAAGTCTATAGTTCCGCCTACAACCCCCAAGGGTCTGCAAAAACCTGCACCTGTGAACTGAATGTCAGAGTGTGAAAATGAACCTACAACTTTCGCAGCACCAGGCAGGTAGCTTGACCACTTCACCAGAGACTGCCAGACTTATAGGTGTGATTTGGCTTCTATTAGATGACACTCTAGGGTTGGACTTATTGCACCTGTGTAAACTTTAACACCATTTCATCAGCCTCACAGCCTGGTCCAGCTATTGTCCTCAAGTCTACCAAATAAAACCCAACCCCAGTACACATGGTTTCTAAGGTACAATGTTATCACAATAAGCTTAAATCTATAGAACATTCACCATAACAGCTCAGTACTATGTGGATATAAAAAATATCACACTTAACACAGTTTAGGTTTGATTTGGTAAAGAAATGTACTCACAACTTGGTCACAGAAATCTGCTGCATTGAAGCTGATAAAATCGGTCTTTAAAGCCTGGGCTTTTGTTTTGCCAAGTTCAGAGATGTTCAAGAGACTCGCTGCATCCAGTGCTCCTTCCCTTGTCATCTGAACTGTTGACATTACAAACACATGCACAAACATCACCCTACAGTTAAAGTACATCAAATTAAGAAGCATGTAAGCTCTCAGTCCAGTTTTTCTTAGACCAATTTTTATAACAATTTATACTACAGCTTATTATTTCTATATTATCTACTGCAAATCTATTTTTTTTTTTTTTATTAAAACTCCTCCAGTTACTAGTTGCAGCTATTTTTTTTTTTTTTTTTTTTTTGAGATTACAAAACTATCAATATATGTTTTCCCTTTGTAAATGTATGGATTGTGAAATTTTGTCTTCAATCTTACAATGTTTATGCATCTTAGTTTTTTTTTTTTCAAGCAAATATCTATTTCATGCTCTACACAAATTGTGGAACTAGGTGACAAAGTGCTCATTGTTCCTCTACAAACATGTGTCTTCTGAGTTCTTAGAGTTACAACAGCAGCACAATGTGACTGAAGGAGTTACAACAGCAGCACAATGTGACTGAAGGAGTTACAACGACAGCACCATGTGCATGAATGAGTTTATTGTTTTTTGGGCGTTCACTTGTTTTGAACTAAAGTGTAGTCCATACAGATGCAACTAATTCTAATACACTGGACTGGATTAGCTCTCTCTATTACCAGTGTCCTTCACCATCAAGTTAACCTACTCCAACTTCTAAGGTACATGTAATTCACATTCCCAAGTCAAAGGCGAGATGTCAACATTTCAGTCCAACAGACCGGTGTAGGGGCAAAACCCACTACCTCAGCATCTTATCCATTCGGCCACGCCGATCTCTGAATGAGTTATAACAGTATCACTTTGGGCTGATGAAGTTACAATAACAGCACTATTTGACTGAATGAGTTATAATAGTGTCACTTTGCAACAGATGAAGTTATAATACCAGCACTATTTGACTGAATGAGTTATAATAGTATCACTTTGCAACAGATAAAGTTACAATACCAGCACTATTTGACCGAATGAGTTATAATAGTATCACTTTGCGACTGATGAAGTTACAATACCAGCACTATTTGACTGAATGAGTTATAATAGTATCACTTTGTGACTGATGAATTTACAATACCAGCACTATTTGACTGAATGAGTTATAATAGTATCACTTTGCGACTAATGAAATTACAATAACAGCACTATTTGACTGAATGAGTTATAATAGTAGCACTGTGTGACTAAAGTAGTCATAATAGTGTATCTGTGTTCTTGATAAGTTCAACAACCATAGCCTCTGGTTGCTATGTAAATTAGTTATTTGGTGTCCATGGATTTACAGGCATACAGTAGTGTGGGCAGTTTTTAACATCCTAAAATCCCTTTTCTAACTTCCATGGACAGGGATATGTTCCTCATCAGAACGATTGCTGCCTTTGCTTGGATTAGTCTGCATGTGATCTGTGTTTCTTTTTTCCATCTGTTCTTATCGCTAACCCTACCTAGTTGAACCTATCTACTTGGTTTAGTCATCCTGTTTTCCATCACTCTACATTTTGCTTTTTTTTTCCTTGCCACGATCACAACTTTGCATCTTTTCAATTTCTGTAGTTAGGATGTTTGTCAATTCTTACTATTTATTTTCATCTGTTGCTGCATGCACGATGTCACCATCGCAACCCAATTATTTATAATCTTCCCCAACGTTCACACCTGGATTATTTCTTATAGATCTTATTACATGTTCTTTGCACACACAAAATATATCTTGTGAAAGACCACAACCCTGTCCAACTCAAATTTATATGAACAGATGGACCAATCTGACAACACACATTTGGATGTTGTGTGCTGCCAAAATGTATTATAATAACCCTTAAATCTGCTACCATCTACATCAATTCCTTCCAACATTTTGATAATATATGTATGATATACTTTACCAAGTGGTAATCTATAAAGTACATATATAAATTAAATCTGTCTGCATTTCAAAGGCCCTGACAACTGATGTTCTTAGAATATATATGGCACTGCCTGTGCCTTTTCCCTCAATGAATCCATATTGCTAACCAACTTCACAATCTATCAATAAATATTTCATTGGAATGGCAATTAATAACTGCATTTAAATAAATATAATATATGTCAGACAATTTATAACTCATTTAACAGATTCGTACTCACATCAATGCAAGATTCATCTCTAGTCATGATGTCTGGTTCTGAAGTTTTTCATTTGATGTACTGCTTCTCTGACTTCGGCTGCTAATATACATATACCTTTTCCACTGAAACTGAAGTTTACTTCTGTTCTATGATCACAGTTAAGTTCACTAATATACTCTGTCCATCATCCAAAGTTTTCATTTGTTCCATTTAATATATATCCTTCCTCTGATTTCAGACATCAGGTGTCTCAACTGTTTATTGTATTCAGGGACTGTCTAAATATGCTTTTAGCCAATATGTTTCCTCAACATGTGTCATATCTAGCAGTAACCTACTCAGTGTGTGTGTATTTGAATCTTTAAATTTCACCATTATCCAATCATCAATTATAACTGAATTAATGCACTCAACATAAACACAAACATACAAACCTTGCTTAAATAATCTGTCTACTTTATCTACATTCTCTGTCAACAGATCTTGTTCACTGGATGGATTCACCAAATCTTGTCTGTTTTCTGAAGTAGACAGAAATAATATTTGATCACTACATAACATGATGCCTTGGGAGTACAAAAAAACCATGTCTCAAATATGGTCTGGTTAGCCTCATTTTACACCCAGTGTGGGTCAGATTATCATGTCTTCAGTTTATCATAGCATTATTTCTGTGATGTGCATTATTTCTGTGATTTCACTCAGCTGGGGAGCTGAGTGGTCTCGAGATATGGTGTCCGCCTCGAGTGCTGGAGGTCCCGGGTTCAAGCCCCAGTAAGGACCGGGATTTTTTCATGTGGACTTCTAGTAACAAATTTTCCCTCGTCTCTGGGTAGTGAGATCGGACGCCCGTGTGTATTGCTGCGCACATAAAAAATCCCTTGGCAGTTGGAAATGAAAAAGAGTAGCCTAACGGCGATGCCCGAGCAAAATTTCGAGTTTAAAATCTACCCAAAGTATTTCAGGATCCTCGCTGGTGCTACGGAGTTTGTGCACTGAGCTGAGTTTCTCCGAACTCAGGCGTGAGTTAGGAGAAGAACGGAGCACTTATGGGTTACACCCGTATGCTGTGATGTTGATCCGTCAACTAAACTTAACATTATTTCTGTGAAAATACAAAGCACCAGAAGCAATAAAGCATCACTGACATGTGGATCACTTTCTTAATAACTTTTCAGAACCAAATTCAGAGAAAAGTACAACGCGAAAGTCCAAGCGATTGTCTATAACAGAGGTGCTCTAACCATGTCCTGCTAGGCACTTTGATGGCAGCAAACTTTTCAGCCAATGAAACCAAATCCCAGCACACAGGGTTTCAAATACAATGTGATCACAATAAGCTTAATACAAGAGCATGACAGTTTAGAACCATAAAGACAGACAAACACTGCCTCTATCACACTTTTTTTTTTTAAGCATATCCTTTACAGGACTTAGCTGTCAACACCAGCATCTTTCAGCTGTATGTTGATCTCTTGGCAAGATTACGCTCAGTAGTTTGCCATTGCTTTCTGAGCGGCCGGCTCAGTATCCCGCAAGTCACGAGCGGGGGTCGAACCGCCTCAGCTCTCGCTCCGCTACGAGACTCTGCGTGATAAACGGGATTACAGAGAGAAAGTGTTGTAACCCCACAGCCAGAGAGACCGGCACACTTAACACAGCTTAAACTTTATTTAACAAGGAAATATACTCTCGGCTTGGTAACAGAAACCTGCTACCATTGAAACTGATCAATTGTTATTGTCTAGCCTTAGGTGGATGTTGTCTACTTTCTTAATTCACACTAGCATAGGCGTGTGTATGTGTGGGAGGGGAGGTGTTTGTTAACTACATATTCTTGTTTAATTATGTCTATCCAACATTTCTTGGTCTACCTCTGGTTCTATATCCATATCTTTTTTTTTAAAGTTGGATGCTCTTATCAACAGTTGATCAGATTTTATTCTCATAAAATACCCAAACCACTTTGTTGTCTCTTGATTAAATTTATGCATGATGTTGCACCTAACATATTGTCACATTCTGTCTCTTCTGGAAACACCAGCGGTCTTTTATCTCAAAGTTTTCTCTGGTGGGATGTTAACAAGTACCAAGTTTGAGAATGGTAGCAAAGTGTTGGAAGAAAAATACTGCTTATCATTTTTCACAAGACTGCCATCGTAATCTTTATGTTGAGTGAAGGTGACAGTTGCTAAGTCAGCATTTGCCTTTTGGCATCTCGTTTCCATCTCAAAGAGGTCGATCATGTGCAGAAGAATTCCTATGACCTGGTGTGCCCATGCCTGTTTCTGATTGAATGTATTCAAAAATGGCTCACACATCGGAGGAAACAACTCTAACAATTACAGCTGTGGTCTGTCTGCTAGGCTGCATGTGTTTGTCGCCTAAAACTTTCATCTTCACAAAGCTATTTCAATTTTTGGGCATAAGGTAAGCTAAGTTTGTTTACAACTCCTGTTTTTTAACCCTTTACAGGGTGGAACAGCCATTTACGCCCGATACCGTAAACGCGCGAAACGTCCCAAAACGGCCGATACTATTATGCATTGTAAAAACGCGATCTCTCGGCTTTCCGACATTTCCGACGGCTATTTTCACTTTCGCCGATAGCTTGACAACGTGGCCGCCATTTGTAAGCGCCTACTATGAATTTGAACGGACTTTTATGGACTTTTTTTTATAGTTTTCGGGGTTTTTACGCTGTTTTTCAAAACGGATTTCGGCGATTCTTCAAGTGATAGCATAGATTTCGCTAGGTTCACTTTAAGTGACATTAAAGGGCACGAAGTTGACTGTTAATCAGAGCTAGATATCAATGCAAAGCGTTACTTTGCATTAGCAGTCATGTGTTGGACTTTAAAGAAAGTGATTATGATTCTGAAAATGTGTTTGTAAATTGCCGTATAGATGACGGAAAATCACAAACAACATGCTGTATTTCGTAAATATTTGTGTTCATATATGGATTACCGACAACAATCACGTGAGTAATATATTCTGCATGCTTTTCCCTTCATTATGTTGTTTATTTAACTAATATAGGTTGACTAACACCTTATTTGTGATGTTTTTACTAACGCGACCCGAAATTTTACTAAACCTGAAAAAATCTTGCCCGTTCAGGGCTAAAAAACGGACAAGCGTCTGCCCTGTAAAGGGTTAAACAGTAATAAGAGACAAAAAGAAACATGAGTTAAAAAGAAAATTAGCTTATAGTACATCATAAAAAGTTAATAACTAAAAGATGAGAAAGTTCTAAGTGACAAACGCTTGCAGCCTAGCAGATAGAACACTTCTGAATTTATTAGAGTGGTTTTCCCGTCGCATGTGCCATGCTGGTTTTCAATACATGAGGTCATAAGCAGTAAGCAGGCGTGTGTACAAACCGGAAGTCATTGGATGGGCGATTAAAATTTTCCACAGAAAACGCTTCCACACACCCCCCCCCCCCCCCCACCCCCTCACAAAGACCGAAAAACTGACATTGCTAATTAATACCATTGGATTCATCTTGTCAAGATGTATCCAAATGTGGTGATATTATAAGTAAAAATCTAATTTTTAAATTATGACTAAAATTGTGAATGATATGTATATCCATCCATCATGTGCCATGTTGATAAGCGTGGGCGGTCATGTTTTGCCATCTCACTCGATCACCAGAGTCGTGGATCAGCTCCATGTTCCTGTCTCGACCATGCCATGTAGCATCCAAATATTTACTTCTCGGTCTTCCCCTTGGTCTCTTCCCTTTGATCTTGCCAGTTGTCACAAGTTCTCCAAGTCATTTCTTCTCATAACATGCCCAAAAATTTTGACTGTCTACGTCTAACGACTCTAATCAGTTTACGATCTTCATTTGTTTCTTGAAGGACTTGTTCATTGGTTTTTCTGTCTGTCCATGGTATTCTTTACATTTTCCTCAGAAACCACATTTCCAGTCATCAGATGTTTTTCAGCTTGACTGCTCATTGTCCACGCTTCACATCCATACAAAAGTGCAGGTTCTATGTAGCAGTTCAACACTTTTTCTCGTTTCAACTGATATCTTTTTATTGGTCAGTATATTTTTCATCTAGCAAAAGGTTACCTTCGCAAATGGAAATTCTTACTCTAATCTCTTCAAGGCATCTCTCATCAGATGTTATGACTTCCGAGATAACTGTATCGATTAACTTGCTTAAGAATATGCCCATTTACTCGTATATCACATTGTGGTATTTCCTTCTGCAGATCTGCAGCTATCCATCATACAAGGTGAGGGTGCACTTTCAGTCTGAGGAGGGCTTGCATCAAGTGCTCGAAGGATACTCTATTGTATGCGTCCTCTATGTCTATGGCAGCCGCACATGTCTCTTCTCTGACCTGAAATCCTTTGTAAACATCTTGAGCAAAGACTGCCGCATTTAGCCATGACTCTTTGTTACATCTGTATCCTCCAAGTGTGGGCGGGAAGCAGCCGAGTTGTTCCAAGTCACAAGCAAGTCTGTGTGCTACAATTTTCTCCAGTAGCTTGCCAGCAGTGTTCTGCATCGTAATGATTCTGTAGCCGCTTATCTCGGAATGGTCTTTGTTCGGTTTTGGCAGCGGCAGCAAGTAGCTGGGTAGCCATTTCTCTTTGATATGACCCCTCTGGATCTCTGGCCAGTTCTTCCATGTCATCATCTGACATCACAAGATGGTCACCATATCGGATGCCTTCTGGGCCTGGGGCGGTGTTAGGTGATTTCTTGAGCATTGCACGTATTGTCACAGCTGTGATTATGCATTCTTCGTCTGTCCTGACCCCCTCGCACAACTGAGAGTGTCGTTGTGGTCCTCTGTCTGGCAGGCTCGTCTTTCTGGTCAGTCTGCTCTATGTAGCGTGCAAGAAGGGCCTTACCTTTATCCGCATCCAATTTTTTCCATGTGAGGTCTGTGCCTTGAAAGTCTGGAATACCCCTACGTTGTGCAGCACCGTTCATGCTCTTATGGCGGCACCAGAATGTCGTAAGAGATTGCTCGGAGCATACCTTCCAGCAGAACTCATCCCATTTCTCGGCCTTGGCCTGTTTGGCACAGGATTTAAATAAAATCATCATCCTATGGACCTCAGTCTTCAGGTTCGCCAACTCAACCTGTGGCATGTTAGCCTTTCTGGCTTTTTGCCAGTCTGCCTCTTTCCCAGCCATGCCTTCTCTACCTCTCAATTCCACCATGGTGGCTGCAACCATCTTTCTTGTCTCCTGTGGGAGGAAGTTAGTTTTCTTCTTCTGATCTTGCTTATGGCGTCTTGACAAGTGTTGTCATACGGGAAGGCATTTGTCTTGTTTCCTTGACTCCTGGCCCTGTCTTTCTCGATCAGGATGATACAAGGGTAGTGGTGTAGTGGGAGAGAACATACAGGGCACTGCTCCCAGAGAAGACCCCCCAAAGTGTCAAACATAGCTCTTAATCCCGTATATCCACGTCCGCTCTCTAGTCAATTTTAGTTTGAGCCAGTAAGAAGGTGGTTAATTTAAATAGGAACATCAATATTTTATTTGGCAAATACAATTCACGGTAAACAAAGACATCTATTGGATCCATAGAATTCATTGATTTCGACCATGTCAAGGTCATGAAGTGACATAACAGAGGACAGATGACAGACATAAGGATATGGGGAGAGTACGGGGGTAGTAGAACAGTTCAGACGTCAAAGACAGTAAGTTAGAGACAGGACTGTACCAGGACAGAATGACGCAGTACACTTGAACTCGACAAGCGAGTGCGGGACAGACGTGACAGCACGACTCTCCACGGACTGCACGAGGGTCAAGTACCTCGTGACGACTGGACGGTCTAGGAGAGGACATGATGGAGAGAGAATGTGTGACTGTGTGAAGAGACAGGATAGACTTATACTTAAACTTTCAGTGCAAATGAATGTGACCGCTATGTAACATGTGTGGTGTGCGTGACGAGACACGAGTGCGCGTAGCTTTGATATCAGCGCAAGAGTATTGTGAGAGCCGGTGCGAGGGCAAGTTTGGAGCAACATGAAATTATTCTGTGATATTTATGATAATTGATATGGTGAGATTATCATTAAATGATGTATAACGCATTCATGTTTTCATGCCTCATCTGTGCTCGCACCATCTGCCTGTCTGAACCCACTTTGTAAACCCTAGAGACGTTGACAGGCTAGCTTTGGGGGCTTTCGTCTGTTTTGGCGAGTCCTAAGACAGTTAGACGATTAGGTAAGCTTTGAGTTAGACAGTTAGTGAAGCTTAGTTAAGTAAGCTTTAAGTCAAGAACAACGATTAAGATAGACAATTAACTTAGAAAGTACTGTGACTGCTCTTGGACTAGCCAAGTAAAAAAAAAAAAATACAAGCCTACACACCACACGACTACAAGCTAATAGTTTTGACAAGTATCTATCATTATTCTACGTTAAAACTAGTCATTCATCATTTTCTCTTTCATCACAAGACATAAGACCGACATGACTACACGACGATACTAATGTTTTTCATTCCCAAAACAGGATGAACTGTATTTTGTTTGAAAGCAAGTTTGTATAACAGACGCATAAGACGTCAAGTACAGAAGTCAATAGTGGTGCCGGAGCAACTCCCTTAAAATCAGCTAAGTTATACTTTATTTCTTTTGTTGCGAACTAAATGGACACTCCAGTTTTCACATATGTAAGTTTGATAACTATTTTTGCTTAATACTAAAAGAAAGATAATCCACTTGTGTGCGTAAATTATATTTGTAAGGGAGATAATTATTTTGTCTAAATATTAGTACTGCAAAATAGGGTAAAAAGGGGGAAAATTAGGGTACACGGGCGATAAATTCACAGAATTGAGTGAAAAGAAACATGCAGAAAATTTGCTAAGAGAAGAAAAAGAGCAAGAACGACAGGAAAGAGCCTTAGCATGTGAGCAAACAAAATTAGAAATTGAAGCAGCTAACAAAAAATTAGAAATTGAAGCAGCTAACAAAAAGTTAGAAATTGAAGCAGCTAACAAAATGTTAGAAACTGAAGCAGCCATCAAACAGAAAGAACTAGAATTAGAAATTAAGAAAATAGAGGCAGAAACCCAAATGAGAGTAAAACAATTAGAAATTGATTCTCAGATACAGATTTCAAGTAACAAATTAAAAAGTAAAGAACGAGAGCAAATATTCTAAACGTTTCAGGGAACTGTTAAACCCTTTTGCTCTGGAGACTCTGTATCCACCTGGACTGAGAATTTTGAAACAACAATGTGATATCACGAGGTTCCCAAAGGAAATTGGGCCATTACATACATGTGTAACTTAGCACTTGAACCATTAAAAGTCATAGAAACTATACCGCAGGAATCAAGAACAAGCTATGACTATATCAAACATAGAATAATGCAGCATTTCCTTCTTGATGCTGCTGGATATCAAGTGCAATTTTCCAAATTATGTCCAAAAGCTAACCAAACATTCATAGATTATGTATCAACAGTACAGGACACCTTCACTAAATAGATTAGCACAGCTAAAGTTGATAAAAGCTTTGATAAACTGAAAGACCTAATGATTATGAATAAGATTATAACATCAATACCTACATCCTTTGCCAAATTTTTACACCAAAGTGATTGCCAGACTATTCAAGAACTAGAACAAAAAGGGTCTGCATTTTATACAGCGAACAGAGATATATTTACGTTAAATGATAGCCAGAACGATGTGGCAGCTGCCGTGAACGAAAAACAATCAAAATCATTTCTGTATAAACATAGTTAAAGCAAAGCCGTCACCATGCAATTACTGCAAATTATCACATGACCAGTACTTTATATGCGATAAAAATCTGAACTATAAACATCACCGTGAAATGATGGTGAAAAAGCATAGAACGAAACGTACTGACTACAGAAGAGCAGTTAAATGTTTTTTTTTTTTTTTTGTAGGGCCTTTGGGCATTACTCCTCTAACTGTGAAGGTCGGCGTATGGTAAAGGAGACAAACGCTGCTCTGATTGATACAACTTCAGACAGTGAGGATGAAAGTGAGTGTGAAAGTGAACATCAGGATGTAAATGCCTTAGAAGCTATTGACATTTTTAATTATGATGATTGCACCACCTGTAGTAAGTTCCAAACAGATGGGATCATAAATTGTGGCCATGCCATCTCAGTGGCACATGATAGTGTTAATGCCGCCTTGTCGTCTAAAGGCAAACTTGATTTTCATAAAGGGTTCGTCGCGACCCTTATTGGGGTTAGAAAAACATTTGTACATGACTCTGAATATACAGGAAACTTTGTCACCTGTCGCACATTTGCGGGTAATGTTGAGAAATACCCCCTGGCAATGACAGAAATCCACACACCTTTCTTGTCAGGGCGAGTAAGTTGTGCAGTATTAGATAACCCCTGTGCAAGTTCTATTTCTTCAAACCCCATAAAGACAATATTTGTCGACAAGGACACTCTACATACATTTATATTTTATTTGGCAAATAAAATTCACGTTAACAAATGGCATCTATTGGATCCATCGATTCCGATACTCCATCACACCATCGCTGCCTGGGGGCTGCGCCCCCCGACAGCTCCCGCAGACCCATAGAGCACACTTTATTCATATGCTTCGAGTTTCTCAGTTCTATATTTTAGTTTGTAATGTTTAATATTTTTTATTAAATTCATTTTTTATTTAATTGCCGGCGTAAAATCGAACCCCTGTCTCCTGCATGACAGGCTGAGATTCTAACCACTACACTACAGAGGACACAATGATAGTTCCACAAACATTACTAATGTAGTTAAACGGAAGTAGACATCACATGACCAGCTGAATAATCATGTGACCAGCCACAAATTTTTGTGAATAGGGGCTAGTATTTTTCACAAATTTGTGTGAATAGTCACTCCGTAAGTATTAATATATATAAAGTTATAAACATAATGAAATCATTTCAGAAATACCCCTTCTTCAGCGTTCCGAGCCATTGAGGTTCTTTGCTGCAGATACAATCTGTCTCCATTCGTCTCTCTGGTTGACCTTCTCTTGCCAGTCATTGATTCCAAGTGCTTGTAGGTCTGTATACATATGATCTCTCCACTGTCTTCTTGGTCTACCTCGGGGTCTACGGTCATTTATTTCCTGAGTGTACGCAAGTTTTATTTCCCTATTATCTTCCATTCTTTCTATATGCCCCAGCCATTGTAGTCTATTAGCCTTCATGATACCAGTGATTAGCGGGGACTTAGATCATAAATGTCTTTGTTACTTCTTCTTTTCCACTCTCCACTTTGTGTATCCCTAATGGGTCCAAAGATGCGTCTTAAAACTTTGTTCTCAAAGGTTTGTAGCAAGGCTTTGTCTCCTTTCGTTGTACTCCAGGTTTCAGGGCCATACAGCACAACTGGTCTGATCAGTGTTTTGTATATTGTGATGTTGGTGTTACGAGATAGCGCCTTTGATTTTAGTAGATGTTGTAGTGCATTGTATATCTTATTTCCAGAGTTGATTCTAGTTTGTATTTCTTCCCTTATGATGTTGGAGCAGTTGAAGATTGTACCCAGGTATTTGTATGTTTCCGTTCTTTTAATGGTCATATTATCTATTTGTATGTGGCCAGAGTCTTGAAATTATATATAAAATATTATGTCTTACCTTGGTTGATAACCAGCCCCATCTGTTGGGCTTTTTCCTTTAAGTGAGTCAATATTTCCAATGTCTTTTGTTCATTTTCCCCCATAATATCTATATCATCTGCATAACCAAGCAGCTTGGATGTTCCTCCAATATCACATTCCTCCTTTACCCTCCTTACAACTTTCTCTAGAGCCAGATTGAAGAGTAGCGGCGATAGTGCATCACCCTGTTTCAAGCCAGATGTTATTTGGAAAGGGTCTGATTTCCTGCCTTTATATGTTACTATATTATAAGTAACTTCCATGCATAGTCTGGTCATGTTGATTAACTTCCTTGGTATTCCAAATTCCTGCATAGCATTCCATAGACTATTCCTATGGACACTATCATAAGCCTTTTTTAAAATCCACAAAAATGTTATGGAGATCTCTTCTATATTCCCAATTTTTCTCGGCTATTTGTCGTAAGATAAATATCTGATCTATTGTTGATCTTTTTTGTCTAAAACCCGCCTGGTAGTCACCTAATATGTATTCTGAATATGGTTTTAGTCTATTTAGTAATACTGCGGATAGTATCTTATAGCTTATGGACAGTAGTGATATTCCTCTATAATTTTCACACTGGAACTTGTCTCCTTTCTTAAAGATAGGTATCAATAATGACTCTTTCCAGTCATGGGGTAAACCTAATTCTAGCAATGTCAGAGTTATCGAACTTTCCCGGCTGGTTTTTTTTTTTTTTTTTTTTTTTTGATTTCCCATACTTTTTCTTGAGACCAACGATTCATTTCCGGTTGTGACCATGTCCATCTAGATATTAATGAAACGAAAGCAGCATGGTACGACTAAAGGGGAAACTATTCTGATATTTTCAGTATTGGTCCTTCTACTGAGCACCGAAGTTTTGATGCTGAGAAACTATTTTCTATTGCATTTTGTGGAATATATTCACGAATAGTAAGCTAATTTGACTTATAACTCCTTGTAGATTAAAGAAAACTTAACTTTTTATTGCATTTTTGAATCCCCCGTTCAATTTTACATAAATGTTTAGAGTTGTAACATCCCCCAATTCGTCCTTCGTTAGGAAATTTTTTTTTAGTATAGCAGCATAGCCAGTCATATTGAGAATGAATAGACTGAATAGCGCATCCATTTCGCAAAATTCTATCTATGGCGACACCCACGCTATAGTATAGTAATACTATTATACTATTACAGGCGATCCTTTTTTTATTTTATAATTTGAACCGTCAGTTTAATTACTAAAATTAAACAGAATAGATTAGAATTAGAAGTTTAATTCATAGCAGTGTTCTGTACCGTTTGTAAAGTCTTCTCTTCACCATTTGACATGTCTGAAAATTATTTTAAAAGTCAGTTTTCAGACATGTCTATACCAACATGTAAGGATTACTTGAATATTTTTTTTTTTTTCAGGTAGAGCAGTACATAAATAAATAATCAGATTTAAATAAAATACTGTGAGACTTTTTTTTTTTGGGGGGGGGGGGGGGGGGTTAATTCACAACCAATGTTAATGTAACTTTTATTTTGGCATCTTTCATTTTCTGTTTTATTTACATTATGATAGTCTGTTGGAGACATTTTTATCTAACTCCACAATAGATGATAGAATCAGAATCAATTCTACTTTTACCTTTGACACACAGTAATAGAAGGCAAATAATAAACAATTGGCGGCCATTTTAAATTGTTAATTAGGTCAAGGCACATCCTATCAAAAAATAAATAATACGCCAAGTTAGGCCTTGCCGCCCCGGACGCAATGATATATGGCACTATGTTGTCCGTTTAAAAATAAACAAGCCACAGTAATAGAAGGCAGAATTTCTTAGCTTCCAATTTTAGGGCCGCGATAAAATCTTCCTTATCTCTTAGGTCATCATTGCACTTCCTGGTATTAAATTACGTCACCAAAAAATTCATAACTCCGCTTAGAATTAACATACACTCTTCGTTGAGATACCGTTGGATTTGTCTTGTCAAGCTCTATCTAACTGGTATGATTTCATAAGTAAAAGCCCAATTTTTAAATATTGACCAAAATTGTGACTAATTCTTCAGTCCTAAAGATTTTTATTATTAGTTCGTATAGCTTTAGATGTAATGCATGGCCACCCGCCTTTATAAATTCAGCAGCAATCCCATCAGCCCCAGTTGCCTTATTGTTTTTAAGTCGTGTGATTACATATAGTAGCGAGTCCCATCATCAATTTAATTTTGAGTATTTACAAATGAGAGCACGACAGTAGATAGGCCTTGAAATTCAAAATCTAATGGTACCTCAATTATGCCTGTATGTCACTTTTAAGTGAAGATATTCACAATTTTGTGAAGGTGAGGCGAGTTTTCATGCTATTCACCCGTAAGACGAACTCTCCAATGTGTCCATTACCTCCACCAGCAGGTATGCATATGAGATGGTCTTAAACGATCATATGAAAACTGAACTTCAAAAATCTGTTTTGTCATGTTAAATGATTACAAAATAGTACAAGTATACAAATAAATTATTAATAATCTTTAAACTTGTGTTCTCTTTAACTTTAGTAGGTCAAATCGCACGTTTTGTGTGTTGAAAAGTGTAGCGCAATCGATATGCGGCGGCCGTAATGGCCCGTGGGTTTCTGTCAGAGCCTAACATGGTATAGCTGTGCAGCAACATCGTTGCGACACCCGGCTGACAAGATTGTTACCTGACACGCGACCAGCGGTCAGGCTGACGACAGACGCACGCAGGACACGTGACACCACTAGAGGCAGTGGGCAGTTGGCGTGCTAAGGTCAGACCGAGCTGGGACTGGAGACCGGACGGACATGTGCGATGAGAGCAAGGCGTTTGTATGAATCTCCGTGATTGAAAGCCGAACGACTGATATCTTGAGCGTCAGACCTATGAGCTGTATTGTGGTTGTGAGCGTCGTGAGTTATATATTGTAGATTGCTGTAATTATCGTTCTGTATTTAATGTGGCAATAAATCCATAGAACTTGTGTTACTGTGTCTTACGTCGAATCACGTTATACTTGTACTGTCTCACACGTGTTAGCCAACGAGCCAATTATAAGACCCTGACATGTGTGGACGTGGGTTGCTCGTCCTTGTTTAAGAACCTAATATATGTAGACGTGTGTTGCTCGTCTTTCGTATTTAAAACTATAATTCTTGAACTTGTGAAATTTGTCAAGGTTATAGCTATGTAAATGTGATCGTGAAAGTCTCAGTATGATCCATTATTACATTGTTTGAATATGTGTAAAACCATTAATAAATGTGCAGTACATATTGTTTGATCCTGTAAACGTGTAAAACATTTGTGATTTGTGAAACTTGTCACCGTTTGACCTTGTCGACATTGTTATTTTGTCGCCATTTTGACCTTGTCGCCATCTTGTAAACTTGATGTCTATGTCCTTACTGAATGTCATCTTGATGTAAGTGATGTGTCATCAATGTTATTGAGTGTTCAAATACAGATAGATTGTCTTTGTGCATTGAGTTTGTGGAACGCAAAGAGTTTTGGAAAGAGTGTAACTTCTGTTGAAAATGTTGACGACAAATTTACGACATACAATTACACTCGACGCCATCCAAACCTAGTCAACACTTAGTGACTTGCAGGCACACACCAACAAATAGACGCTAACTTATTTTCTTCCAAAAATAAAGCAGGTTTTTCCGTACCATCCATAACCTTGCCGTAGAGGTCATTAGTGGTTCCGAAGTAACGACCCTACAGTTTTCTAGCCCGAGTGTCCAACCATTCTTCATCGTATCCAGGGCACTTGAGTATATTTTTCTATACTTTAACTTTACGTATGCAATAGTAGGCACGCATCGTATAGTAAAATAAATTGTAAATTGTTTATTACTAACCATTTATAACATATTTTGTGTGGTTGATTTTCATTGACGTATTTTCTCCATCATGTCGTCACTATTTGATTTCATCGATATGGGTATTAAATTACATCTAACAGGTGATGAATTAACAAAATGGAGCGAAGACAAATACGCTGAATACCTGCTGGTACAGGAGAAAAATAATGAACGCGAAGAAAGAGCAGCGGAGAGAGCTCTAAAACAAGCAGAAATGGCTGCCAAGCAAGCAGAGGCAGAAACAGCCTTAAAACAGGCAGAGATTGAAACAGCATTAAAGCAAGCTGAGATAGACAGTGAACTTAAGAAAGCAGAAATAGCAGCTCAGAGTAAGAAAGAAGAACTAGAGTTACAGTTGAAAATGAAACAACTTGACACTGAGACTGCGATGAATAAAGAATCAAAGAAATCTGAAAGACTGGAAAAAGAAAACCAGTATAAGAAGTATCAAGGTATCGTACGTAACTATACCTCGGGTGACTGCATAGCAGCCTTTACCCAAAATTTTGAGACTTTAATGGAACATTACCAAGTTCCACTTTCTGAATGGAATATTCTTTATATGAGGAGTCTATCTGGGGAACCTCTTAAAGTCATTGAAACCATCCCCAAAGACCTAAGGAAAGAGTACCATTATATTAAATCTAAGATAATGGCACATTTCATGTTAGACGAGGCAGGTTACAGAGAACAATTCAGTAAATTGAGTCCAAAATCAACTCAAACGTTCTCTGACTACCTCTGTTTAGTCCGAGATGTTTTCAGCAAATGGACTTCAGCAGCCAAAATTAATAAAAGTTATGATAGATTAGAAGATCTCATCATTCGAGATAAAATCATTTCTTCTATCCCATCATCGTTTTCTAAGTTCTTACAGGAGAATGAATGCACAAGTGTGGAAGAAATTGAAAGACGTGGGTCGGCCTATTACACGGCCAACAAACAATGCTTTGCCACTGAAGCTACTGACAGTAACTGGGTAGCAGCAGCCAACTATGAGAAAAACTATAGTAGGCAAAAACCAAACAGGCCTACCTCTGAGAAATTTAGACAGTGCAGATTTTGTAAATTTTCCCACCATTTGAACGAGATGTGCGATCAAAACCCAGGATACCAGACATACTTGCAAAATATAGTAAACAGTCAAGACAGAGAACGTAAATTGTTCAAAAATAAACGTAAATGTTTTCTCTGCAAGGCTTTCGGGCACCATCGCATGGATTGTAGAGGCAGGCATATGACCAACAAAGCCAATGCCGCCTTGTTCGATAGCTCAGCGTCAGAAGACGAAAATCCAGAGAAACATCCTGTGAATGCAGCACAGGCTTGTGATGTATTTAATGCTAACAAATGCACTGTCTGTAACACCTTCTATGAAGATGGTATCTTAACATGCGGGCACGCCATCCCTATTGCCAGTGAGGAAGCTAACTTGGTAATAGACTCAAAAGGCAGATTAGACATCCATCACGGGTATGTTAATGGCAAGTTTGCTACAGTACTTCGCGACACCGGAAGTACACTTATTGGCCTGAAAACAACATTCATAACGCCTACAGACTATACAGGCAGACACATCACATGTAGAACATTTTCAGGCAATATTGAAAAATATCCATTAGCATGGGCATACATTGAAACACCATTCCTCACCGGGAAAGTAAAGGTCGCGGCACTTACAAACCCAGTGTGCGATATAATCATAGGAAATTTACCTGAGGTGAATGACAAACCTCATAATCATGACATAACATCACTATGTATTGATGATAACACATCACCACCAAATGTCATCACTGAAAATGTCATATCACCTATTGAATGTATGTTAGCTAATGCAGCACTAAGTTCTCATCACATCATTGACGATATCATTCCATCATCATCTGATGTCATTGAGTGTGTGAACGCAGTAACAAGAGCTACTGCTAGAGTGCAAGATGAAAGTAACCAAACTGAGGCTATACAAATGCTTAGCCCAGAATTACCACCTAGTGACTCTATGAAGGAAACATTCATAACAGCTCAAAAAGCTGATCCTTCACTGTCAAAGTACTTTGACCTGATCGGCAAAAAGGCAAGAGTAACCAAAAATGCGAAATGGCATTTTGCTTTACACAATGATATACTCACCAGGTACTACACCAGAGGTGACATTACAACAAAGCAAACTGTTTTGCCAACTACTTATCGCAAGCAAGCTTTACATCTTGCTCACGATATACCTTTTGCAGGTCATATGGCATATGTTAAAACCAGGTCAAGACTTTTGACACAGTTTCATTGGCCAAAATTTTGCAATGACATAAGAACATATTGCAGAAGTTGTGATACATGCCAGAAACTAGTAAAAAAAGGTAAACACCCACAGGCAAAGTTACAAGTCACTGACTTAGCCAGTCGACCCTTTGAAAAATTATCAGTTGACATTGTGGGCCCTCTTAGTCATACAACTACTAGAGGGAATAAATATATTCTAACTTTTGTTGATCAATGTAGTAGATGGCCAGAAGCGATCCCGCTAAAG
The DNA here is from genome assembly GCA_963921405.1 of Cepaea hortensis. Classification (NCBI taxonomy): domain Eukaryota; kingdom Metazoa; phylum Mollusca; class Gastropoda; order Stylommatophora; family Helicidae; genus Cepaea; species Cepaea hortensis. The sequence goes on along the minus strand of OY992877.1, from coordinate 122,987,036 downwards.
AACATTACTGCCAACGACATCATGGAAGTGTTCTTCCATATTTTCTCCCGAATTGGATTTCCAGATACTATCCAGTCTGATAGAGGCACTCAGTTTATTGCCGCATCCACCCAAGCTTTCACTAAAATGTTAGGAGTGAAGCAAGTTTTCAATACCCCCTATCATCCTCACTCTAGCGGGATTATAGAAAAGCTTAATGGGGACCTGAAGCACATGCTTGCCAAAGTAACTCAAGATCACCCCAATAACTGGGATGTATACTTACCAGCTGTCCTTTTTGCTTATCGCGAGGTACCACATTCTAGTACCGGTTTCTCTCCTTTTGAACTAATCTATGGTGCCAAACCACGAGGCCCATTAACAATTTATCACCAAATGTTAACTAATTCTACTCCAATACTGAAACCCATATCATCATTTGTGTATGTAACATCATTGCGTGAAAGGATTATTAAATCATGTGAAATTGCTAAAAATGCACTTAAACTATCTGGTGCTACTTACAGACAGTACGCAGACAAAGGTAACAGGACTATAACATTGACACCTGGACAGGACGTTCTACTACTACTACCTAGTGACAGACAGCTACTGACTGATTCCTGGCAGGGACCTTTTAAAGTGACAAGACAAATCTCACCTGTAGACTACGAAATCCTAATAAAAGACAAACACAAAATATTTCACATAAATATGCTAAGACCATACCACAACAGAGACAACGAACAAGACGATACGACAGCTTGCACCGTGATAATAGATCACGAAGATGACGATTCTAGCGACGAGATTCCAACACCTACATTAGACACGACAAACTGCTTGAAGGAAATCAAGATCAATCCAAACTTAAGTCAAGCAGAGACAAACAGTTGCAAACAGTTGATACAACAATACAACACCATCTTTTCAGACAACCCAGGACAAACAGAATTAGTACAGCATCACATCACACTCACATCAAACACACCAATAAGATGTAGACCATACACAATACCATTACACTACAAAGAACAGTTACATCAAGAAATTATCAACTTAGAAAAAAACAACATCATCAGACGATCCTTATCAGACTTCTCTTCACCCATGGTCATTGTACGCAAAAAGGACAAGACAATACGACTTTGCATCGACTACAGAAAACTTAACAAAATAACTGTTTTAGATCTTGAACCAATGGCAAACACTGACGATCTTTTGACAGAACTGACTGACGCTAAGTTCTTTACGACGCTTGACATGTCTAAAGGTTACTGGCAGATAGCTGTACATGAAGACAGCAGACATCTAACAGCTTTTGCCACGCCTTGGGGACTGTACGAATGGTGCAAACTTCCATTTGGGCTAGTCAATGCCCCAGCCACATTCGTACGCATGACACGACTCCTCCTATCTGACATTCCTAATATCATTTGCTATATTGACGACATCTGTGTCCATACAGAGACAATGACGGAACATATAAAGACACTAGAACAGACACTAGAACGTATCAGACAGCACGGACTGACAGTGAAGCCTTCAAAGGTGAACATGGCTTACCAAGAGATATCATTTTTGGGGTACAGAATATCCAATGGCTTTGTCATGACAGACAACAAAATTGTCTCCAAAATTCTGAAACTGTCACTCCCGACTAATAAGAAACAAGTCCGGAGTTTGTTGGGACTGATCAATTATTACAGGAAATTCATTCCTGATTTTTCAGAACTGACCGAGGTTTTTTCTAACTTACTAACCAAGGATAAGCCTGAAAAAGTTGTACACGATGAATGCCTACGAAATGCATTTCATAAAGTTTTGACATACTTTTCTGATAAGAATTCGAATAATCTCATCCTTAAATTGCCCAACATTCGTTTACCTTTCAGATTGAGAACAGATGCTAGCTCCGTTGCGATTGGGGCAGTCCTATTGCAGGAATACAACAACATCCTGCATCCCATTTGTTTCATATCAAGAAAGCTAAGGCCTAGAGAACGGGCATGGTCCATTCCGCAATTAGAGGCACTTGCCTTAGTAGAAAGTGTGACGAAACTATCCAGATATCTTCTAGGACGTCACTTTATCATCGAAACTGACAACAGTCCATTACGGTATATAAATGCCGGAGTACCATCCAACAATATGATTGCTCGCTGGTCCTTGAAGCTTCAAAATTACAGTTTCGAGGTTCGTCACATTTCTGGCAGAATCAATACAATTGCCGATCTTTTGTCCCGTTGTCCAACCGACCCAGTAAGCAATGTCTGAGTGCAGAGTGTACTAATACACTCAGAACAACACAGCCACCAATGAGTGAATGTTTTCTATTCACCTACTGTGTAAGATCTATAATTGTAATTGTGATACGGTTAAAAAACCGACATGTATAATATACTTATTTTAATCAAGCCATGTAATGAGTGTAGTATAATTGTATAGTGTGTGTTAGAAAGAGAACATTATTAATTGTAAATATACACCAAGAACAGTGTCACGGACGCTTAACCACTTACCAGAAGCGAACTTTACCAGTTAACAGTGACAGCTGTGAGTGACTTTCTTCACCGTGATATTTTAACGACGTGTGCAAATGTGGACTGAACAATGACTTCTACACCACCTCTGCATCGAATTTAATCCAAAATGTTCGACAATTGAACATCGGAAATAAGAACATTCCATCATAATCCGATAGTTGTGATACTAGAACATCAAACACGAACTTTGAGAACATTTAACTATCCGTTACAAAAGAAAACGGGAACATTTGTGGTCAAACAGCAACTAAATTTTGCGTTTCGTGTGTACTTCCTGTGTAATTTAAAAAGTATAGCAAAATTAGCAGACGATATACAAATATTCAAAAACTTATGACGATTGTAAAATCCTTTTGAATCTATAAAATATAATACACCAATTGGGTACTTATTTAAATTGATTAGTGTAATCTTAGAATCATATCTTGATTAATGTATTCATATTACCGACTTTTTCTCGTTAATATGAAGAAACGTCAAGCAATGACGCTAAGAAATTAAATAATTATTGTCATTTATTGAATTTCTTGATTGTCAAAATTACTTCCCTTGCATTTACGAATTACACCAAGGGCCATAATTTGAAACATATTCATTAATGTGTATTGTATAAATAGACATTTTGTTGCTCAAATGGTTAACACACCGGGTAGGCGTCCACCAAGCATGGCAGATAGCTGCCAACATTGCAAACCAACATAAGAGCTCCTGGCCAAATGAGGTCAGAGTTTGAGTGTTTAATGCGACTTATGTAAAGTCGTATTTCAGTCTGGCTAGATGGCTGTTGCAAGACAACCATATTATTACGTTTTTTTCAAATTGCTGCGAAGTAGATGCGTGAAGCTGGTAACTACTGATCTGACTGGGTATTATTGCAATGGAGGTAACCAGCCATCAGGGGGATGAAACCTAAGTTGTGTTAAAAGTTGTACTTCATTTGTCATTTCAATGCAACTTACATTTTTTGTATATATTTCCATGCCATATATGTATTTGCATGCATAACACTGGGAAAGAGTAGTCTCTGACATGAAGTTAACACTACCCCAGTATATACAGACATCATGAATGAAAGATGACATCTTTCATTGAGGTACCCGGGGAGAATGTCAGAGCCTAACATGGTATAGCTGTGCAGCAACATCGTTGCGACACCCGGCTGACAAGATTGTTACCTGACACGCGACCAGCGGTCAGGCTGACGACAGACGCACGCAGGACACGTGACACCACTAGAGGCAGTGGGCAGTTGGCGTGCTAAGGTCAGACCGAGCTGGGACTGGAGACCGGACGGACATGTGCGATGAGAGCAAGGCGTTTGTATGAATCTCCGTGATTGAAAGCCGAACGACTGATATCTTGAGCGTCAGACCTATGAGCTGTATTGTGGTTGTGAGCGTCGTGAGTTATATATTGTAGATTGCTGTAATTATCGTTCTGTATTTAATGTGGCAATAAATCCATAGAACTTGTGTTACTGTGTCTTACGTCGAATCACATTATACTTGTACTGTCTCACACGTGTTAGCCAACGAGCCAATTATAAGACCCTGACAGTTTCCAATTCACAAAGTCACATCTTCGCAGAAAATCTGTTTTGCAAGCACAATTAGAGCAAGTTTAGCGATGAAGCTATGCTGATTCAGGAGCGATATTTTATATGGCAATTAAAATTTACATTAAACAAAGACATTTATTGGATTCATCGATTCCGATACGCTGCGATCAACCCGCTGCCTCTGTCACAGTCTGTGGGATGCGCTCCCCAGCAGTCGGCAGCTTGCACAGATCCACAGAGCACACTTTATTCACAAACTTCCAGTTTCTTAGTTCTATATAATATTTTAGTTCGTAATGTTTAATTCATTCAGTAGCATGTCCTTTGCAGAACCTCGCTCCCATAACAACCTTCCGGAAAACTTCTCGATCACAAGCAAGATGTCCCGCGTCTGATACACCCATCTGGAGATCATCCGCCACATCCTGCACCCATCTTCTCTTTGGCCTTCCCCTCTTCCCAGGCATATACCCTTCCATTATTGTTCTCTCCAAACTGTCGTGACGTTTCAAGTGACCAAACTACTTCAATTTTCTTTGTTTTATCGTCTTTAATAGCCATCCCTCCTCAATATTCAACTCTTGAAGTATGGATGCATTTGTTCTTTTCTTTACCCAAGATATTCTTAGAACTCGTCTATAACATTCATATTCAAAGGCATGTATGCGCTGTTCAGCTTGTTTAGTAAGTGTCCATGTCTCACAGGCGTATGTTGCAATGGGAAAGATGCATGCTCTTAAAAATCTAATTTTTGTAGTTCTGTCTGTCCCACACCATAATTTATTCATCTGTTTTAGTCTTTGAAGAGCAATGGATAGTTGCCGTTTAATTTCTTTCATTGTGTCACCATTATTCGTAATCAATGACCCAAGATATTCACAATTTTCCACCACCTCCAATTTTCTCCCATCCATCCATCATGTGCCATGCCGGTAAGCGTGGGCGGTCATGTTCTGCCATCTCACTCGATCACCAGAGTCGTGGATCAGCTCCGTGTTTCTGTCTCGACCATGCCACAAGGCCAAGCCATCCAGGTACTTGCTTCTAGGTCTTCCCCTTGGTCTGTTCCCCTCGATCTTACCAGTTGTCACCAAATTCTCCAATCCATTTCTTCTCATAACATGCCCAAAAAATTTCGACTGTCTACGTCTAATTTCTCTAATCAATTTACGATCTTCATTTGTTTCTTGAAGGACTTGTTCATTGGTCTTTCTGGCTGTCCATGGTATTCTTTGCATTTTCCTCAGAAACCACATCTCTACAGCCATCAGATGTTTTTCAGCCTGACTGCTCATCGTCCACGCTTCACATCCATACAAAAGTACAGGTTCAATGTAGCATCTCAGCACTTTTTCTCGTTTCAATTGACATCTTTTTATTGGTCAATATGTTTTCTCCCATTAATGTATATTTCTTTCTCCATAGTAGTTTTATTTGTATGCATTATCTTAGTTTTTGCTATGTTAAGATATAAGTTGTGATTTTCACTATTCAATTGTGTTGAGGCTATTAGGTTTTCTATGCCATTCTGTGTTGTGGATAGTAATACTGTATCATCAGCATATCGAATCTCTGGTATGTCATCACCGCCGATATTTAGGGCATCATATGGCTCCCTGTTTATATCATCTCTTACATTTCTCATTATATTTTCGGCATACAGGTTAAACAAATAGGGTGACAGCACGCAGCCCTGACGGACTCCTTGCTTGATGTCAAACCAATCTGATGTCTCGCCATCTATTCTAACTGCTGCTTGTTGGTCTAGATATAGCATTTTTATGAGATGTACTACATGTGAATGAAGGGTGTAGCATAGGTGGGAGCGCAAGCGCAATTGAAATACCACTACTTTTATCGTTTCTTTACTTATTCAGTCTCTCGGTAGAGATTTGTTCGCAGCAGACGAGCATAATCTCCGGCGGGCCTATTCTCGCTGGTCGCGAGATCCGCACAGTGGAAGTATGGGAGATTTGCTTGCAAATAGACAGGCAATATCTCCTGCGGTAGCTATGGCGGGCCTATTCCTGCTGGTCGCGGGGACCGCTATAAGTCAGGTGGGGAGTCTGACGATAGTGCACGCTTTACACAGGTCCGGACACTTGTGATTGACAGATGTGCGCGCCCTCATGGTCCGGGCTCGTACAAGGCCCTCACCTGTGGGACATGGCTGAACGCCTCTAAGCCGGGTCCCTTGGGTGTCAGGGTCTGGCCATAACTCGCCACCGGCTCGTGGTGGTGAGGTCTCGGTGGATTGACGCTGAGCCGCCAGCGTCTGCAGCCTACCTTGTGCCAGACGTATTGGTTACCCATTCCTCTGGAATACACAAGACTAGGCCGAGAGAGAGATCATGTCGTTTGGGCATCACATGATCTCTGAAGCTCTGCCCAGACATTGTGATGGAATATTGGCCACATTCCACTCACATACTTTGGTCTGTCAAGACTGCAAGGTGTCTACTACTACATGTGAAGGAAAGCCCATATTCCTCATGATTTCCCAAAGTTTCTGATGCTGTACACAGTCAAATGCCTTTGAATAATCCACAAAACATGAGAATAGGTTTACATTAAATTCTCTGCACGTCTCTATTATTAAACGCATGTTGAATATGTGATCTCTTGTTCCTCTTCCTTGTCTAAATCCAGCTTGAACTACGTTAATCTCTTCTTCCATTTTCTTACTAAGTCTTCGCATTATGACTTTTAGTAGAATTTTACTTGCATGACTTATCAGGGCAACAGTTCTATAGTTGGTGCATAATTTCAGGTTGCCCTTTTTTGGTATTGGAATGAAGATAGTTCTCTTCCAATCTTTTGGCCATATACCATATTTCCAAATCTTTGTACATAATGCATGATATATGTGTATGCATTCTTCTCCTCCTGCTTTAATTAGTTCAGCTGGTATCTCATCACATCCAGGTGATTTACCATTCTTCAGGTTCCTTATAGCCCAAGCAATTTCATCTAATGAGGGTTCAGGTTCTGTCTCTGCTGTCATTGGCTCATGTATCTCATTCATACCCTCACTGTCACTCATATCATACATTCCACTGCAGTACTCCTGCCATCTTTCTAGAATTTGTCTAGATTCTGTTAAGGTATTTCTCATCTTGTCACAGATAACATTCAATTGAGGTTGAACATTTCTTGTCAATAACTTCATTTCCTTGAACATTTCATAATCTCTTCCAGCCTTATGATATTGCTCTATTCTGGTACAGCAATCTTGTATATATTGATTTTTGTCCTTTCTTGTGTTCTTTCTTATTTCTCGAGTTAAAGATTTATACTTCATCCTGCTATCGGATTCATCTCCTTTCTGTTTCAGCTCCCTTCGTTGTTTTATTAATTCTAACGTGTCTGATGTAATCCATGGCTTAAGTTGCTTTTTCTTGGTCAGAATGAAATCTTTGGCTGCAGTTATCAAGATATCTCTAGCTTGTACTGCCAGTTCATCAGGTGTCATTTCTTCTTGTACAGACATCAAGACCCCAAAGCGATTCCTAACTTCTATGTTGTATGCGTCCGGTATTTGTGTGAGATCAAAACAAAGTGGCCTTGGTCCTCGGGTAAGCTTTTTGAGTTTTAATTTCAGATCTGCTTCTAATAACTGATGATCTGTATCACAGTCTGCACTTCATAGGGTTTTTGCAGATGTTATGCTTGATCTCCATCTTTTTTGTATTAAAATATAATCTATCTGATTTTTGGTAAAACTGTCTGGAGACTTCCATGTGAAGAGTCTTCTTGGATGTTGTTTAAAAAGTGTGTTGGCTATCGTTAACTCATTTTTTGTGCAAAATTCAATTAATTTGTCACCTGCATCATTTCTATTTCCTAATCCAAATTTTCCTAAAACGTGTCTCTCATTTTCAGCTCTTCCTGCACCTACTTTAGCATTAAAATCTCCCATTATTATTGCTATATCATTATGACCAATCTTATTTAATGTGTTTTGTAGTGTGTTGTAAAAATCTTCAATTTCGTCCTCCTCTGCTGTTGAAGTAGGTGCATATATCTGTATGAGAGTTGTGTTTTTTGGACGGCCTTTAAGTCTAATAGTGAGGATTCTATCACTAACTGGATTATATCCCATTAAAGCTTTTGCAGTTGTCTTATCTAAACAAAATGCCACTCCACTCTGGCCTCCGACATCTCTACCAGAATAAATGAAAATACTTCCATTTTCAGTTGTAAAATGTCCCTTGCCGCTCCAGCGATGTTCACTAATTCCTAAAATGTGAATGTTTAACCTCTCAATCTCATCAAACACTACTTTAAGCTTTCCCTCATACAAACTTCTCACATTCCACGTTGCCATTCTCACTCTGTTTCTTTGACACAGGGGATTTCCTTGGTAACACGGTCAGGATTAACTCCGTCATCACGATTACTAGTACTGGTCCCTGCGTCACACTCTTCCCCAGTGTTATCTGATCTGCCTGGCCTGGGGGTCTCGCCACCAGATCTCTTTCTTATTATGTTTTCTTTCATGGTTGTTATGGTTTCTTGGCAAGTTTTGCAGAAGGTAGTTTGCCGTTGCTTTCCTTCTGGGCAGTGACTGTACTAGTCGGTGGCCATAGCCACTCTACTGATGAGATCATCTGCCTATCGCCGCAGAGTGCAAGATCATAACCAACAACAATCTGTCGGCTGCTCTCACACTCCATCCACCACCTGCTTCCATGGCTTCACGTAACCCTGATCGGGGGGCTAAACGGGTACTCCACCTTGCCCAAGGGTGTCCCGTAGACTAACGGAGGAAAGGAGGCGTCTTACATCTCCTTTGATAGGGGATACCCCTACCCCGCTAACAGGGTAATGTTTAATAGTTTCTATTATATCAGATAATAATTTTGTGAAAAAAAATTTTTTTTTAAATATGCCCAGCCGGAAACAGATCACCGGTCTCCCGCATGACAGGCGGACTGCTTACGACTTACGCTAGAGAGATCACAGTGTTTACTCTACATAGATATTTATATAGTCAAGCCGCCATCTTGGGTTTCATGATCTTAACATTGTCGCCTGTTTTTCAATCACAATTAAGGCAAGTTAGTGACGAAACTTTCCAAATTTCTGAAAATCTGATGCAGAATTCGAAGATCCATCTACAATTGATGGTTTTCTATTGCAAGCGCCAGAAAACAATTATTTATCGTTCAGTTGACCGTTTTCATTTTTCTCCGCGTGCGAGGCTGGTCTCAACCAACGGGTCATAGGCAGATTATGAAAACTGACTTCTAAAATATGTTCCGTCATGTTAAATGATTAAAAGATAGTATAAGTATACAAATAAATTATTAATAATCTTTAAACTTGTGTTCTCTTTAACTTTAGTAGGTCAGATTGCACGTTTTGAGTGTTAAAAAGTGAAAGCGTACATGCCACTTCGATCGATTCGCGCATGCGCAGTCGCCATGGTGCATGCCACGCGTTTCTCCATTCACAAAGACACGCTTCGCCGAAAATGTTGTTTTCACACACATGTGCAGCAATTACAGCGATGAAACTTTCCAGATAAATCTAAAATTGTATGCAGAATTCAAAACTTCATATATAATTGAGGAAGTTCTAATTTAAGCGCCAGAATAGTGTTACAAAGTGCACATGCCCATCCAATCAATATGAAAACACATCTTCGCAGAAAATGTTGTTTTCATACACCTGTGCAGCAATTACAGCGATGAAACTTTCCAGATATATTTAAAATTGTATGTAGAATTCAAAAATACATATATAATTGAGGTAGTTCTAATTTAAGTGCCAAAAAATAATTAATTACGGTAAGTATGAAATATATTCTTATTTATATAAAAGGTCACGATGATTTCAACCAACCGCTGTGCACGGAATATTAAGAAAACCTTTCCTGGAAAACCCTGGATGATGTAGGTTCTTGTCACATGAGATATGAATGAGTGAATGACGTCGAAAGAATGCATGGTAAATTAGAGAGCGTTTTCCGGGATGAGATTTTCGTTGGCGGCACGACTCCGTACATGATTTTCGTTTTAACTTCGGGTAATGGCATGATGGAACGCGCTACATATAGGATTTCTTCAAATGCAGGTTCTTCAATTTGTAGTTCACACATTAGATTTAGAACCTCTTCCTGTGGGAAAGTGTTACTTGGAGCTTCACAATTATAGCATGTTCCATTGTGCCATTACCCGAAGTAAAAACAAAAGTCATGTACGGAGTCGGGCCGCCATTGAAAATCTAGTCCCAGAAAACGCTGTCTAATTTACCATGCATTCTTTCGACGTCATTCATTCATTTAAATCTCACGTGACAATAACACACGTCATCCTGGGTTTTCCAGGAAAGGTAGGCTTAATATTCCGTGCACGGCGATTGGTAGAAAACATGGTGAACTTTTATATAAATACGAATATATTTCATACTTACCGTAATTAATTTTTTTTTGGTGTTGATAGAATTGCATCAATTATAGATGTATTTTTGAATTCTGCACACAATTTTAAATATATCTGGAAAGTTTCATCGCTGTACTAGCTCTAATTGTGGGGAAAAACAACATTTTCTGCGGAGGCGTGTTTTTGTTCTTGAAAGTGTCTATACGGACTCAAGTCCGTATAAACTACTCTGTCTATTCGGACTCCACTCCGTTTTTTCCGGTAACCCCGGCTGGTCACGTGAACTGCGTCATCGGGACATGTGTTTGACTATATTACACATTTTTGTAACGTTTTCATTGTGTTTTCAGTAGCTTAGTGGTAAGCATTTCCGCCTGTCACGTGGGAGACTGAGGTTCGATTCCTCACCAGCGAGACAATTTTTTTTTTAATGACATTGATAGAAAATCGCTTTGGAAATAGATGTCATTACGGGAATCCATCGATCGTTAATTTATAAAGGCATCACATATAAAGGAATTAAATGAGTTCTCCGTAAGGGAGAACATTTGTTTTAAATAACAGGGGTGGGGCAGACATGCTTTGTCATCTTTATTGTTGCTGTAGACTGAAACCAACAGCTAACGCTAGACATGGAACATGGACTCTTCACAGAGCAGCATGGGTTATTATAATTGAATTAAAATTGTTAAGTCACAACAATTATGGATAAAAATTTGTTTGGAAACAAAATAATGCAACTTAATCAAGCATGGAATCATACACCCATTTAGGAAGCAACATAGACAGGTGGGGAGGTGGGTGGCGATATTACAATCAGAATATAACAAACAAGAAGTGCTGTCTTGGCACTAGGAAATGTGTGGTTTTCCTGCTGGTTTAGACCGTCTCTGTGATCGACGGCACCCCAAGAGCGAAGAGCAATCATAACTGAATGCTTCGCGGGCTCCTATAGCCCTGACTGTTAGTTAGTTACCGTAGTTAGTTAGGTTCCAACTTCATCGCGTCATCCCCATTTCCAAACGCGTCATCCCCATTTTTGCTCCGTTCCGGTGTCAGCGAATATCACACAAAATGCTCCCCATTGTCCAATGTGAAAAGTGGAACAGACAGGAGTCTCGGCAATCAGCCCGCACAGGTACACTGTGCACTAATGCCGCCGTCAGAATGTCAACACAAAATTAATCCATTCATTCATTCATTCAGTAGCTTGTCCTTTGCAGAACCTCGCTACCATAACAACCCTCCGGAAAACCTCTCGATCAGAAGCAAGATGCCCCGTGTCCGATACACCCATCTGGAGATCATCCGCCACATCCGGCACCCATCTTCTCTTTGACCTTCCTCTTCCTCTCTTCCCAGGCATATACCCCTCCATTATTGTTCTCTCCAGACTTTCGTGACGTTTCAAGTGACCAAAATATTTCAATTTTCTTTGTTTTATCATCTTTAATAGCCAACCTTCTTCAATATTCAACTCTTGAAGTATGGATGCATTTGTTCTTTTCTTTACAAATGCATCCACAAATAGTAAATACCACCATTCATCGTTGATGGACTCGGCAGTCACCAGAAAGACCTCTCCTTGACCCGGGTTTTCTCACATGGCTTGGTCTATAGCCCTGACTGTACTGGGCTTAGGTACCAGTACAGAGCAGGGCAGGTGGTCGCTTCTACAATCCCCAAGGACACTCCATTTTGTGGATGCCGCCTCTTGTGATACAAGCGCCAGGTCGATGGCGGTGTCAGGTTCCCCCAGTCTCATTGCCTGCCTAGTTGGTGTCCCATCATTTAGACAGACAACATCTGTATCAAGCGAGGCCTCAGCAAGAGCAGTGCCCGGTATGTTCTCTCCCGACCTGTCCCACTCTGTCCCACTCGCTAATTGAAGTAACCACATAACAGATACCTGGTAAATGAAGAACAAATAAGTTGGTATCAACCAGTGCTGGTCTGATGATCTCGCTTTTGGCAGCAAACAGTGTTTCCTAGGGTTTTTGTGTTTTGTGTTGGTTACATGTGTCTTTATCTTGCTGCACAAGAACCTGCACACTTGTCTTTCTGTTCTTATCTGTCCTCTACTTTTGTTGTCTTGGGAAAGGCGCTTAGCCAACCGAACACGAGTTCTCTCTCTCTCTCTCTCTCTCTGTCTCTCTCTCTCTCTGTCTCTCTCTCTCTCTGTCTCTCTCTCTCTCTATATATATATATATATATATGTGATAGCATGAAGATGAGAGATAGAGAGAGAGAAGGATCAGAATAAAGGTCAGAGAGAGGAAGGAAGAGAGGTGTAAAGAATAAAGGATTGATAGATAAAGATTGTCCGTCTTCCGGTCGTAGAGATAACCACTGATGTGTGATTACCCTTAGTTTTATCTACCAACCTCACAAGTATATAGGTACGCAGGTCACGAATACAACACTATCCTAATCGACAAGCACAGTACAGGCACTAAGAAGAATAAGCTAACACTGAATCAAGTTTATTTGCTTCTCAAAAGAAATTACAAAGTATCGTGTGAAAACAATCCCAATTAATATGGGAAAAATGCTGTCAAATAACTAACAACTTGAGAATACCATTGACCGAACATAAAATCTAAGGAATGGCAACTAAGCCACCAACTAGTCACATATCAATCAGGAGAATATAATAAGGAAGTACGCAAATCTGACAAGAAAGTACATGAATCTAATAAGGATGCACACACACGGACTACCACCGTCAAATGACCACCCACTAGTTTACCCAGGCAATCGATCAAGCGACAACCTGAAAATTGAACAAAAAGACACCCTTGACTATGTGAACAGCATCATCGGGTGTCATTAACCTGCTACTCACCCTCGTCTTCTGCTACGTGTATTGACATCGGGTCAGTGATATTCCATCACTGCCTGGGCGGTCGTACACCATCAACCAGTGTCCCCTGATGCCAACATCAACCCATAACACCCCAAACACAGCACCATGTGTCATAATCAGGTGATATTTATACAATACCCACGCCGACACTGATAGTCTTTCCCCAGTGGACAGACACAAATAATTCGGCAGTGGGAAAACCCTAAACAACAACTCCTGATCCGCTTGCCCACACCGGCCGGGTTTCCCCGCGCCAGACACATAACACAACAGATGATAACTGGACGTCACATTTCAACAACTACATCAGGTAACCCCCAACAACAACACTTCTGTCTCCGAGGCCGACAACACAATACGCCATTGACACGTACTGGCGCCATGTCTCCTTATCATTGGCGCCATCATCGTCCTCAGCAGCATGCATTAATATTATACATACTTATATATATGCATTCTCAACAACATAAATTCCCCCTGTCCTTAATCACAAAACAATCAACACATCATAAACATAGCTATTGATCAATAATGACTTCAGCTCCCCTCATGCGACGTCTATATGTAGCCTAAGCCATGAACCCACTGTGTATATCATAGCCATTATTAATAACAACATAAATCTACATCATCAACAATATCATTGCAGCTTGGAACCCCAACAATAATCATAAGACAACAAGGTGGGACACATATACTGCCCAAAAATCGCATATATGAAATGCTTTTACACTAACACTCCTACAATCATTATAATCTTTTGCAGTGCATAAGTCCACTCATGATTAACCATCATTATGGGCCGTCAACATAGACTACCTAAACCCACACAGTTATTAACCATTTATTCCCGGTTTTCCGTGAAGATCCGAACCCGCGACTTTAAATTTGCAGGGCGATACTGTCTTTCGCACTAATCATAACAGAGCCTGACCCCGATTTCCCCTCTGCTACACAACACTGCATTCTTTTTTTTCACAGGCTTGTTCCGGGTCCGTTTAAATGCAGTAGCCAGCTGGTCCCATTGTTTGGTTTGACCTAGTGGTCGCTTCTCAGTCGCCTGCTAGACCCGATCTCGGCGTTTGTTTATATTATTGCTGTAGCCTTTCGTTCAATATTTACATGTTACACTCGCCTAGTTCTCATTAATTGTGAACGTCTAATTGCTTGGTTACATATACATACATGGTTTATCGACACTCAGCCAATCTAATCGATTAATATGACTCCCATCACTCTATTTCAGCCATTTAAATATAGGTCATTTGCAGGATGTCGCATCCAGTCCTGCTCTTTGCCGGGTTAATGTTCAGTAGTTTGTCAATGCTTTCTAAACCTAAGTACCATTACTGTGCCCGACTATAGACTAACAAGTACACAAATTAATCTTAATCAACTTACGTAAGAGTCCTGTCCAGTGGATAATTGCTCGCCCGCCTACGGGTGCTTTGGTCGCCACTTTCCAATGAAGTCAGGCTCCTTCCAACTTTGTTCGACGCAGTTCTCTGGATGATCCCATCAAACGTGTGTCCTCTTAGCCCACTCTAGTCTTGTGTGACTTTCCTTAATGATTGCAATTGACAGCAGCAATCAATAGTTTCTTTTGGGCGGCTCTTTCTTCCAACACTTAAGTCCGTGCTTCCTATGGTCCTCGGGTATACCTGCCCGACCAGAGTTGCCACAGCCTCCTTGGTCTCAACAGCCTTTGAGTATCTGCACTCGGCCGTTTCACATCTGCTTATCTCCCCAAATGGTTGCTGTACTGCGTATAAATCCTGCTCGATTTGGCGCCTTTCTGGAATCACGTGACCATACTCTCTCTCACCCCCCGAAGGTCCTCCAATCCGTACCTCGCATACCTTGATTAATTTGCATACTCTGCATCATATTAACCCAAATCTATATTATTTTTACGGTTCATGGTCGGGTCCATCTTTTCCCGCCGCCATAAATTTGTAGTATAGCGTTCCCCTCTGACAGCTAAGGTCACTTCCAATGCCGCCTGTACTCATAAATTATGCTACCTCCAACGTTCACCTGTTGTCCATCTGACAGCTTGAACCCAAGTGTACAATACATTTGGCACTCCTCTCCCTGAGAAACTGCTAGTCAACAATAGAGGATGGCCTTGCCGCTATTCAGTCATGCACTCCCGCTCAACCTATGACTATTTTAAAAACAATCCTGGCCCTTGACCTCTCGGTTTCAAAAATATTCCAGTTTATATTTCCCCGGTAAAATTAGGCGGTATGTGAAATTTCCCTACTGTCTCATACCCACCTACCAAAAGTTGATGGGTCCCACCATCAATATAGCGTCATCCCTCCTTGAGATCGAAGCCCTGGTTCCGCATCTGACATCCCTCATAAAGAATATTGGATGCCTAAGGGGAAAACTCTTTTTGGAACTTCCACCCCAAATAATACTATTTAAAAAATACAGGTTGCATCCCCTGCTCTCCCAGTGCATAAGGCAGTTAAAACTTCTGACGTGCACCCTAACAAAATAGTAACCAAGTAATATTATCAATAAAAACAGTTCAATACCTGGCATGCCGGGGATTCCCCCAGACAACAAAATCATACATCAAAGGGTGCACATAAAGACACCAAAATGAAAACAATATCAACAATATCAACTCCTTACCGCGCTCCTTCCCACTGTAACGAGAAAGAAAAAAAAATCAATGTGCAAAATCAAGGTGCACAACCATGCTCGCGTCTGACAACCATAACAAGCTATCCCCTTATCCACGGGGAACACTCCGTTTTTTAGAGAGCCACAGAGACAATTCGAATCATACTCCACATGAAACAACCACGTCATAACTCGCTAACACTTAAAATATCTCCTACCGTCATGTCGAAGTTCTATCACTCCCTTTCACGACGTCTGATCCTCTCAGACCTCCGTCTACTCAGGTCCCCAGACTCGAACGCGTACCATTCTGGTTTGCCTGGAATGTCTTGGTAAACTTCGACAGCCGCTGGGACATCCGGTTGTGCTGGTAGCCCCAACGTCGTCCCTATGTCCTCCTCTTCTGCTCCGTCCTCGCAACGTCGCATTTTGTGGCCGGCTATCCTAATTAGCGATCCATCTCCTCCAACCTTTTTGATCACATATGGTCCTCCCGACATGGTGGGTGCCCTAGCAACTATGTACATGTCCTCGGACCACACGTCTTGTATTTTCGCCCTCTCCTTATAGTGGATTCTTTTTCTGACAAGTTCGCCAACTTGCAATGGAATAGAGTTTGCCATTTTGTCACCCCTATCTTTCCTAATGGCGGCATGCTTCTTCAGCTGTTCACTAGCCCGGACGTGCGCGTCACGCAAACGTGAAAGATGCCCTTCCAAATACTCACTTGCATTGGTGTCCCTGTCTTTGGTGCCTGTATTTAAAATGAAGTCCACTGGCAGCCGAGGCTCTTGTCCGAAAATTAGGTAGTGAGGTGAAAATCCTGTCGAGGCGTGAGGCGTTGAGTTATACACCTGCACCACATCGGCTAAGTGATCAGACCATCTCCTCTTCTCCTTGGCCTCGAGGGGTCTGAGTAAATCATGCATAGTTTTGTTAAATCGCTCCACTTGGCCATTGCAGCGAGGGTTGTACGGAGTGGTGCGACTCTTTTCTATGCCATATGTCTTGCATAACTCAGCAATCACCGAGGATTCGAAGTTCCTACCTTGGTCAGAGTGCAATCTCCTTGGCACACCCATATATAAAAACCACTTCTCTACTAAAACCTTCGCCACAGTTGCTGCTTTTTGGTCTCTGGTTGGGACAGCAATAGTAAATTTAGAGAAGACATCTGTGATGACCAACACATTCTCGAATCCCCTCGAGTCCCTCTCCAGTAGCGTAAAGTCCATCGCTACAACTTCAAACGGTTTCGAAGCTAACAAACTACCTGCCGGTCCCTTAATCTTGACGTGCGGTGGCTTCGCTACATTGCACCTGTGGCAACTTCTACAGAATTTATCTACATCTGCAGTAATCCCTACCCAGAAACATCTGCTCTTCAAAATATTTATCATCCTATCTTTCCCCTGATGCCCTACGCTATGAACTGACTCCAGTATCCTTAGCCGCAGTATTTCTGGTATCACTAATTGCAGCAATTCTGTCCTACCTGTCCCCTTGATTCTTCTATACAGCAACCCATCTAGTACACATAACTTCTTGCGTTTCCTCATCCACTTCTTCGTCTGAGTGGGCAACCTTTTCATAGATTCATTTGACAACACAAGTTTACGCCATACAACATTAAACACTGCATTAATATTTACATCATCTTGCTGCAATCTTACCATATCTTCCGTCGAGTACGACGGCAAGGTGTGTGTGGGAAAGGCATTAAAAACATCAGCTGTTCTAGCAGCAGCTCCTACCGCACCAACCCCACCAATCATATTTACATCAATGCATAATTTTGAACATTCATCAACATTATTTACATCAAGGCATTCTAAAAACACATCTGCATTTTCTACATTAAAATCTGCCGTCGGAACGCTACCGACAGTACCAGCTAGTCCTAGGGCTGGCGGAATGCATGTTGCTGCAACACTGCAAATGGCGATGTCGCCCTCTTCTTCGTCGTTTTCCCCCGGTTCCTCCAGCGGGAATCAAGACAAGTAATCAGCGTTACCGTTAGTCCGCCCAGGCCTGTGTTTTATTACATAATCAAACATAGACATTTGGACGATCCACCTTTGCTCAATGGCACCCAGTTTCGCTTTATGCCACATCGTCAAATTCATATTGTCAGTGTAAATCTCAGTATGTCCACCTAATAGGAGGCCACGGAACTTTTCCGTTAACGCCCATTTTAAACACACCAGTTCTAACTTAGAACTACTTTTTGCATTGCTCTCCGATGGGCGGAGAGTACGACTAGCATACGCTAGCACTCTCTTTGTACCATTCTGGATTTGGGACAAAACAACACCCAGACCAGTGATCGAGGCGTCACACTCTAAAATATAAGGGAGGGTGAAGTCTGGGAAGCCTAGTAATGGTGTTGACATTAGGGCTTCTTTAAGTTTGTTAAAGGCCTCGTCGCATTCTGTAGACCATAGCTGCCCGATAGGACTCTTCTTCTTCTTTCTCGGGTCTGTGTGCTGCTGGTTTAGCTGAGCTACTAATTCATGGAGTGGTCTAGCTATCGTGGCAAATTTGTTTACAAACCTGCGATAGTAACTGGCCAGACCTAGAAATGAACGTAACTCAGTCTGCGTTCAAGGTATGGGAGTTTTTTGGATTGCCAGTACCTTATCTTCTAATGCTCCTATGCCTTCTGCAGACACAGTATGGCCTAAGAATTGCACCTTTTTCTTGCAGAAATCGCATTTAGCTGGGTTTAGTTTCAAGCCCAACACCTGTATCCTATCAAATATGGCCTCTAGTTTTACTAAATGTTCACTAAAATCTCTGGAGTACACAAGAATGTCATCTAAGTAAACTAAAAGCAACTTAAACATATAATCATGAAGCAACGACTGCATTAGACGTTGGAATGTACTCGCTGAATTTGCCAGTCCCATTGGAAGTCGTGAATATTCATATAACCCAAAGGGTGTAGTGAACGCTGTCTTTTCCTGGTCTGCTGGATTCATCGCCACCTGGTAATAACCGCTAGCTAAATCAAGAGAAGAAAAAAGTTTTGCGCCCCCTAACGCATCTAAATAGTCATCTACCCTTGGAAGTGGATATGTGTCCTTTTTAGTTTTTATGTTCAGGGCCCTGTAGTCGACGCACATTCTCAATTTGCCGTCCTTTTTTCGGACCAAGACTATCGGAGAGGCCCAGGGACTACAACTCTCCTTTATAATCTGCTTATCTAACAACCCCTGTAAATGATCTTTCACTTCTTGATACAGGGCAGGAGGAATCCTCCTGTACGGCTGTTTTATGGGGACTTCATCCGTCAAAAGTATGTTATGGGTTACCCTGTCAGTAAACCCAATGTCTGTGTCATCTTTCGCGAATAGGCAGTCGTATTTTGCTAACAGTCCCTCAAGTTGCATCCTTTCCTCATCGCTTCCCTCAAATTCAGTCAAGTCAAAAAGGGGCTTGTCTGGTCTCTGCTCCCCACTGTCTGGTTTAGCAGACAATATTTGTTGCGTTCCTACCACTCTAAAATGTGTAGTCAGGTCAATTGTGGCATCGGATATCTCCCCCATCTGAGTACCTCTCGCTAAAAACACATCTTCGTCACCCATGTTAACTATCTGTATTTGGCACACGCCCCCCTCTAACCTAGTAAAGCAGTAAGGCAGAATTAAACCCTTGTGGTCAAGATCCCTGGCTGGTTCAAACAAGACCGTCCTGTCTGTTAACCCCGCGCGACCCCTAACTAGCAGGACAGCCAGCGAGCGGGCAGGTATGTGGGTTTTGACCTCCCCTGTCATCCTATCTAGGTCAACAATTGTATTGTTGTCTGCTGGCCTGTAGAACTGAAAAAACCTGCTAACATTTGGCAACTCTGCCAGTACATTCATCCCTAATATACAAGGCGTTTTGTTCTCGGTGCCCCTGACATCTTTTAACACAAAAATTCCACATCTATCAACACTATCTGTCCCTATTTGTACACTGGTACTGATGTACCCTAAATATGGTATTGAAACGCCATTTGCTGATGTTAACCTAATGTACTTATCTACATCTAACCTATAATGTCTGAAAAGTCTATATAAACACTCCTCTGAAATCGTGGAAACTTGTGAGCCAGTGTCCAGAACACATCTTACGTTTCTACCGTCAATGCTTATCATTGTCTCTGGGCGTTCGCCTAGCATTTTTATCGGCGAGTCCTTGAACCTTCCCGCCGCGGCCTGACTCGTAGCTGTACGGGATTCTAGTTTAAATGTGCCCTACAAAATCTGGCAATATGTCCTACCCGGCCACAAAGATCACAACGAATCTGTTTTTGCTGTCTCTGGGACCTTGGCTGGGGCTGTCCCCGGCCGTTCACAAGATGCGACAATTGCATTTTTAACTGCGCCATCTCCCGCTTAAGTTCGTCTACTTCGCCCGACTGTTCATGTGACCCCCTACTGTCATTTTCTGCTGGAATGCTCCTCTGTTCGTTGTTTCGGCCATGCCCAGTGCTCTGCTGCCTGTGGTCGTTGTTACGATTCATAACCGTGGCTTCAACGTTGTACACCTCAGTCTGCGGAGTGTGTTTAGCGCTGGCCCATCGCACAGCACAATCACGAGCAGCTAGAAACGACATGGAAGGCTCGTCAATGAGCCTTTCTTTTATCATCTGCCGAGGTAAATCGTCTCTCAACTGCGCGACAAACTGGTCTCTGAGCATTGACTCGTGAAAAGGTGAGACGTTCTGTCTCTCTTGTGCGCAGACCACCTCCTCGAATTCCCGGTGCAGTTTATGGGAGAAGTCGACGATCGACTCCCGGCTACCTTGTCTGGTGGAGAAAAATGTCGCCGTTAGTTCTTGGAGGGTTCGTTTGTCGCCGTAGATGGTCGCTAAAACCTCCAACATCTTTTCGGGGTCCTTCTCAGAGGTGTGCAGCTTTAACTCTCTGTGCACGTGCGGTGAAATGGTGTCGATGATAAGGTCAACTTTGTCAGCTGTCCCCATCATGCCCGCTCTGAACGCTGAACGGATTTCCCGTAGATACTTATTAACAGTGGGGCCGTGTGGGCCCCCGAAAGTATTGATGTTCTTTCGAGTGGGTATCATTACATATTTTACTTGTTCACATGGTGATGTTGTGGGGTGAGAATCCACATTGCCCTGCACAGAGGCTGACGCCCCTTCGCTGCTTTCGACTAATGCTGCAGAGCGTGTACTTCTGGTAGTCATGTTTGTAATCGTCGTTGAGATCTTTTAGAAAAAAACTTACTAGACTCGCTTCCGGACAGGACTGACTCTGCTGCTTCGGCTTCTTCTGTTTTTTTTTTTTTTTCTTGCGGTCAAGTGGGTTAGCCGGGTGTGCTTAAACCAAGAGTCCCTAACCGAGTAGACTTACTAGAAACTCCTACTGACAGCTAAGGTCACTTCCAATGCCGCCTGTACTCATAAATTATGCTACCTCCAACGTTCACCTGTTGTCCATCTGACAGCTTGAACCCAAGTGTACAATACATTTGGCACTCCTCTCCCTGAGAAACTGCTAGTCAACAATAGAGGATGGCCTTGCCGCTATTCGGTCATGCACTCCCGCTCAACCTATGACTATTTTAAAAACAATCCCTCCCTCTTTCTCTCACTTGTCTTTATCACTTTGTTATGTCTTTCAACACAACACATCTTTCTCGTATCTCTGTCTCTCACACTATCTTCGCTATCTATCTCCCCCCCCCCCCTCTCTTTTCAACCTGCTTCACATATACCAGGTTTTCCTGCACTTTATGTGCGTAGCATTTCCTTGTTTATTTGTTAATTCATCAGGCCAGTAAGTCGGAAGCCTGGTGTTTGAATTGCCTAATCATGTCTTTCTGAGGTGACGCATATTACTGTCAGCTTGGACCGGAATTATGAGGACATCAATAGCAGGAAATAGTAGGGCGGTAATGTCAACAAAGATGGAAGCCTGTAGTAAACAGTAAGTGTACAGAAACGCAAGTTAACAATTCTTTAACTCGCATGGGGACACATTGGGGATACCAATATGGAAAATTATTCTTGATATTTAAACAGCTTCATATTTCAGCTATACCCAGCTCCGTATAAACTACTCTGTCTATACGGACTCCGCTCCGTATAAACTACTCTGTCTATACGGACTCAAGTCCGTATAAACTACTCTGTCTATTCGGACTCAAGTCCGTATAAACTCTCCCTTTGTTCTTTGTGCATATCGATCCGACTGGCATGTGCACTATGTAAGACTATTCTGGCGTTGATAGAATTGCATCAATTATAGATGTATTTTTGAACTTTGCCTACAATTTTAAATATATCTGGAAAGTTTCATCGCTGTACTAGCTCTTTTGTGGATGTAAAAGAACATTTTCGGCGAAGCGTGTTTTTGTGAATGGGTAAACGCATGGCATTATAATGGCCATGTGCCATGGTGACTGCGCATGCGCGTATCGATCGGCATGGCATGTTACACTTTCACTTTTCACCACTCAAAACGTGCAATTTGACCTACAACAGTTAAAAAGAAACACAAGTTTAAAGATTATTAATAATTTATTTGTATACTTGTACTATCTTTCAATCATTTAACATGACGGAACATATTTTTGAAGTCAAGTTTTCATAATCCGTCTATGACCCGTTATGGTTGAGACCAACCTCGCGTGCGGAGAAAAATGAAAACAGCAAGCTGAACCGTAAATAATTTTTTGCTGGCGCTTTCAATAGAAAACCATCAATTGTAGATGAATCTTCGAATTCTGTATTTAATTTTACAGAAGTTGGAAAGTTTCATCGCTAAACTTGCTTTAATTGTGGTTAAAAAACAGGCGAAAATATTACGATCATGTAACCCAAAATGGCGACTTAACTATATAAATATTTTTGGAGAGAAAGAATTGTGTTCTCGTTAGCATTGTCTGTGTCACCCGGGAGGCCAGGGTTTCTGTTCCCGGCTGGGCATTTTTATTTTTTTTTATTTTTCACAAAATTATTATGTGATATAATAGAAACTAGTAAACATTGCGAACTAAAAATAAAATATATAGAACTAAGAAACTGGAAGTTTGCGAATAAAGTGTGCTCTATGGATCTGTGCAAGCTGCCGACTGCCAGGGAGCGCATCCCACGTGACAGAGGCAGCCAAATGATCGCGATCGGAATCGATGAATCCAATAGATGTCTTTGTTTATTGTGAATTTTAATTGCCATATAAAATATTGCCCCTGAATCAGCATAGTTTCATCGCTAAACTTGCTCAAATTGTGGTTGAAAAACAGATTTTCTGTGAAGATGTGACTTTGTGAATGGGTCATGACGGCCGCCACATATCGATTACGCTACACTTTTCAACACACAAAACGTGCGATTTGACCTACCAAGTGAAAGTTAAAGAGAACACAATTTTAAAGATTATTAATAATTTATTTGTATACTTGTACTATTTTGTAATCATTTAACATGACGGAACATTTTTAAAGTCAATTTTCATACGACCATTTGAGACAATCTCCCACGCACACACATGCACACCCGCTGGGGGAGGAAATGGACACATTAGAGAGTTCCACTTACGGGTGAATAGCATGAAAAATCGCAACTCGTCTCACCTTCACAAAAATGTGAATATCTTCACTTATAAGTGACATACAGGCATCATTGAGGTACCATTAGATTTTGAATTTCAAGGCCTATCTTCTGTGGCCGTCTCATTAGTAAATACTCAAATTAAAATTGTCATAGGACTTGAATTTAGTTTAGTAATTCAACAAAGTATTCTTTCCATGTGTTGCACATTTCCTCATTGGTATTCTTTTGTTGTCCTTTTCCCACAAGAATAGACTTTAGCCAATTTGGCCTACTTCTCAGATTGCTTTAAATTAAAGACAAGTAGTTGAATTGTTTCACTTTAAAAAAAAAAAAAGTTAAAAAGGGATGGAATGTCCAGTGACCTTAAATAAATCAGTGAGTTTCACCATTTGTTTACCTGCCAATTCATCCTGAAGCTTTCTGTATCCTTCCCGTATATGACGCCTTTCTTCTTCATTCTGGGGATTACGAATTGAACGTAAAACTTCTGACTGTTCATCTTTAGACTCAAAGAAGCCTCCTGGAACTTCAAACTGTTGTCCACACGCCATTTTGTATTTGTATTGTGTACATTTCAGAAATGAATCAGACGATTACTTTTAATACTTTTATTCATAATGTCAGGTAACACACATATAACTTTATTGGCTGTTCACATATAATTTATTGTGAGAAATATAAATAGTTCTTCAAATGTGTGCTAAGTTTCTAAGCAACTCTTTTAAAAACATTTATGAATGCCCGTAAACCAAGGCGATACTTCGTATTGATTACACTGTATAATGACAAAGATGTTGCTCGGTTGATTCCCCGCCACTCGTCCTATTATGGTTTGGAATATTTCGGAGTATTTCTGCATTAAATTGATGCAAGTTCTGATTCTCTGACATGTCAGCAGCAAAACACTCTAATATTAATTCATTGTTATCTATCTCTTTTTAATTTTGTCAAAACTATTTGGTAAATACGTTAACATGGACTTAATCCTATATTCTTCGCCGAACACATTATTTGTTTACGATTAATCTTTAAATTACTGTTAATACTACTCTTACTAATAATACTATTAATATCCATTGGCACCTTGCCGTCTTGACAGACGATAGTTTGTGCTTTAAAAAGGCATAATAACTTTTAACTATGGCGGTAGCGAGTGTGACTGATAAGGCCAATTTGCGCTGTAAATGTCCGTTCACAGTGGGTGCATGTGAACACGTGGTCATTTCCACCATCATGCACCATCTTACGTCTCAAACGCTTGGTGTGTGACTTTTCTGCAATAATTTTCTCCTTTGACTTTATTCCATTTCTGATATTTGCCCTCCATGCAACACGTTCAGCGGCGACTTGCTCCCAATGTGCATTATCAATGCCTGTATCAATCATGTCCCGCTTACACACATCTTTGTATCGTAGTAGAGGCCGACCCTGAGATCTCTTACCCATCTGTAATTCACCAAAAAAGATATCCTTTGGTATTCTACCATCATCCATCCTCCTAAGATGTCCTATCCATCTAAGTCTACGAAGACTGAGCATGGAATAAACTGTCACACAACCTGATCTTTCCAATACTTCAGTATCCTTTGGTATTCTACCATCATCCATCCTCCTAAGATGTCCTATCCATCTAAGTCTACGAAGACTGAGCATGGAATAAACTGACACACAACCTGATCTTTCCAATACTTCAGTATTTGTGATTTTGTCTTGCCACTTAATACCAAGAATTCTTCGCAAACACCGCATATGAAAGCTGTTTAAATTGTTCTCTTGGTGTGAGTAAGTTGTCCAGGTTTCACTGCCATAGAGAAGAGTACTAAGGACACAGGCTTGATAGACAAGGACTTTTGTTTTGGCAGTAAGCTTCCTGTTCTCCCAGACTCTTTTTCTTAACCTGTTCATTGTTGTTGCTGCCTTACCAATCCGGATGTTGATTTCCTGATCTAGGGATAATTTGCTATTAACCACTGATCCTAGATATGTAAAATGGTCTACTATCTCTAGTTCAGCGTCGTCAATAAAGATTGATGGTACCCCATGTGCACCTTGTGACATAATCTGTGTCTTCTTTTTGCTAATTGTTAAACCAAATTCAGAACAAGCATTGGAGAATGCAGATAGTAGACATTGCAATTCTTCCTCAGAGTGGGTCGTAACTGCAGCATCATCTGCAAAAAGCAACTCTCTGATCAGTACCCTCCTAATTTTGGTCTTAGCCTTCAATCTCTGAGCATTGTAGAGGCCGCCATCTGAGCGTGAGTGAATGTATATACCACCATCCTGATCACGAAATGCATATTTCAGTAGAAGTGAAAAGTATATTCCAAAGAGGGTGGGAGCTAGTACACAACTATTAATATATTACTTATAGTATACTTATAGTATAACTTATAGTCTGTCCAGAAATGAATGCCTTCATTCACGATCAATTATTTTGAAAACTGTCTGTTGCATCGTTATTAAATTTTTTCTGCCGTCTTATATTTACCCCCCACCCAAGGAATATGCCTTTGATAGGTCCAAAGGCAACTTGAATCATGGAAAGCAGCGACATTTCTTTGATGTTTTGACGAAAAACTAGTGAATTCACACTAACAAACTTGTTTTACAATACCGCACCTCGTTTTTTTCGGTCACCATTCCGGTGATGACACAAGGCGAATCCAGATTCTTATGGGAGTGGGTGAAATGTGTATGTAATATAAGTAAAGACAGAATTTACAGAGGCATGGGGTAAATAATGTGGAATCGAAATGGAATTGAACAGGAAAGTAGAAGGAATATATTTCTTACCTTATATTTCAATTCCTGTTTGTTTTTTCAGCTTCTTGTTAATAATGTGTACACAATGAGTCTTGTTACTAGGATACATTTAGCTTTTTATATGGAGTCCGTGGTGGCTTCCAAACAGCTGTGCGTTAATGTGCGTATGGAGTGACCATAGATGATGCAGCAATTTAGTCATCATGTGTCAATTTTTAAGGATCTGCTTGGCTGTCTGTGTAGTTTGTTCACACGTAAACATGGGTGACAGACCCGCTTTGAGTCTTCGTGAAAGATTGTCTACTCTGCTGTTTACTGTTCAGAGACGGAACATGATTATTACCTGTTTTGCACGACGAATATAGCTGTGAATGTCTCTGTAGTGGGCTTCTTTTTTAACGGCCAAGATGTTGGTCCTCTTTTCATTGAACTTTATAGGTTGATTCATATGTTCATGTGTGCACCCTCATTTGACAGCCTGTTTGTTCCCACGTTTCTTAGAATGCCACACTATGTCAGTTTCCACCGCAATATTACTCTTCAGTTGGTATTCAATGCTTTTAGTGTGTGTGTTTTTTTCAGTACCGGTTGTTTGTCACCACTGAGGGCTTTGCAGAACTGAAAATTAATCACTGTGGGATTAAAAACTGTTGCTATTGACAGTGTGCTGATGCTGTAATGTTTAGGGCCTGAAATTCGTCTGAATAGTTGGAGCAAAATATCCCAGTAAGTGTGCATGTGGATTAATGTCTGAGATCTGCCCAGATCTTAATCTGTGTCGGACGATTCCAGTAGGTTGAAGACTGCTCTCGGTTGCATAAAATTCAATCCATCCTTTCTCCAATAATCCTCTTCCTCTTTCAACACTTCTTCAAATTTTTTTTCCAGTAACTTTTATCAATATTTAATAGCGCAGACTGGGTTAGTATCTTGACGTCAGACAATTTGAATGTAGTATTGTCATCTGCCACCTGTCCTTTAATTTTAGCCCACACAAGTTTTACAGGGTTTAAATGAGACTGATACGGCGGAAGTCTCAAGCACATATGGCCATGCTCTTCTATCAACTTGTCGATTTGATATTTCTTGCTTTTTTGTGCGTTTTACAATGGACAACAACTGTAGCTTGAAATATGTATCTGGAAATGGTATTTTTTCCTTCGGAGCCATATCTTTATTGCTTCGTTTCTGCTCGATGCCGTAGGTATTTTGTCATCTTGGGCAACAACATTGTGATATGATGCATTGTCCATGATTAGACAAGACGGTCTATCAAGGGATGGAAGTACTGTATTCTCGAGCCAATCTCTAAATACATTACCATTCATCTCATTATGATAATCGCTATTGTCTGTATGCTTTGATACAAACACGAGTCCAGCATTCTGTAGTAAGCCATTATGAATACTACCAGCATGGGCTATGACCAAACGCTGTCCTTTACTACTGGATACATATCGCTTTATCTTTCCATCCACTGATTGCCATTTTTTTTTTCACTTGTGTGGTGAGCATTGATCCACGTTTCATCCAAATACACTATGTAATAACTTTCTTTGCGCATTTCCCTTATTTCACATAGGTATCTGCTTCTCATGGCTCCTAAATCCGGTTTCTCGCAAAGGATATTTCGCCTCCCTTGTACTTTCTAAAAGTGAAGCCTAATCTCCTTAGAATTTTCCACAAAGTTGTTTTGGATAGCTCTATGTCATTGTTCTTTCTCAACTAAACCCTAAGTTTTCTTACAGTCACTGTTTCTTTGGCATCCAGCATTTTTATAATAGCTCGCCTTATGACATCCTTGTCAAAGCTGTCTACAATTGCCTTTCTACCTACCGTTTGCTTACCGCGTGTTGGTTTCATTCTCGATTCTTGCACCCATCGACGAAATGACGGTTTACTCAAACCCAATGCATGCACTGTTCTTTTTTCGGAATTTGTAATAGTATGAAACAGTTGCCTGCGATCAGCTTCTTGACAAAAATATGTGTACAACTTCATCGCGATGCTTTGAAGTGTACAAATTTTCACATTCAGTCCCATTGAACAATATTCACACATTCAAATGTTAGAGATAGATGGTAAGATTTATTTATATAATCACGTTTTATTAAAGCATCCACATATTGACGACACCTCTGAACACTCCCATTTAAACTGCATGGGGATTTGCCATAAGGAAATTCCCGTGCACCGCCAAAAAATATTCAATATTGAACGCTGATTTTCTGGGTCAAGATGTAATCCATGTAATAATATGCACTTCATCTCTGACCCGTAAATTATATAACGCATATAAACAAACATTGAAATCTGCTGTACAATCTCCAGAACAAATTTTTTTTTTTTTTTTTTTTTTTTTTGGGGGGGGGGGGGGGCTGACATAATGATAAGTTTATATGCTAATCTCATCATTTTCCTCCAGTTGGTTACTGAGATATGGATGTTTATACGGAGGCAACCAAATGTAATTGCACTATAGGAACATATTTTAGTGCACCCTGGACAAACCCATAAGTCATAAGTGATCAGTCATCCCAAGCAGTTAGTGAAGAGTATTATACTGACAAATAATTATTCGTCGCCTACAGAGATAAAAAGAGGGGGATGCGTGTTGTCCCCAAGCTTATTCAACCTATACACAGAAAGAATTTTTAAACATGTCGAAATGCCTGGACTTAACATCAATGGACGAATCATAAACAATCTTAAATATGTTGACGATACCGTGTTACTAGCAGAAAGGGAGCAAGAGTTACAAGACCTAGTGGAACAAATAACAGGCATAGTGCAGAAGGTGACTTAGATATTAACATCCTAAAAACGAAAACTGATAATTCGTCAATTGAAAGGAAAGGTCATCAATGAAAATCACAGTAAATGAGAAATACTAGAACAAGCAACAAGTTTCTCCTATCTTGGACAATGTAATAACAGATGATGGCAGAAGTGAAATAGAAATCATAAAGAGAGTAGGAATGGCCAAAATTGCTTTCAACAGAATGAAATCAGTATTAACATCTAGAAAGATTAACAACGCATTAAAAATTAGAATTGTCGAATGTTTTGTATATTCAACACTATTGTATGTCGCGGAAGCCTGGACATTGAACAAGCAGCTAGAAAATCGAATAGATGCCCTGGAGATGTGGATATACAGAAGAATATGTCGCATTTCATGGAAACAAAAACAATCAAATACAGAGGTTCTAGAAAAACTGGGAATGAAAAGAGAGTTTATGAAAGAAATAAAAAAGAGGCAAGTGAAATATTTCGGCCACGTTAAAAGACATAACACTCTTATGAAAATCATACTGGAGGGCAATGTTTAGGGCAAGCGAGCAAGAAGTAGACAACGATACAAGTGGGAAGATAACATCAAGAGATGGACGAACATCAGTCTGAGAGAATGTACAGTCAAAGCGAGACAGACAGTGTTGGAGATTCAATGCAGCCAACCTTCATTGTGGAAACAACACCTGATTGATTGATTGATTGACTGATTGACTGATTATACTAATGGTTCTTACTGAGTACTGGTTGTTTTGCCGTCAGTACTGGCCTCTTGTGAAAACTAATTAGTATGTTGGAGTTTAGCATGGGCGAATAAGTGAAAGTGGGATTTTTTTTTTTTTTATTTCGCATATCCTTTTACACGACTTAGCTGTCAACAGCAGCATCTTTCAGCTGTATGTTGATTTCTTGGCAAGATTACGCTCAGACCATTGCTGTCTGAGCGGCCGGCTCAGTTATCCCGCAAGTCACCAGCGGGGGCCGAACCGCTCCCAGTTCTCGCCCGCTACGAGACTCTGCGTGATAAACGGGATTACGGAGAAAGTGTTGTAACCCCTCGGCCAGAGAGACCGGCGAAAGTGGGATAGAGGCATATAAATTGAAAACTGGAGAATCCTTTGATACCTTTTTCGACATCCCTACTTCTGTTCTTTGTGTCAGTTGCACAATAAATACTATGTTGCAAACGTCTCGGAGAGGTTGATCAACAAATAGACCATCATCTTGCCTACACTGTGATCGTGGCTCTGTACTACAAGAAGTGCCTGTGGGTTTGTGGCGAAGGTTAGTGGACGGTGTTGAGTTGAGTAAGAACTGACATCACTACACTCAGGATATTCCCATATGCGCTTCGTTCCCTCATTCAACAGCCAGCGAAGAGTCACACTACTAATCGTTCCCAACGGTATCTGATTGAAAGTTCTCCAGGTCTTCCCTCTCAGTTTTGAGATTCTTCCATAACCCCTGCCGATCGCCCCGCCATCTCATTCTTTCGACATATGGGTTCTCAATCTGTTCCCTCGCCTTCTCCACCTGGTCCTACAGTGACATGGTTCTTGTTGGTGAACAGCAAAGCACTGCATGACTGCAGATAATCGATCACCAAGAGTTGCATTCCCTGCCAGCCTTTCAGCATGTTCATTCCCCCACACTCCCGCATGGCAGTGCAAAAAACCCATACACTTCTTACAACCTGTGACCTCTGAAGTGACGTGAGCCATTCCACACGAAACATTCCTTTCTCCACTCTACTAATCATATTCCTCGAGTCCGTGATGAAGACAATGTTTTTTGCAGTGGTCTCCTCTAATCAACGGAATGCCGCTGTGACTGCTTCCACCTCCATTCTCATGCTGGAGGTTCCTTTTTCAAGAATCGTCTATTAGCCTTCGCAATGAAACCCCAACCACTCCGTCTGTTTCTCACCACTGACCCATCAGTATAGATTACTATATCACCTTGATGTATATTACTTTGGATCAGTTGTTGCATCTCAAACTCTGTGCGGCCCACTGCCCATTCTCTGCACTCACGACTCAGTGTTGCTATTACATTGTGCCAGTCCGTCCTGTCTTCCGGTACTTCAACCCACTCTTTTTCACGATTTATGGTTTCTAGATCACAAACCTGACGTATAGATATTTCCGCCTGTGCCATCGAGGACCTGCCTCGTCTTAGTCTCTGACCTTTGACCATATCCATGGCTTCATGCAGGTGGCGATCCCTATCTGCAGCAACTCCCAGGTACCATTTGACCTCAAAGACCCTTTCCCTTTCCGCCATTGTTTGTAGCGCCAGGATATGCCTCTTGCATATAAATGGTCCTTTGTGCGCCCCATAATCACACGCATGGCCTCATTTTGTATCCGCTCCAATCTTTCAAGTTGGCTCTCTAATACTGCCAGGAGCCCTAAA
Organism: Cepaea hortensis; assembly: GCA_963921405.1. Taxonomy (NCBI): domain Eukaryota; kingdom Metazoa; phylum Mollusca; class Gastropoda; order Stylommatophora; family Helicidae; genus Cepaea; species Cepaea hortensis. The sequence continues at coordinate 122,955,523 of OY992877.1, read as the reverse complement.
CCATACTCAATGACATAAATTCGTAACTGCTGGAAGAGCCCATAAAGCATCCTCTGCTCAACCCCGGTTGCTGCTATGGACGGTGTTTGGTGCAGGAGCCTGGCATATGCTACCACAACGTCTAGTCTGAGAATGGATGTGAAGGAAGTCACGGCGGCATTCTGCTGGCTGGAAGACAAACAGCATACGCATGTCGTAATTGTATCGGATTCATAAACTATTACTGATTGATTGATTGATTGATTGATTTAGGAACCGACATCACAGCATTCGGGACATTCCCATAAGCGCTCCGTCCCCATCCTCAGCAGCCAGCGAAGAGTTCCAACACTAATAGTTCCAGTAGCAATCTGATTATATGTCCGTCTCACCTTTCCTCCGAGCGTCGTCTGCCAGATCCCCTCGTCACACCTCGCTGCCTCATTCTTACCATACTATGGTGATCCATTTGCTCCTCCGAGGTGTACACGTGCTCCCACAAGGCCGCAACCACGTCTGTCTTGTCATGCATCAATACTCCACCAAGTTTTGCCGAGCCAGCCAATCTGTCCGCCTGTTCATTCCCCAGCACACCGGCATGCCCCGGAGAAAAGATCCAGGTGATGCTTGCTACCCGTGACCTCCGAAGCGAAGCAAGCCACTCTGCACGAAGCTTGCATGTTCTCACCCGCCTCAGCATGCTTCCTGAGTCAGTTACAATCACAATGTGTGTATGTGTCGTGTTCTCTATCCAGCGGAAAGCTGCACTGACCGCCTTCACCTCCATTCTTAAGCTAGATGTTGTGTTATCATATGCCAGGCTCTCCTGCACCAAACGCCCACCATTAGCTTTTGCTAAGAACCTCCAGGTACTTCTCCTGCCTCTCAACACCGACCCATCCATGTAGATAATCACATCACCCGGGCGAGAATTATCCTGAATTAGTTGCTGAATTTCCACTTCCGTGGCCCCTGCTGGCCACTCCCTGCACTCCCGGCTCAACGTGATTATAACTCTGCACAATAAACTATTATGAGAATGATGAAGACAGGCATGCTTCGGGCAGAGTGGCAGACTTCCATTCAACAATTTTTAAAAAAGGAGCATCTGTTGAATTTTTTCCTCAGGACATGCTGGTGTGGTAAGAAACTAGCAGGCGGACCACTTGGTAGGGTATTTGTGCATGATTAAGCAGATGTGGTCGGGGCCATTTGGAATGCGAGGAGTGATCAAAGGATGTGACCGACACTCAAATCAAAACTCAGAGGAAAGGCCAGTGTCAGAAGTGCGGACTATAGACCACAATTTGTCAGAAATGTATGGGTCGTTGCCGCATTGTTAAGTAGTATCACTGGCGAGCAGCCCCAATTTGTCAGAAATTGACTCGGGACAAAATCTATATGGCTGAAATAAAGATTACACCCCTGTATACCCAAGAGTGCAGCTGATACTGGCTCGTTATTATGTATAATTAGCTGGTCTTGGTATTCCCAAGGAGTGGGAAAGGGAAGGTTAGATGCATAGATTTATGTCTGCTAATGGCAAAGCAGGTTTTACCCCTGACAAAACCCCCCTCATCTCATCTCATCATGTTCATCTTGTACCTTGCGGTGTCGAAGTGAAGAATTAACATCGGGAGAGTGCCCGCTTATGGGCTTCATGTATCGATATTCCCATAGACTCTGTTATTTCCTGCGTCCATCGTTTACGCGGTCGGCCTCTTCCTCTGTTTCCCTCTGGTCTGTAGATCATTGCCTGTTGTGGTATACTGTTAGTTGGTAACCTACTTGCATGGCCAAACCATTTGACTTAATGCTTTCGAATAGAATCTAGTGCAGCTGTAACCCCCACTTTAGTCCTGATTTCTTATTTCTGATCTTATCTCTTCTTGATACATTGAGTATTCTTCTCAGGAATCTCATTTCTGTTGTGATTTTTCTTTTCTCTTTTTCTGTCATTGTCCAGGTTTGGCATTGGTAACATAGAGTTGGTAGGAAGATTGTGTTGTAAAGTGCTTTCTTAGTAGTTATTGATACATTTTTGTTCTTTAGTATTGGTGCCATTTGTCCAATGAGTTGGTTTGCCTTGTTGCATCAATTTGCGATCTCGTCTTCTGATTTGCCATTTGATGATATTATTCTTCCTAGGTACTTGAAAATCTTTACTTGTTTCAAGAGATGTTCATTTAGGTAAATCGTTGCTGCTTTTTCTTCTTTAGTTATAGTCAGTACCTCTGTTTTACTTGTGCTAATTTTCATGTTATGTTCCCTACACATTTCGTTTAGACTATTCATGTGGTAAAGGGTCAGTACTGTTATACTTATTAGTTTTTCTACGAGCAGTATGAAGATCCTCTGCCGGGTTGCTAGGCCAGTCGCAGGTTTAGGACAAAAATCTGACCATAGGGAGTCCATCCCCTATGGCGAGCCATATCCCCGTTAACCCATGACCTCGCGGTCATGGTTTCCCAGTCTGTACCACGTGCAGGTGGGGTTGACTTGTATAGTCTGCGGGTCATTGGCAGGCTACTAATTTTCACTTTTCACCACTCCTAGGAGAGGCTAGCCGATACTAACCCTGCTGGCTGCAGGTGTGTAATGATTTTCCCACCAAGGTAAGCAAGGCAATTACTTCTTTTGGAAGAGAAGTATAACGATTGAACTCCGAGTTCTCCAACAAACTACAACTCTTTAATATCTATCAAGATCGCAACTTAAAACAACATGATGTCGGGTGGTATGGTGATTTTTGGTAATGCTAGTTTACATCAATATACAAAGGTACTATACATAACTGATGTGGTTTGTGCATGACCTACAGGTGAGAAGATGCCTCAGTCGCCTCTCATCAAGCTCCAATAGGCTTCAATAGGTCTAACCAGGGTCAGCAATTGTTAGCTAAGATCCCCTATGGTCAACTAAGGACAGCCGGTCGGTATTCAAAACCAGTGTTCTGTAATGGCGCCATCTGGTCTTTCCTCGTTGTCACTGAACGGAAAAAAACCTGGTGCTCTCGGTGAGAGAGGTAATACTAGGTAATACATACAGTCTAACAACCCCCCCCCCCCCCTCTCGCATTCACACACCCACAATGACAAGCCTGGCAGTGTCTCTATTTTGCTGTACTGCGTTAACTCTCCTCTTTTTCTTTATACCTCTCTCCTACTGTCGAGTCCGTGAGGACTTTTCCAGTAGTCGAACACGCCTGTAGTTACTTCTTCTTCTTCTTCTTCTTCTTCTTCTTCTTCTTCTTCTTCTTCTTCTTCTTCTTCTTCTTCTTCTTCTTCTTCTTCTTCTTCTTCTTCTTCTTCTTCTTTTCATCGTTGAATGCCAGATCATGCAAAGATTTTGTAGACATGTTCAAATTGGTTGAAATGTGCAGCTAAAGTGCTCTACAGGACGAGATAGCCGGTCTCAAACCAGCGCTTCTTCTTCTATAGGCACGACAGATAACAGTGTTACACTAGACTTGAGAAGATAGAGCCAGTGGGGAAATACTTAGCAAAGTTTGTCAACAGAGCATACGATCACTCCTGGAATACGGGCCAACTGCGTGTTGTTCAGCATAAAAAAACACACTACAAGAGCTGGACAAGGTGCAAAATCAAGCACTTAGAGTCACCACAGGAGGGATGAGATCAACCCCTATAGTGGAGATGGAGAAGATGAGGACACAAACACTGAGAGAGCGCAGAGATAAGAAAATGCTAATACAGGCACAAAAGTTCCTCAGCTTGCCAGGTCACCCTATGAAGAACAGATTTGAAAACTTAGCTATGGGTCGGTTGAAAAGAAGCAGTTTTATCCACCAGGCCAAACGACTCTGCAGAGAAACCACCGATCTGCCCACAGTTGGTATCCACCTGAACACTATACCAGAGCGAACTCCATGGAAAGATGAACATAGACTATCACTATAAATCCAGAAAGAAGTGAGAGGGATATTTGACAAGGAAGAACAGAACAGTGTACAGAGCAGAACAGCCACTCTCAGCTTCCTTGATGAAAAATACCCACATGACCTTTGGATCCGAGTCTACACAGATGGGCCAGCACAAAATGCTGTTCGAAATGGAGGAGCGGGAGTGTACATAGAATACCCAAATAATAATAGGGACATGGCCAGAGTACCAACATGAAAGTACTGCCATAACTATGATGCTGAAATTGATGCAATCAAGATAGCAACAGAGAAATTACTAAATACCAAACATGGTACACAACCTGTGGTGCTATTGACAGATGCAAAATTAGTACTCGCGGCGCTCCTGTCTGGGAAATTGCCAGTGCTAAGGACACTACTTTCTGAACTTAGCAGTTAGCATAAGGTCACCATACAGTGGATGCCATCCCATTGTGGAATTACTGGAAACGATACTATTCTGCGTCTCAGAACAGAACACAATAGACTACGTAACCACACGTATACAAAATTCAAGACTGGTGAATCAGCCATGTGCACATGTGGATTGGCGTCGCAGATATCAGAGCACATACTCCAAGACTGTTCAAATTACATTTCCGGGCAACCCTTCTGGCCTAGAGAGACGACAGTTGAAGATAGACTCTATGGACCGCTGAGTTAACTAAAAAATACAGTTAAATTCATACAGGAGACAACATTGCAGTTACAGACATATTTCAAGCGAACGAAAGAAGAAGAAGAACATGTTGTTGTTAAGTCCGTTTAAAAAAAAACACAAACAATAAATTAAAGATCTACCCACATGTGACGATTGTTAGTGTTGTTGTTGTTTCACATATGTGTGTTAACTAACAACTGTGTCAAAGTGAAGTCTTATTCCACTTTAAACACATAATACACTGTCATTTACTGCCAATATAGTACCTTGCGGTGTATGGCAGAGGGGGGGGGGGGTGTCTCTGAGCCAGAGGAATTAAGGCCGCCTGGCTAGTGCAGTCGCCGCGAACTGTGCAGGTTAGGATTTTCTCTTTGCCCCCGACAGAAAAAAAAAACCCAGACCTTACCGAGGATTCGAACCCGGGTCTTGCGGGCGAACTCCATAATACATAATACACAAATGACACAAAACACAAACAGAAAAGTGAAATATCCAACAATTACACAACAAAACAACGGAGTGTGTAACGCTTATGCTGGGTCACTAATTATTTTGACTGTCTTGCCAACACCTTATAGAAACAACATATTTAAGCGACTAGTGTGGGGTGTCCATCAAGGACCGAACAAACATCTCATATGCCATTGAATGTTCATGGTATTACAATCATATGTCTATCTCAAACCATGTGGACCATATGGAGTCGGATCAGCCACAATCCCTATTACGCTGTTGTGCCATGCCGATAAGCGTGGGCGGTCATGATTCGCCATTTCATTCGATCACCAGAGCCATGCATCGGCTCGGTGTTCTTTTCTCGACCATACTACGTGGCCAAGCCATCCAGGTATTTACTTCTCTGTCTTCCCTTTGTTCACTTCCCCTCGATCTTGCCTGTTGTCACCAAGTTCTCCAATGTATTTCTTTTCATAACATGCCCACAAATGTTTGCCTCTCTACGTCTAATTTCTCTAATCAGTTTTCGGTTTTCATTTGTTTCTCGTTGGACTTGGTCATTGATTTTTTTTTTTTTTTTTTTTGGTCTGTCCATGGTATTCTTTGCATTTTCTTCAGAAACCAAATTTCCACAGCCCTCGGGTGTTTTTCAGCTTTTCTGCTCATTGTCCACGCTTCACATCCATACAAAAGTACAGGTTCTATGTACCACCTCTACACTCTTTTTCTCGTTGCAATTAACATCGTTTTATTGGTCAGTATGTTTCTCATCTTGCAAACGGCTACCTTCGCAATGGCCATTCTGGTCCTAATCTCTTCAAGACATCTCCCATCAGATGTTATGACTGCTCCGAGATAATTGTACCGATTCACTTGTTTAAGAATATTCCCATTTACTTGTATATTACATTGTGGTATATCCTTCGTCCTAGTGACGTCTGTGTCTTATTAAAATGTAATTCTAACCCTAGTAGTTCACTGAGTGCAACAACCGCATCTACTAAATGCTACTGATCCTGCTCATTGTCTGCAGTCAATAATGTATCATCCGCATATGTAATGTTATTGATGTTTCGTCCCCCAGTGATGATTCCTTTCATATCTTCTACATATCTGTAAATATTAACAATGTACAAGGGTACAGACAGTGAAATACATCACATGTGCAGAGTGGGTGCAGAAGAAAATAAATTCAAAGAAACAGAGGATCTAGTAAAAAAGCACATCTCGAAAGTATAGCTTGAAATTATTTTATTTTTATTTAAAATTGCGACTTTTAATTAAGGCGTTTCGAAATCTTCTGTTGATGAGAATGTAATCAATCTGATTCCTTATCTTGTGATCAGGACTCCTCCGTAACCATAATCTCCTTGGGTGCTGTTGATGCCAGGTGTTTCAAATTATCACATCATGTTCTTTTGCCCACTGTACAAGTTGTTATTTGGACAGTCTTGGAGTATGTGCTCTGCTGTCTGCGACGCCAATCCACATGTGCAAATGACTGATTTATCAATCTTGAATTTTGTATACATGTGGTTGCGTAATCTATTGTGTGTTCTGAGACGAAGAATAATGACTTGTTCTGGTCTGTTCATAATGTGGTAATCGTCTTGAGCAGGTTTTGGTGGCTTTCTGACTGATTAGATCATTCTTTTCTTTTGGTGGTATGTAGCGGGCACATCAAGCTGTTCTTCTTTTACTCCTTCCTTAGCCAATCGATCAGCTCTGTTGTTTCCAGTAATTCCACAGTGGGATGGCATCCACTGGATGGTGACCTTATGCTGACTGCTAAGTTCAGAAAGTAGTGTCCTTAGCACTGGCAATTTCCCAGACACGAGCGCCGCGAGTACTGATTTTGCATCTGTCAATAGCACCACAGGTTGTGTACCATGGCTGGTACATAGTAATTTCTCTGTTGCTATCTTGATTGCCTCAATTTCAGTATCATAGTTATGGCAGTACTTTCCTGTTTGTACTCTGGCCTTATTCCTAGTATTATTTTGATATTCTGATGTACACATCCGCTCCTCCATTTCGAACAGCATTTTGTGCTGACCCATCTGTGTAGACTCGGATCTAGAAGTCCCGTGGGTATTCTTCATCAAGGAAGCTGAGAGTGGCTGTTCTGCTCTGTACACTGTTCTGTTCTCCCTTATCAAATATTCCTCTAACATTTGTCTGGATTTGAAGTGATAGTCTATGTTTATCTTGCCATGGAGTTAGCTCTGCTATAGTTTTCAGGGGATTACCAATTGTGGGCAGATCGGTGGTTTCTCTGCAGAGTCGTTTGGCCTGGTGGATAAAACTATTTCTTTTCAACCGCCCCATAGCTAAGTTTTCATATCTGTTCATCATAGGGCGCCCTGGCAAGCTGAGGAACTTTTGTGCCTGTATTAGCATTTTCTTATCTCTGCGCTCTCTCAGTGCTTGTGTCCTCATCTTCTCCATCTCCACTATAGGGGTTGATCTCATCCCTCCTGTGGTGACTCTAAGTGCTTGATTTTGCACCTTGTTCAGCTCTTGTAGTGTGTTTTTTTATGCTGAACATCACGCAGTTGACCCGTATTCCAGGTGTGGTCGTATGCTCTGTTGATAAACTTTGCTAAGTATTTTCCCACTCCCTCCCCACGTGGTTTCAATTAGTTTTATCAGGATAGCTATTTTCCTTCTGGCTTTTGCTACTGCTTTGTTAATGTGCTTTCTCCATGTCAGCCTGGCATCAAATGTTACTCCAAGGTATGTTGGTTCTTTATCTTCTCTAAGGGGTATTCCTTTTATCTAGGTGATTCCCGCCTTTTGTTTTGGAGAGAGGGTAAATAGAGTGGTGCTGCACTTGTCAATGTTTATGCTGACCTACCATTTATTTATTAAGCAACAAGCAACTGAGACATCAAAGGTTAACTTAATTAGAACGGACAGGAACACACTGAGAACGAGGAACTTGATTGTCCTCTATCTCTTTGGGGTTGACCCAACAAAGATATCCAACAATCTTCATCAATGATCTTGTTGCTAATCTACCGCATGGAATTAAAGCGACAATGAACGCTGATGACCTGGTTCTATGGAGCACAGATGAACATGCATCAGTGGCCACCAGATCGCTACAAAGAGCTGTAGATGCATTTGTTGCACTAAATTGTTAATGCCTAATACATGGACTCTTCATGGCCTGACTATAATAGAGAATCGAGGTGAGCATTCTATAAAAGTCAGCAACGTGTCTCTTGAGGGTTTAGCCTCTCTAGAAGATGAATGCATGCATAGATGACTGGAACTCAGGATTGACCGGACTCCACCTTAGTCTGCTCTATCACAATGCAATAGCGTACGAGCAGTGCGAGAGTCTATACGTTCAAATTAGGACGTATCACTGTGAAACACTTACGGTTTCTCCTGGTATATTAACAAGGTTCAGTGTCATTCAACAAGAATATTCTAGCTGAAATGCTCCCAGAGCGGTGACGTTGCCCCAGCCGGGGTTGTCCTCTAGATAGAGCAAATACACAAAACCTTTCATTGTTGACTTCCTCTACCACATGGGTTCATGGTAGATTTCATATACCACAGAAATTTGATTGTAGACTTCCTACACAACCCACCGTAGGTCTCATATACCAGTACTGCAGATGTCACACAAATAAACCGTAGGTCTTCTACAACAGGCCTGCAGATCTTAAACAACAGCACTGTAGGTCTTCTACAACAGCATTGACGGTGTCATACAACAGCTCTGACGGTGTCATACCACAGCACTGACGGGGTCATACAACAGCACGGACGGTGTCATACAACATCACTGCTGGTATTATAACAGTGCTGGTATATTAAATAGCAGAAACAATTCATTGGCTGGAGTTTTCAATTGTTTATTTCATCAAATATATCGTAGATTATCAAGTAAGCATTGATCATACAAAACAGGTGTGGTTCGCTTCAAACTCCGATGGTAACTGTCTATCTCTAACCCCGCGTCACGGCTTGAGCGTCCCTAGTTACGTTTTTACGGGATGCTCAACCGTGCCTAGTCTTTGCACACCACCTATTAACCCACTAACAGAGATGGTGCTCTGTTACATTCCTCCCTATCTTTAAGAAGACTTTTCCCGAAAAGTCTTAATCCCTAATCTACTTATTCTACTTATTCTTTCCCTCACTAAAATCTTAGCCCCAATATTATTTCTCCAACCCATCTTAAACCAGCCCCCTCTTAACCAGTGAATTTTATTTCTTACCCTTTCTACTCCTTCGAGTCCACTTCTCCGCTTATCTCTTATAGCTAACCGCTATGTTCTGTTATAGATCTTCGTGAAGTGATACTTCTTCTTCGTTTCTGTATATGTGCCTACAAGGTTTCATTTAAAAAAAAAAACAGTTCATAAGGAATTACCTAGATATTTCATTTCATTTATACATATGTTCATCAAAATCGTTGGTATATAATTTGAAACTTATCATGCGTTATGCAACTTCTCATTTTCTCTCAACATCAACAAAACAACACAAGATAGACAGAAAAGATGGGGTGCGCACCCAGTTATAAAGATATAAAGAAGTAGTCAGAAAGCAATCACATTTACCTCCCTTGCAAACACAAAAACGTTATAAATAAAGTTTTAAAAACGCATCTTATAATTCATGAACATATGCTTCTGTTTGTTATAAATTAAGTCGATCCAAAATTTCTTCCTTATATACTCAATATTAATATTTGTGCTGCTATCCACACCCATTAAAGACTATATTTCACATGGCTCATGTTCAATCATGAAACCATAAAAGTAATATTGACAATGTTCATTTCTTATGAACATACTTTAAACCAATTAACGCTGTTTATCACAGCTCCTATATTTACCGAGAAACGAGAATAAGAGTGTTGAGGGAAGAATATTTAAACGAGAAAAAGAGTGTTGAGGGGATACATAGAGCCTGTTCTTTTGTATGGATGTGAAACTTGGACAATGAGCAGTCAAGCTAAAAAGCATCTGATGGCTGCAGAAATGTGGTTTCTGAGGAGAATGCAAAGAATACCATGGACAGACAGAAAAACCAATGACCAAGTACTACAGGAGACAAATGAACATCGTAAACTGATTAGAGAAATTAGACGTAGACAGTCAAATTTTTTTGGACATGTTATGAGAAGAAATGGATTGGAGAACTTAGTGACGACTGGCAAGATCGAGGGGAACAGACCAAGAGGAAGACCGAGAGGAAAATACCTGGATGGCTTGGCCACATGGCATGGACGAGACAGGAACACTGAGCTGATCCACGACACTGGTGATCGAGTGAAATGGCGAGTCATGACCGCCCACGCTTTCCGGTATGGCACATAATTGATTGATTGATTATATTTACCCCCTCACATCCCATTATAAGCATCCTTGTTCATGGGCGTATCTAACTTTGTACTAAACCATATGTACTGCTATCTACAACCCCATTAATGTCCACTCTCAATTATCTAGTTCCTTATATTCCCCTTGATGCTGACTAACACAGCCTCTTTTTATACCACCTATAGACGTTAGTCACGTTAACTTCTTCTTCCTTAATATAACATGGCATCTAATCCATATATATTCAATTAATGCTAACTTAATGCAGCTCCTATTTCAACTCCCCAGAACCATATATTTCTACTAAGTTTTATTTGTGTAGGATCCATTATAAAACCCCGTCATCCAAGCATGACATGTGTTTCCAAACTTCATAGCCATCATGTAATTAACTAATTAACCTCCCTATCCCAAAACATTAACGCTGATTGGCGCAGCAGCCTTCTTACTAGCACAAGGCCAAAGTTTTTGGTACTCATGTTTACTACAACTTATTACTCACAAGGAGAATGTGTCTCTCTTGGTAGTCTAGAGTCGTTTGTTAACTATTTTCTGAACGAAGGGCTTTAAATAAGGCCCCGTCTTATTACTCTTTATTCTAAACAAAACAATAAGTGCCTGTGAACAAAATTTTTAACAATTTTTAACTTATTTGTAAACAAGGGTAAATACTACTCAATACGCAAGACAATTCAACTAAAATCACAATTCATGAGCCAACCAAAACGAAGTCAAAACAGGATATCATATCCCCCAACGTTTTGAAGACAATTTTCATTCCCCTCATATTAAATAAAGGTAATCAACCAATTCAAAGAAAGACATTATTAAAAATAATATGACATACATGATGAAACAAAAGAAACCATTTTTAAATATATCATATCCATTATTAGTCGCTTTTTTGGACTAATAATAAATTATTTATCTATTAAGAAAACTCAACAAGTCAAATCTCAAAATCAAATGGCAATAAAAAATACATCTTCAAGACCACACGAGAATTGACATCCATATTACCTAACTTATTACCAAAATATACAACATCATGTCTACTCATCAAGACAACTCACAACAACTATTAATCAGGCTATTTGTCAATCTGTTTCTATAATTCATCTGTAATTCACAGCTACCGTATTTCATCAATTACCAATTTCCTCTTTAAACCACAAAATTTTCATCCTGCTATCTGCAGCATATTCTATCAATCTATTTACCATATCTCCATTTCTTCAGTAATTCTAGATTTTTCTGTATAAGTGCCATCTCCACATCAATGTCTTCATCTTCCCGTAGAGAAACATTTTCCTTCATGCTACTATCTCTATTAGATTCTGAATTTTCATCCATTGCTTCTTCTTCATCTGTATGTCTGTTGCTAGCAGCCGCTAATTTTTTTCTTTCTATATCTAATCTAATCTGTCTATCATAGTTTCTTAACGATCTTTCAAGTAGTGGCATATCTTCGTCGCTTGATGAATTTTCTCTAATTCTCCTCTGTCCCTTAACTTCTCTATTTCTCTGTCTCTCTATTCTCCTTTTCACTGCTTGTCTGGTATTTTTAAATGGAGCGGTTACCTCCTCCTCCATAGATTCAACACTATTATAACCATCATACGTATTCTTTTCTTCCTTCATCAAAGTTTTCGGTATTGTTTCCGCTTGTTCGTAAGTATCATCGTAAACTGGTGTTGTTATTAATTGACTTTGTACCGGATCTTTTCCAAAATCTGGGGGTATTGTATATTTAACTCTTCTGACGAGTTGTCCATCTGAGTATAACCAGTCTGAATAATAATTATTATTATTGTTATTGTCTCTCTTATCTTCATTATCTCTTCTTAAATGTTCCACGTGTGCCCGTGTCACATGTCCTGTGATTTGGTTCTTTATACTGTATGATACAGTACCTAACTTTTCTAAAATATAATAACCTGGAATCCAATGAGCATCAAATTTGGAGTTTCTTCTATGCTTCTTATAGTAAACTCTATCACCTACTTTAAATTCCTGTAGTTGTGTATTTTTGTTTGCATACTTTTTCTGTCTTTCTCTGGCTTTAATTATATTGTTTCTTAACCTTACATGCGCTTTGTGCATTTCTTGTATAATAACTTCCTGAAAATCCTCCCCCATATATTTACGTCTTGGTTCTAACAGATTGTCAATTGGGAGTATAGGCTCTCTTCCGTGTAATAAGTAAAATGGTGAAAAACCTGTCCCCTCATTTTGATTTGTTCGTATCGGGCTTAATGCAGATCCTAAGTAAAGGTCCCAATCTTTTTCATGTTCCTCCACAATTTTTGCTATTATGTTATACAATGTCCGATGTTGTCTCTCATTCTTCGCATTTGAAGAAGGTCTATAATATGAAGTTTTTATATGGCCTATATTCAAATCCTGTAATAACTTCTCGAACTTCTTGTTCACAAACTCCTTACCATTATCTGTGAGTACGATCTGTGGGCAACTAAATCTTGGTATGTACTCCTGTAGAAAAATATTAATGATGGTATCTGCGCTCTTATCCGGAATCGCATAGACCTCTGGTTAAAGACTGTAACAATCTACAATATGAAGTAAATATACATTCCCCGATAGTGTTCTAGGGTGAGGACCTGATATATCTAAGCTCACTTTCTGCATTGGAAACTGAGGAATGTCAGTATCTTGTAAGGGACATTTGATCGTTTTCATATTTCTTAACCTACACTTCTCACACGCATCGACATATTTACAAGCAGTTTTAAATAAATTCGGCCAATAATATTTATTAGTGAGGGCTTTTACTAACTTATCACGACCAAGATGACCATTCTCATCATGATATGCCTTTAGAATCTCAATTTCCAAATGTTTTGGAATGTATTTTCTCAACTGTTCGCTTCTTTCATTCACGTTATATAACTGATCGTCATCCTGCAAGACTAGAAAATTTTTCTTACAACTGTTTTCACCCGTTTCGTTCAATTTCTGTTTTATTTCTACAACTTTCGGATCTTCTTCTTCTTCGTTCATCCGGAGTTTTTTTCCGGATGTGATTGCGTTGTGCCTGTTTACAGCAGAGCTGCGTTCTTGCGCCGTTAGGCCGACACATCCGACTTCTGCGGGCATTTGTTGACCGGGTTAACCTTCCCGGGACTTTCGGATCTAATTCTTGTTCTTCCTTCATATTAAATTGCATTAAATGTGGGTCTTCCGCTATAGGTTCAGATTCTTGATCCGACGGTGAACTCCTGAAATCTTCTCTACTTAATATGGCAGAATCTAATATATTTACTTGCCAGTTTCGGTCGTCTATTTCGGGTTCGCCCTCATCCTCAGTGTTCCCTGATGTCTCTGGATACTGGATTCTGGATAATAAATCTGCACAGGTGTTGTCCCTACCGGATATATACTCTATCTTCGCGTTGTATCCCTGTAAATTCACCGCCCATGTCTGTATTTTTCTGTTCTGCACTGGAGCTTCTAGTAAAGATTTTAAGGGCATGTGGTCCGTTCTAATAATGAAATTGGCGTTATGTAAATAATAATTAAGTTTCCGAAGAGCATAGTGAATAGCATATGCCTCTTTTTCTATAATTGGCCATTTCTTCTGAGATTTACTAAGTTTGTGTGATAGAAAATTGGTCTTTCGTTCTTAACTCCTGGAATTCCTGAGTGTTCTCCTTCATATGGTTGAGTGAGGCATGCTCCTATAGCATTATCTGAAGCATCAGTATATAAAATTAACTGTTTGTTTAAATCTGGATGCACTAATAATGGTACCACTGGTAGACAATTTTTTTAAAACTCAAACGCTCTTTGACACTCATCATTCCACTTATTTGCCAGAGTGTTACTAGGGGTTATGTTGTGTGCACCCTGACAACTTAAGAATGAACACATCCAATAGCACAACGAATAGCAGTTCCACAAGCCGACCGAACGAATAAATAACTTTATTCATAGTACCAGTAATTAATAATACATTGGAACAATGCCTCAACTTACAGCTTGTACCGCGTAATTACCGGGCCCTCAATTCAGTGAGCGACACGGCTCCCACAGTTTTCCGCACTGCCGTGTGTTTACAAGCCTAATGTGTACCGGTCGTCGCTCTCGCGGTAACACAGATTCTACAACACTCTAACGCTGTCCATGCCGCCTTACTCGTCGGCTTTCCTCTTCACCTTTGAACACTCTCCATCTTCATCTGATACAGCTGGTCTTGTCAATTTCTCCGATGTGAACTTGGCTGTGTTTCCCGGACCAACTGCCTTCTCCACTGTCGCCCACTGTGTTCAAAACCACATCACGTGCCCTCAGTCCTGCCGCTCGATTGGCTACTATCTTTAGCCCGTTACCGGTGTCTTTTCCTTCTAACTCTCCGTGATTATTTATCACTCTTAATGTCTCAACAATCTATGTTGCTGTTACTCAGGTCTTCAGTAATCTTACTCATGGCATATGCCCCCCGCAATTTCAAAATGTTCAACATTTTTGGGTTCTTTCTTATTTCTACACTTGACATGAGTCAGCTTGGTCGCACATGCCTGTCCCCTGGTCGCACATATCTGTCTACTGCCTCATGCCTTTGAGCTTGCTTCTCAGTTCCCTTTAACTTCCCTCTGTGTTACGTCGATATTCTGCCATACCTTCACACAAATTATAATGTCGGACACGAATATCCGTCTATTTCCAAATAGACATCGTGTGGCCTCACCCCCCTTTGTGTTCGGCAAGTTGAGGACCAACCTACAATGAGTCCCAATGTCCCACCCTGGACATTCCCATAAGGTTCCTCATTTATACCTCGGTATAAGCAACTGACACCCTCCCCAGCTCTTAAGCCCTGAGTGCAGGAACGTGTGTATTGCAGACATATCAATTTCACCCATATTTTGTTTAAGCTCTATCTTGATCCTGAGAAGTCTATGCTACGACTGTGGATCTATTTGGTGCGGGTACCTATGACTCATGTATTTGTCTTGTCAACGTGTGTGCGTGGTCGGCTGCCATTAGTTACTTGTGCTCTATGACTATCTATTCCCTTCCTTTGCCTTCTGTTTATTTCTGGTATTCTTGCTACTAACTTTCCATTGTAGTGTTCCTAATAACATGACCCTTATGTACATCTACTAGCATGCCAAAGTACTTCATGTTAAAATTATATGTACAAAGTACTATCACTTGGTACCATTATCAATGGTACTACTAATACTCCTACTCCACTATCCTTGTAGTCTTTCTTTCAGCTGTACTTGTACTCTGTTCTCTCTCTCTCTCTCTCTCTCTCTCTCTCTCTCTCTCTCTGTCTCTCTCTTTCATTCTGGCTAGTCCATTTCATTCCCCCCTTCCTTTCATATTCACTTGTGCTATGTTCTTTCTCTCTTTCATCCTCTCTTTCATCCATTCATCACACTTTTCTCTCTCTCTCCCTTCTCTCTCTCTTTTTTTTTTAATAGTTTAATTTTTTTTGTTATGTACTCTGTCTTACAATACGCATACTAGAACCTCAAATGTTCCGTCTATGCCTGTACGCTTCCTGTATACCGGTGTGCAAGTATCCCGGTTGTGTTCAAATTGATTCTCATTCGCCCAAATTCCTACTCTGTCTTCTCGTCCCCTTTCTCTCACTTCATTATCAATCCTCATATTCTTATGTTATGTACATGTTACCACAATCACATAAGTTTCTCCTACCAATTGCACATGTCTGTCTCTCCAATATATAATATTGTAATAAAACCTGAATAGTATATAAAATTGGACTCACATGTAATATTGCAAGCACTATTCTACCTTTCACTCGCTCCTTATTATCAACTCTGTGACATCAATATGTATCACTGGAAGTAGTGTCTCAGTTAACTTCTTCTTTTTCTTTTATGTTGTGAGTGTCATCTGTGATGTATCATGGTTTTAGACCCACTGTCAACCTTCCTGCTTTCGCAGATGTCGATTCTACCAACATCTCATCTTACACGTCCTGTGTTACAATCAGGTACTAGTACAATCAATAATGTTACAATTATTTTTACAATTACATGCATACTGATTACAAATATACATGGCATGATGATCATGATCATAAGAATGTACTGATGTTTATGTATGTACTTAAAGCCATTAAAATGATATTTATCTATATCTATGTGTATTATGAGTTTTGTTTATTGAATGAATGTGAATGTTATTAACTATTACTCCCTTACTTGGTTCTGGCTGGCATCTGTCTTCGCTGACTGTATCTTCTACCAATCATATTCTCAATCTTTACTTGCGTCTGTCTATCTCAGCCTCTTCAGTCAGCTAGTGAGGTAACATCTTTGAGGTATCTTCGACACTATCTCTTCTGCTCAGTCATTTATCCCCTTAACTATCTGAAATTAATAACAGCCTTGGGTGTATATATATATATCCATACATGCATATGTATATTTATACATTTGCATATTATATTACCGCAATCATATCAAATTTCCTACATTGACATGTTGTTCTCATGGTCAGTACACCAACGTGCTAACCCCTTGACCAGTCACTTTGTATAAACGCACTGTTTCCTAGATGGTACCATGACATGGATTTCCAGATGATAGTGTTACAGTATGCTATATTGTACTATCCTGATTCTGTCCCTCTTCTGACCAGATCCTTTTGTCATATAGTCGGTGTAACGTTTCTTAGGCCATGTCATGTCTAGCATTCACCGACTTCATCTATATATTTTAACTGCACTATTACACATCTTTATTGTTTTTACCTCTGATGACTTTGCCTTATCATCATGTCACTGCAATCAACATTATACTTATCAATGCATTAATTCTACTACAACAATTATATCTACACCAATCATATGCATATATCCTTTATACACTCTATACAGTATCTACAATATACATATCACAAGATAAGAGTGTTTCACGTTGGTATATGTGATGTTATCTTGTAAGTGGCACTGATGATGTGTTACTATTTTTAAATTTAAAATTTCTGTTTGATGTTATTGTTTTTTCCACTGTCTGCTGAACCAAGTCAGTATATGTTGTAACGAGCATCTGATGTGTCTTGAATGGTTGCGTACTGTCAGATGTTAGTATTAAGTTGTCTGTGTATTCTGACGTACAATCTTGTTTTTCAAGTATATGTTTTATTCTTGCAGTTACTGTTTTCAACATGTGATGCAGTGTCTGGTTTTCTATAACAATAGTAGTCATCCACATGTTGAATGTTACCAACAGTCTGATGAACTTTGCCAATGTATCGCAAGATTGCTCTTCTATTAAGTCATCCCTTGTTGGTGTGACTGTTGGCTGTTCATGTGTCAGTGGTCTATCTGTCCCTTTGTCAGTAACTTTTTCTCTGTGGTTAGTTACTGATTTCCTGTCATCTTGTTGACAGTTTTTCTCACAAGTATTTTCTATCTGTTGTTTGTTGCTTTTCTCTATCTGTATGTCTGAGGCTCTTACATCTGTTCGTTTGCACAATTTACATGATCGGACATGGCTTCTGATGTCCTTCTCACAGCCTGGCCAGTAGAACCCGGATAATAATCTCTTTCTAGTCTTGGCCAAACTCATATGGTCTGCACTCGGGGCGATGTGTGCCCGTTCCAGAGCGTTACTGCGCTCTCGCACTGGCAGTACCCTTTGTAAGATACCTGTTGCATCTTTCGTGTGTTCTCTCATGAGAATTTCATTCCTCATTACAAATGACCACTTGCCTAATTTCGATTGTTTAGGTGGGCAGTTTGCCCGCTGAAAACAAGTTCCCAGTGTCTTGTCGTCTCTTTGTTGCTTTGCACGGTCTTCGGTTTGAATGTCTGGTACCCGTCTAGTGTCTGTCTGGTCAGCCCGAGGTATGACCACGTTATCTTCTTTCTTGTCTTTCTTAATATGCTGTCTGGAGTCTGTATTCTCCCGTGTCATTTTACCATTCCATCTTTGGGCTTCATCGTCTGTACACTCTGTCACTCCAGGTATGTTACCTATCATTAGTCCTGTAAGTGGACTAGGTAACACTGCTACTCGTATTCTCCCTTCATAGTACGGGCAGGATATATGCACCCATGCTATAGCATACTTTTCCTTTGTACCACCGAAGGTACTGCACGTCACGCTCTCTCCCGTGTAGTCGCTACTCCTTACCAGGCTATGATCTACACCAGCTATTGCCGACCCTGTATTCCTAACGCAGGTGGTCAACTTCCCGTTCACGAGTGCTTTGTGGGATTTTACAGTCCCGCTATGAATACTGCTCGCATTCGACTTCCGTGTAGACACTATTTGACTACACGCATGGTTACCGATCTGTTGTCTTTTATGTCTGTCTGTCGCTATTTATCCTAAGTTTGTCTTTTTGTCATGTTCTTCTTCAGTCAGTCGTCGCAGTCTACACTTTCTGGCTACGTGGTCCCAGCTGTTACAGACCCAACATTTTCGACTGCTTATATAGTCTGTGTACCTATCGACTCTATTGGAAGGACGGTTTCTGATGCACGAGTCGTGCTTAGGGTTTCTGTCGCCTATTTTAAGAGATTCTTGTTGGCGACCACCATATGCCCATTCACTTACTGGCTCTAATCGAGTTACCTTAGGTGGTCTCTGTAGAGCCGGTCTATATTTAGTAGTTCGGTGATCTCTACTCTTGGGTATATTCTGCTGGTCTTTACCTTGGTTATAGTTCTGCTTTGTCAGTTCTGTCCTAAGCACATCCACTGTCAAACCACATTTCACACCTAAAGCTATAAAGCCTGACCATGTAGGCATGGTTATATGATGTCTTTTCTGAGTGGTATGTCTGTTACTATCTGTTCCCGCAGATCACTCAAGTGTTGCTGCTCGTCTTGTTATGATAACATAGACCAAGTGTTGACCTTGCTTTACCCTGTTCAAACCAATAATACCTTTGCCGGAGAACCAAAGGCACTTATCAACCGTATGACTAAATGAATACCTGTGGAGTGAGCAACCCTAATAATGACAGTACAAATGTATATAGTCACCAAGCAGAATATCCAAAGTAATCAATAAGAAAACTTGACCTTGTATCTCTAGCGCCGGTGTCCCTGGTGACTTGGTCCACCTGCTCAGCTATAGCTCCGCTTGTTTCAGGACTTGGTAAGGATCTGCCTGGCTCCAACTCGGTTCAACTGGCCTGGACCTGATCAATTGGGTCGTCCGGTGAACTGGTGGGTCCCCAAACGTGGTGTAGATACCACCT
Source organism: Cepaea hortensis (assembly GCA_963921405.1). NCBI lineage: Eukaryota > Metazoa > Mollusca > Gastropoda > Stylommatophora > Helicidae > Cepaea > Cepaea hortensis. Next base: position 122,935,947 of record OY992877.1, on the reverse strand, counting down.
ATGATACCTCTTGCCAAACCATGTGAAACAAACCTGGAATGAATACTCAATGTTGATAACGCGATCAGTTCTTGAAAGCACTATAATGCCTGGAGCACATGTAGTGTATGTGGCTGCCCGCCCTTATTTGCACTTTTGGAGAACTTGAAATATTGTGCTTTATAGGCACCCTGCTAAATTAGCCACCAACATTGCTGTTGATACTCTACGTGGGTTCCACTGCTGTGATTGATAGCCCTGATTGTTTGCTTTGCTGATCCTCCTTTCGAAAAGTGTTCACTTTCCATCACAATGTTTATTTTCCCTGTCGGCAATGTTCTTAAAGAGATCAGATACCGTCCGTAGTATTCACACAATGTTTTCCCTCCTGCTGTTAAACAACACCGTCTCGAGCACCCACATATCGTTGTGATAGTCTTATTGTTCAAACTTACTGTGACCCTCACCTGAATCAAGTCGGCACGCCTTATTACTTTTGCTTTTCAACATCCCTTTTCCATGTTATTTGCTATTAATCACTGCTTCCTATTTGACTACTCATGTTCTTTGGTTTTAATCACATTTCACATTTCCGCATACAACAGAGTACCACTGGATTTTTTTAATGTTTCAGCTTCTTGAACTAAACGTAAGTCCATTCCTCCTTAGTTGGATCGCTGCAGCCCTCTTCCAACGGAAAGTAGTTTTTAGATGTGGCAGTTGGACTTCGGAACCAACAACAATATATCCTGGCCTACCACAGGGATCACCATTATCTCCGGTACTGTTCAACGCCTACACAGTGAGAATCACCAGTGAGCAGATCACTGGACCTGGCAGGACATTGTCATATGCCGATGATGTTTTAGTGTATCGTCAGGGTAAGGATAGAGAGGAGGTTGCTGGGGAACTACAAACCGAACTCAATCGCATAAGTACTTGGTGTGATGAAGCTGGGGCAATGGTCAACCCAACAAAGGCAACAGTGACTTGGTTCTCGTTGAATAATCATATTGTCAACAATCCAACACCAACTGTAATGCTGTGTTCAGAGACGGTGGAAAGAACGCAGGCAATGAATTACCTGGGGATACGGTTTGATCGAAGCCTTGCTTATAATGTGCACATAGACCAGGTGATAACAAAGGCCAAGCGGGGTTTGGCAGCGATGCGGGTGATGGCGGCAGCAAACTGTGAGCAGCGCCATCTATGTCTTCTGTACGAGGGGCTGGTCATGTCTGTTTTGGAGTATGCAATGGCAATCTTGACTCTCAGCCATAAGCAGATAGAAAGGATGGAAAGGATACAGAATGAAGCTATGCGCATTATTCTTGGATGTACAAGAGATACAGCATGCAGGGCGATGCGCTACCTTCTTGATTTTCCAACCATTGAAGAGAGAATACAAGTTTGCAGGGCACGCGCCTACCTCAGAATTAACGCAAACACACAACATCCACTGCATAGTGAAATTAGGAAGGTGAAGGGCAGCAGGTTAAAAAGAGGACGGTCGTGGATGGGTCAAGCCGAAGACATTCTTCAACAGGTGTGTTCACTTGAGGACTTAGAACCTGGCGAGGAGTGGGTGCAAGTGCCAACAGACTTCTGCACATCCTTTTCAGTTTGCATCCAACTAGATACAAAATGCAGACAAGAAAATCCGGCTGCCGTTGAGGCTGAAGTACAAGCGTTGATTTTCGAGAATTCGCTAGACGGTGACGCGGTCATCTACACAGATGGGTCGGTCGTCCGACATGTGAGAAGCTCATGGGCCTTTACAGCTCGGGCCGGAGGGAGAATTGTGAAGGAGGACTCTGGTGCTTTCACTGAAACCACAAGTAGCCTGACCATGGAAGTCATGGCAGTAAGTAAAGCAATAACATGGCTCGAGACACAGACATTCACCAGGGCTTGTTTCCTTAGCGACTCAATGAACATGATCAAGAGGATAGAGGAGGGGTCGATCCGAAGAGAATGGTTGCTGCCTCTGAAGCGGTCTCGGCTGGCAAAGATTAGTTTCATCTTCGTGCCAGGGCATGCGGGAGTACAAGGAAATGAGCGGGCTGACAAGCTCGCAGGTGAGGCTACTGTGGAGGGCGGACGCGCCATGGACCAGGCTGACATTCTGAATGCTCTACGTGATGTGAGACTTTTGCGAGAACCAAGTGATGACTGTGAATCTACAACAATGGCCAGACTGCTAGAGCATCAAATTAAAAGAGGTGTGGCCAAACAAGAACACTACGCAGGAAGCCAAAGAAGATTGATAAACCAACACAGAACTGGCGTCGTTAGCCGCTACACGCTGCGGGATTTGCTGAGGAGGGGATCCGAGCACTTATGGACTGAATGGTTCGATGTGCAGCGAGGATGATCTGTCGACTAACTAACTAACTAACTAACATTTCACACTTCACCTTTCAGTGTTATTTGATGCTAGCGATTACTTTCCTGAGTTGCTGATTATCGCTCACTGCGAGTCAATTTCTTGCAAATCGTGTTGCTATGTTCAGCCGTGCAATGCTCTACCACTAGCCATGATTCATAATTCGTAAGCTTCTATTCTGGTTTTTAATCATAACTCTTTCTACGATATTATTGAGCATCGCTCATTGTTGCACCTATTCCTTATACCACACCAATCTTTGCTATCACAAATCATATTATAGTTCACAAGTAATACAATGGTATCTTTGTAGCTTCATCCTGTTGCCGGCTTTCCACTAGTCGTGTTCTACTATTTGTTCTTAACTTCGATCTGTTACTAGAACTTTCCAAGCTGCTTACTTTTCCCGAGAGAATCGCTCACTTTCGTATCGTCCTCCATTCCCTGGATTCAGTCTCCGTGACGTCCCCCATAATTGCCAGAGTGTTACTAGGGGTTATGTTGTGTGCACCCTGACAACTTAAGAATGAACACATCCAACAGCACACCGAATAGCAGTTCCACAAGCCGACCGAACGAATAAATAACTTTATTCATAGTACCAGTAATTAATAATACATTGGAACAATGCCTCAACTTACAGCTTGTACCGCGTCATTACCGGGCCCTCAAGTCAGTGAGCGACACGGCTCCCACAGTTTTCCGCACTACCGTGTGTTTACAAGCCTGATGTGTACCGGTCGTCGCTCTCGCGGTAACACAGATTCTACAACACTCTAACGCTGTCCATGCCGCCTTACTCGTCGGCTTACCTCTTCACCTTTGAACACTCTCCATCTTCATCTGATACAGCTGGTCTTGTCAATTTCTCCGATGTGAACTTGGCTGTGTTTCCCGGACCAACTGCCTTCTCCACTGTCCGCCCACTGTGTTCAAAACCACATCACGTGCCCTCAGTCCTGCCGCTCGATTGGCTACTATCTTTAGCCCGTTACCGGTGTCTTTTCCTGCTAACTCTCCGTGATTATTTATCACTCTTAATGTCTCAACAATCTATGTTGCTGTAACTCAGGTCTTCAGTAATCTGACTCATGGCAGATGGATTCTGCTATTTTTGAGAAATTTGGAATAAAACGACGATAATACCCACACATACCGATAAAAGCACGAACTTCTCTTATGTTGGTCGGAGCAGGTAATTCTCTAATAACCTTTACTTTATTCTGATCTGGTTTAATTCCGTCCCTATCAATGATGTACCCCAAATACTTTGTTTCTGTTTTTAGAAATTCACATTTACTGAGTTTCAGTTTAACATCATGTAGTCTTAACCTGTCAAATACCAATTTTACATGTTTCAGGTGGTCCTGTAGTCTCCTGCTGTGTAGATCAAAATGTCATCTATATATGCTAATGCGAACTTGTGCATGCCTTCTAATACTTGATTTATTAATAGCATATAGTGAGAAGGCGCAGTTTTGACCCCAAAAGGCATTCGTAAAAATTCGTAAGAACCTGCGTGTGTACAGAAAGCACTTTTCTTTTGAGCATCTGGCGACATAGGGATACACCAAAATCCTGACCTTGCATCCAATGTAGTGAAGAAGGTAGACCCATTAAGTAACCCTAAAATATCGTCGATCACCGGCAATGGGTAAGCTACATTCTTAGTGATTTTGTTCAACGCCCTGTAGTCACAGCAGAATCGGCGTGAACCATCGGCCTTGGTCACTATGACGATCGGAGATGACCATTCTGACTTCGATCTTGTTATTATTCCTGCTTTCAGCATATCTTCTATTGCCTTTTCGACAATTTCTCTATTCCTTAAGGGAGTTCTATACGGTTTCAAACTAATTGGTGGGTGATTTCCAGTATCTATTTCCATAGTGACTGTTGTGGTCTTTCCCAATTCTAAGTCGTTAATTGCAAAAACATCTTTTACAAGTTTTTCTAATATGTCCTTATTTTCCGGTGGAGCTTTTAACTGTGCTAATAATTCTTGTTCTCTTGTTGTTTTGTCTACTGAATATATTTGAGATGTATGTTTTCTGAATGGATGGATTAATTCATAATTCCGCACGTTCCATCTTCTTCCACGTCTATTTCTGGTATTGATTCTTTCTATAGGGGTTTCTGAATAATTAATTCTCGGCATTTCTACTCTGTCTGTTGTTAATATGCTGTTAGGATCATGTTCTACTTTGGCTATTACACATCCTCTGAACAATTAAATTCCCTTGCCTGTGTTGTTAATAATCATTACTGGAAAAGTTAAGTGTTTATCTAATGTCATTATTCCATCTGGAACTTCTAGACCAGGTTCATCTATTACCTCCCTTTCTAACTCTGTTATTCTAACTGTATGTCCTATTAAATAATACGGATTTCTTTTCACTTTCGCCTGTATCAGATAACTCTGTTATTCTAACTGTATGTCCTATTAAATAATACGGATTTCTTTTCACTTTCGCCTGTATCAGATTAACCGTCTGTGGTTTTAAAGTCGTGGACGTTTTAACTCTAACCAGTGCTGATATGTGCATGTCCTCTTCTAAATCTACATACACGCCCTGGAATCTTAACTTGTGTAGATCACAAAAAAATCTTACACCATTTTTCAGTAAGAAATCCCTACCTATAAGCATGTTCCTATTTAACTCTTTGACTACGTGAAAAAGGTGTCTTACGTTGATTCCTCCTAATTTGAGATTTATCATTGTTTGGCCAACTACGTCTAAATTTTGTCCTGTAACAGAGTGAAGAGTGTCATGACTCCTGAATATTTTGCAATTTTTTATTATTTTGTATAAAAAAATTTCCTTGATTACACTAACTTGAGCTCCCGAATCAATTAATGTTCGAATTCTATATTTCCCTATTTCTATTATGCATGAACTGGGGTCCGTTTTATTTATTGAAAACTGTTTGATTTCACCCAGTTGAGACCACTTTCTACTCGTCCTCCTATACTTGTCATTAAAATATTCCTTAATTCTTGGGAACTTGTTATCTTCCCTCCTACCGCAGGTCCTATTCAGTAAGTGGGATACCGGTTTTCCTGCGTTCTTGGCCTTGTAAAATCCTCTGTCTGTCTTCAAAATTCCTATTTGATCTGTTATTAACATTTCTATTTTGTGTATTCGAGTGAACACGCCTGTTACCACAGAATTTAAAAATGTGTCCGTGTTGTCCGCAACCCCAACAGACTATATTTGTGTTACCTACCGTTTCTCTTATAGGATTTCTCATTTGTCTTCTTCTATCGTAAGCATTTTCATTACCTCCCTGCAACGTCTGTATTCTTCCTCTTCTATTCCATCCGTACCTTGCTTGTCCGATCTCCATGGGCTCTTCAATCCTATCCTCCCGACTAGTTCCTATTTCTCGTCCTACTCTCAGTCTAAATCTTCGTCTCAAATTCTCTTCCTGTACAGCTATATCCACAGCTTGTGATAATCTCTCAGGGTTTTCTCTCATTAATTTAAACTTCAGTCCATCCGACTTTATACCGTCTACAAAAATTCCGACCAACATCCTTTCTACCTCTTCCCCTCGTACGTTCTGTCCCAGGAATGCCTCCTCAACTAGGTTAATCAACCTATCACTAAATAATTGCACAGTTTCTCCAGTGTTTTGCTTGGATTGTCTTAACACTGAAAACGCATGCTGAGGATCTGTGATTTCAGCATACTTGTGGGCTAAGTCATCCTTAAACTGCTCCAATGTCTCATCTACTCTAGCTTCTAATTTTCTTCTAATGTGATCCGAAACCGGTGCTACAGTGGCCTGGTAAGCAATTTTCATCTTCTCCTCATCCGTCGCCGCTACCAAGAATGCATGTTTCTCTACCGAAGTCATCCATTTCTTGAAATCTTTCGCCTGCCCACTAAATTTTTCAATCTCTGTCCATACTCCTTGTTGCTTTATTGCTGTGTTGAGTCTTCCTATGACCGTGCCTACTCCAGTTAAAACCTGTGTTAACAAAACTTGTTCCTCTGCCATGCTGAAATAGTTTCTCTATACAATTTATATAAACAAATTCACAATTATAATATAGTTAATAGTTATCAATAAGTATACAACAACTGCAGGCGTATTTGAACTAGACAAGGGACGTAAGCATCTGTTTTTCGTCCTATAAAAATCGAGTGTTCTAATTAATTAATTAATTTTACTTAACACACAATGTTATGTTATATTAGTTGAATTAATTTCACTTATTATAACGCTATATTAGCTTAATCAATTATCTTAAATCAATTTCTTAAATACCGTTCATTGGATATATCGTCCACGAGTCCATAAGGAAAGTCCAAATATGCGAACTGGTGATTATTCTTGACAGTCAGACTTCATACATGCTTCATAGAAAAACGAGCGTGTTGTCTTCTTCGGTTCCATCACAGGGAAAGGAAAACTTCTGGACTCTTCATTTCACCCATGGGCGGGCACCTCGGATTTCAGGCTTCTTTTCACCCCTAGGCGAGCACGTCTGGGTTTGTGGCTTCTTTTCACCCCTAGGCGGGCACGTCTGAGTTGAAAAACGTTTCCGGAGCAATTTATCAGGCAAGTAAAACGAGTAGATGCTCAGGTTTGAGTGGCGTTAAAACAATCCTGGGCCATATTTAGCAAAACGTTTGAGTTGTATTAAACAAGTAAGCCCCAGTAAGCAAGACTAGCAATGACCTCACTTCAGGCAGCTCAAGGACAACGGCTAGGTCACTCCAGGATACGATGATGGGAACTCCGACAAACAGCCCAATTACACGATGGTAGCTCTGTCCAGCAGTTCATGATAGGATGTATGGCGGCTCCAACAATCAGTCTCAGTAAAACGATATGGGTTGCAACCTTTGACAAGGCCTGGATCACTTGACTGCGGGTTCTGACAAAGACTCAGTCAGCAAAACTCGATAGGACTGTATTGGGACGATATGGCCAGCAAAAACATCTGTTGTGGTAACGTGTTTGTTGTAGCAACGCAAAGCAACTTTGAAAAGGCGTTCAACAAAAGTCCTCCGCTGTGCCGTATATTTTTGTAGTACTTCACGATGTGTCCTCGACAAGGCAAGTTCTAAGAGTCGGGATCACGGCGCCAATTCTGCTGTATATATAACAGTGCTGGTATATTAAATAGCAGAGACAATTCATTGGCTGGAGTTTTCAATTGTTTATTTCATCAAATATATCGTAGATTATCAAGTAAGCATTGATCATACAAAACAGGTGTGGTTCGCTTCAAACTCCGATGGTAACTGTCTATCTCTAACCCCGCGTCACGGCTTGAGCGTCCCTAGTTACGTTTTTACGGGATGCTCAACCGTGTCTAGTCTTTGCACACCACCTATTAACCCACTAACAGAGATGGTGCTCTGTTACAGTATCATACAACAGCACTGCAGGTTCCACACAAAAGGCAACACCTGAAAGAAAAGAGCGGTCGGTGAGAGCAATCGGTACCAACTCGGATTCACATGCTAACATCCACTACATATCTGCCCTCAGCAGTGCTAAGTAATATATACTTACATAGGGAATCATCCCTATATATATAGTGGAAGCATGGATAGATAGCCGATGTAGGATGGCACCTGAATCAGCCCATGGGAAGGATTAGGTTCCGAAAAGTTCGAGTCTGATCTTATTGCAGTCTCATATTCCTACCTCACTCCTGTCTTCAGTGGTAGTGCAGAACTGTACAGTTTCTATTTACACTAATAAAAAACTAAACCTCGGGAAGAGCTGGTCCCTAGACCGATCCCCTTCATTGGATATTGAATTACTGTTCTCAAGTAATTAACACCAAATCAATTACTAAACAATAAACATGATTACTGTAATAACAATCCATTTCGCCAGTGGGAAACTCTTCTTAATCCACCTCTGTCCTGTGGGCGAGAAGTACTGTGTCTAAACATGTTTAGCGCCCAACATGTTCAAAGGGTCCTTACCTGTTCTGGTCCTCCAAGAGGATTAGCCTTGGGTGGTGACCAAACACCACAACTGGCCTGGTGTGCCAGTTATATACATATTATAATTGCCTTGCATCCCATATCCCACACATCTCCGAGTCTCATTCAACAGCCATACACCTTCTCTTCCTTCAATCACCCAAGCACGCACGTACTCATCATAAAGAGAAAGGCATAGGATAGTGTAGCGTAGACCCTCGACCGGTTTCACAACTCACGCGACGATAGCGCACAGATATCTCGCGTCGGACCGCATCGGACAACGATAAGTCAGTCAGTTATATAACGCATTTCATTACAATATATAAATGCTACAAAGTACACTATATATCATCATAGCACATGATCTCTACTTACAGCAAGAAAACACTTCCTAGGAATGACACCCTCACTATTTATCAATCACCAATAGCAGCATCAAATCCTAGAGCGCCTTGGAACGACATGCTTTAGTTGATCGACGAATCACACTTGCTTTTGCCAGGGCATTGTCTGAATTCTTCCAACAGCCTAACCACAAAATTACTAAGCACAGTAACAGTAAATACCGAAAGATTGGATTCAAGAAGTAATAATACTACTTTACCACAATTGTAACTTCACTAATTGTGATGAAATCCACTGTCGTTAACATCAGATGATAAAAAATTACAGAAAACCGTTTGCTTCACGTCGTGTTTTCAAGGCCACACTTGTTTTAACTGGTACAGAGAAAAAACAGTCTGTGTTCGCAGCTCCAACTTGTTTACTTCGAGTAGCGGTGAGATTAAAGACACCCAGGGAACATTGGGAGGTTTCCGACATCAAAGCGAATTGGCGGCTTGTTGTTGAGACGCGGATTAAGACAATGCAGAAACGCGGGTTTGGTTTGGGTGTCAAAACAGGAAAAGACAACTCTTGCATTGATTAAGTCAAAGGGACATAAGATTTCTGAAAAATGGATGATCTGCCCCTTGAGAATCTGATGTATTGACATCAAAAGGAACGTCACGTGAACAATTCAAGGCTCTTTGACAAAAACATGATTGGGCGACACAGTGTAACTCAAACAGTTGATTTAGGCAGACGTGCTGTGGCACTGCAGTTATGGTAGCGATTTCGTTGCTAACGGAGGACGCCTTTTTTCGGAAAGTTCAAGGTCATCAGATCCGAGGACCGTTTCCGGTGGCCCGTGAGTGCAGTATACGAAAATAACCCTATCGTTTTTCCTATTGGATAAATGCGAAACTATTTTTATGAAAATTGTGAACGACAACTTTAACGAGGGGTCAAAAGGTTATTCTTCATTCCTGCATGCTTGAACGCCATTGAAAGTGAATTGTTTGAAGAATATTTCCCACTATTTGACAAAGGTAAGGAAGTTTATAGTTTGGCTTGTTTATTATCAAAGGTATGCTAATTTAATCTGCATTTTTGAACTGTGCATCCAATTTTACATATATATGCTGACTTTCAACAATATTCGTTATGCGGACGAGTTAGAAAAAAAATTCCTGTAAACTTGGCCAAGGTGTGTACTCTTTAAATTCATAATTTCGGAATCGCGGCATATTTAATTGGTGTTTGCTTTTTTTTTTTTTTTAATAAACAAGAAGATTTACAATTACAAAGTTAAACAAAATATCAATATACGTTTAAATTCTATTACATATTTATTTTGTTGCTTTATATTTATTGTATTTATTGTTCATCTTGCTACTTGACTTAAAATTTATGAAAGTCAAGTCAGTTTTCAAACTTGTCCATCGTCCATTGCTGAAATTTAATTGACTGGTTCACAGTTTTATTTGTATTGATAAATGTCTTATCAAGAGAATTATACTTTATTGTACATTTATGAATGCTGTGTCCATTTTTGCACACAACTATAGAGGTTCTAGCAAGATTCGTTATGCAGAGGTGTGGAAAATAAAATATTTTGTGAGACCACCTGGTTACATCTTTACAATCGGAAAAATTCACAATGGCGGCATCCCAGCATATATCACACTAGTGTCTGTTTTTATTGAAACACTGGAGATGTAGAATCATAAGATACAAAATATCAAATAATTTCTAAAGATAGTTTGATTTGTTGCTTTAAAAATATTTAATCAAGTGATATATAGTCATTTTTCAAATCCGTCCATGGATGACTTTGTATTCTCCGCTCTGGCAGAATATGTAATTGAAAAATTGTAAAAATATTGTAGATGTTAAATCATATTTAAATTTAAGATAAGTTATATGTTTTTGATATCTCCAACCTGTTAAGCTTTTATTCTTGTCTTTCTGATTATATTTTTATACATATTTCTTTGGGAGTCTCTGTGGCGAAGTGGTCAAGCCGTTTGACTCGTGCTCTGAAGGTTGTGGGTTCGATTCCGGGCTGCGTCCTTCGGTTTACGAGTTAAATGTTTCGGAGACTCCTGTGGGTCGTTGCTAAAAGCTACGGCGTTCGTAGGCAGAGTTCATAGGGAGGCATTATTTGCAGCGCGCTGCGTATAATCTTTTTTTTTTTTGTGCATATCCTTTACAGGACATTGCTGTCAACACCATCTTTCAGCTGTATGTTGATTCCTTGGCAAGATTACGCTTTCTGAGCGGCCGTCTCACTTACCCCGTATGTTACCAATGCGATTCGAACCAACTGCTGATTCTCACCGTCACACGAGAGTATACGAGATTACGGAGAACAGTCATAACCTCTAAGACACGAAGCCGGCATAGCGTGTAATCACTTTGTTAAAAAAAAAAAATTCCTAAAGATCATAAGATGCATTTAATTTTTATTTACATTTTCTAAATCTCAATCTCCAACCATTTTCATTTTTATTTAACTGTTTGCTTTTATTTACTATTTTTCATTAGGTTTATCATGGCAAGAAAAGGGAATCTTGATCATCTGAGATCGCATCTGTCAGTGTTTGACCCTGGATATCCCATTGAAAAAGGCTACATTGCCCAGCTGTTGATAGTGGATCGTCGTTCTGTACCAGATGTGCTTAAAGAAGTTAAAGCGATTGTGCAGGCAAATGATCCTGGCATGGAGTTACTTGAGGGAAGTCTTAAAACTCATCTATATGAATTTAAAAAACTTATTTTACATAAAAAATTAAATTTAGCAACAGAATGGCAGTCACTGATTAGACTTTTCATTGAGCCACTTCGTATCACATTCAAGAGTCTCACAGTTGCACCTTCTTCTTCACAACCTGAACATACATCACCCCCAAAACACCCTGAAGCCACATCTACACCACCAGAGACACTGATCATGGAAACAGACACTCCACAAACACCAACACAATCTTCTGCATCATTAATGAATAATGTTGCCTTCTTTTTCTGTGTGCAGTGACAAGACAAGACAGGTCAGTCGCCAACAGAGGTAGTATTTCTCTAATTAAGGACATTTTTCTACGGTGAGTTGAATTTATACCTTTATAGTTTTAATATCTATTTATTATACTGTAAAACAAAGGTATTTTAATACATATTAAAATTAAAAAATTTGTTGCGTACACCTTACGAGACGTTGCAGTCAACACCAGCATTTTCAGCTGCTGTTGATGTACTAGGCAAGTGTTACGTTCAGTAGTTTACCATTGCTTTCTGAACAACCGGCCCCTATACCTTTTTTGAAAAAACCAGCACCACTGTGTTTCGAACTGGGTATACGGGCTCACAAACCGTGTTCGCAAGCCCTTAGCCACAGAGACTGTTTCTTTTCTCGTCAGATTTAAATTTAATAATTAATAATTTATAACTTCTTCATGTTATCTATCTTTATAATTTTAAGATCAATTTATTATAATGTAAAACATTTTTAAAATAAATATACCTTTAATTTCTTTTTCTTTTCTCCTAAGATTTAAAGTTCACAATTAATAATGTATAAATTCTTCATGTTATTTTACAGCATTTGTTTTATTTTTTCAGATTTAGTAATCTTTTTATTTTCTCTTTTCAGGTTCTGGAAGACAGAAGAGATATTGAATGCCAAGACAGGTCAATCGCCAACAGAGGTAGTATTTCTCTAATTAAGGACATTTTTCTACGGTGAGTTGAATTTATACCTTTATAGTTTTAATATCTATTTATTATACTGTAAAACAAAGGTTTTTTAATACATATACAGTGTCATTAATTTCTTTTTCTTTTCTCGTCAGATTTAAATTTAATAATTAATAATTTATAACTTCTTCATGTTATCTATCTTTATAATTTTAAGATCAATTTATTATAATGTAAAACATTTTAAAAATAAATATACCTTTAATTTCTTTTTCATTTCTCCTCAGATGTAAAGTTCAGTTAGTTAGTTAGTCAGTCAGTCAGTCAGTCGACAGATTATTGCACATTGAACAATTCAGTCCATAAATGCTCGGTTTATTATTCTTCTTTGGCTTTCTGCATAGTGTTCTTATTTGCCAAATGTCTTTTAATTTGCTGTTCACGCATCCTGACCATGGTTGTAGATTCAGTTATTACTTGTCTCTGTCTCGAACTACGTTATTGCTTTACTTTCTGCCAGGACATTCATAGTTAGGTTACTTGTGTGCACTTCCTGTATAGTTGGATGCAAACTGAAAAAGACGTACAGAAATCTGAAATGCACAAATAATTAGTTAGTTAGTTAGTTAGTCGCAGTTCCAACTTCACAGCAACGGGTCGTCCCCATTATGCTCCATTCCTGTGCCAGTGAATATCACACAAAACGCTCCCCACTGCCCAATGTGAAAAGTGGAAAAGACAGGAGTCTCGACAAATAACAGCCTGCACAGATACACTGTGCATAATGCCGCCACCAGAATGTCAACAAATAATGATAATGTATAATAACTTCTTCATGTTATTTTACAGCATTTTATTAATCTTTTATTTTTTTCACTTTCTTTTCAGGATCGTCATTTTCATTCAACTGATGTCACCTGTTGATTCCAGAAACTCTACCACATTATGCATATGTATTATATATGTTATATAATATTAATAAAGATTACTAACTGAAAAGAAAACTCTTTTAGTTTAGTACATTTTCATCTGTTGACACTTATGCAAATTTAGTAATTTTATTTTAAACGAACCTCATAACAACTATTCATCACTGCAATAATTATCGGTGGCCATTTTTAATTGCTAATTAGGTCACCACACATCATACTGACACAGCAAAGAGACCATAAGGTCTGTAGCATTATTCCGCACAATACCAAATTTATCTTGTAATTTTTAAAGCTAAAATTTAGAAAACGTAGGCTAATTTGTGAAATAGTAATTAATTAGCGACCATTTTTAATTGCTAATTAGGTCACCACACATCATACTGACACAGCAAAGAGACCATAAGGTCTGTAGCATCATTCCGCATATTACCAAATTCATCTTGTAATTTTTAAAGCTAAAATTAAGAAAACGTACGCTAATTTGTGAAATAGTAATTAATTAGCAAAATAATTAGCGGACATTTTTACTTCCTAATTAGGTCACCAGACATCATATCAAAAAATAAATAACATGACCAGTTAGGCCTTGCAACCCCGATCGCAGTGATGTATGGTTGCTAAGATGTTCGTTTATAAACAAAACAGATAGTCTCAAAAAACACCAAAATTTTGATAATCTGGGCCAGATTTTGACCAGGACGCAAAAAAATCCTTCAGTGAGCACTCTTTTGTGAAAATTTTAGTCCAAAGGTCACGACACTCAAATTTACATAACTAAGCTTAGAATTGAGATACATAACTCATTGAGGTACCGTTAGATTTGGTTTTTCAAGGCCTATCTATCTGTGGTTCTCCCAATAGTAAATGATCAATTTGAAATCATGATCCCATCTGCTGTGTGTCCACCGTGACGAGGTAGAGGGGCTTGTGCGTCCCAATGACCCCAAGAGCTATGCCGACAGTAGCACAGCTACTGGTAGGGCCACCCATGTCGGACAGGTCAAGGGAGAGGGACCAGACGAAGAGACACACAAACCTGCTGCCTTGTAGGTAGACTGGGGACAGTCAAAGGCTAGGGAAAGCATCCCGAATAAATGCTTGTCGAAATCGGATGTACTGAGCCACAGGCTTGACAAAGCAGTGCAACGTAAAACCTGCTGCCTTGTAGGTAGACTGGGGACAGTCAAAGGCTAGGGAAAGCACCCCGAATAAATGCTTGTCGAAATCGGATGTACTGAGCCACAGGCTTGACAAAGCAGTGCAACGTAACTTAATTCATGATGTCACAAATCAAAATTAATCGTTATGGTGCTAATCCCGTGAAGTCCCATCAGGCGGCGATAGTACCGGGCCCCCTGCCTCGAGGGGGTCCACCCATGACTACTAGTGGTCACCTTCCCCTGTGCTGTGGAGTCAAGGCACAGAGGAGTAGGTTAAGAGCTATTGACCAAATACCCCGGACACTCAACATATTACAGTGGAATGCCGAAGGAGTTTACAAGAAGAAAGACTCCCTAACACAGCGTCTTCATAAAGATAGAATAGATGTGGCATGCATTCAAGAGACACACCTCAACGCCAATCACAAATTCTCAGTCAGAGGATATCAGGCCACACGTTTCGACCGCGAAGGACACAAAGGAGGAGTTCTAATACTTACACGAAATACAATACCTTGCAGCGAAGTATCTGTGATCTCTGACAACCAAACGGAATTTATAGGTGTTGATATAATGATAAAGGACGTGAAAATAAGAATCTACAATCTGTATAGCCCAGCAGATAAGGACCGTACACTCTCAAACATGAAAATAACTGACACAAACTGCATTATTGTCGGAGACTTTAATAGCCGTTCAGAAAGATGGGGATACCCAGATACTGACAAAAGAGGAGAAGAATTGGAGGACTGGGAAATAGACTCAAATCTCCATCTGCTCAACAAAGCGGATGACACACCGAGCTTCTACTCCAGAAGATGGCTTACCACTTCTACTCCAGACTTAGCTTTCTGCACAGGAGACATCCTCCACAAAATTGATCGCCATGTGTTGGACCAATTAGCAGGTAGTGACCACAGACCAATCAAGCTTGTAATGAATATGGAGTATGTTCCACAGGAGCAAAAGCCCTTGCCCCGCTGGAATTACAAACGAGCAGATTGGGACAGATTTGCCATACTAACAGACAAATATTGTGAAAACATAAATACACGATATGGCAACATAAAGCAAATGGTGGAAAGTCTAAACAGAGCGATAATACAGGCAGCCACGGAGTCCATTCCAAGAGGAGCGAGGAAAAATTACAAACCATACTGGACTGAAGAACTACAAAGTTTGGAGGACAAAGTTGAAGATGCCAGGAAGACAGCAAAGAGAGAACAAACAATTGAAGCGAACATCTCTCTCAAAGCCATCTCAGCAAAATATAAAAGAACAGTAAATCAAACAACAAGAGATTGTTGGAGGGAAAAAACAGAAAACCTGAATTTTGACAGGGATGGAAACAAACTATGGAAACTAGTGAAAGCCATGAACAACGAAGGACTTAGCAACAAACAAATAACAATTAAACAAGGAAATGCCTTGCTTACAGGAAAAAAGGCTGCAAATGCACTAATGGAACACTATGCAAATGCAAACCACATTGATATTACAACCGAACAGAAGAAAGCAATCAAAGATAAACAGATACATCATACAAATACAGAGACAGCAGCAGAATATATGATGGCAAATCTAACAATGGAAGAAATGGAACAGGCAATGAATACCCTAAAAAAGAAGAAATCACCAGGAAAGGATGGAATCACAAATGAAATGCTAATAGGACTAGGCACTAAGGCAAAAAAGAAACTACTAGCAGTCCTAAATTACAGCTGGAAGAGGGGAATAGTCCCACAGGCATGGAAAGAAGCTATACTAATACCAATCCCAAAGAAAGGAAAAGACCTGGGAGAACCAAATGGCTATCGACCTATCAGTCTACTTAGCTGTGTAGGAAAATTAATGGAACGCATTATCAATGGCAGGCTAACATGGCATCTGGAAGAAAACAAACTCTTAACACCACACCAAGCAGGATTCAGAAAGTACAGATCCACTGAAGATCAAATAACCTATATAGCTCAGGAAATAGAGGATGCCTTCCAAGAGAAAAAGCACACACTAGCAGTCTGGATAGATTTAGAAAAAGCATTTGATAAAGTATGGAAGGAAGGACTGAAAGTAAAACTGCAAAACATGCATGTTTGTGGAAAAATGTATAAATGGATCAGCCACTACCTTGAGAACAGAACTGCCAGGACAAAAGTACAAGGACAAACCAGCAAAATGATGCTGTTGGAGCAAGGTGTCCCCCAAGGAGGAGTTCTTTCACCAACATTATTCCTAGCATATATAAACGACATCACAGAAAATTTTCCAGCCAGAGTACACACATCATCCTTTGCAGATGACCTAGCCATATGGACATCTGAAGAATATATTAGTACAGCTAACAGCAGAATACAGCAAGCCTTATTAGCACTAGAGGACTGGTCAAAATCATGGCTAGTGAAGATAAGTGAGGAGAGAACAACATGCACAGTGTTCTCCCTCTCAAATAAAACTCAACAACCTAAGCTGGTATTGAATGGGAAAATATTGCGCCATGAAGAAAATCCAAACTATCTCGGAGTCACCTTTGATCGTCGCCTGACATGGAAAACACAGGTTGAGAAAAATCGAACAAGAGCAAGGCAAAGAATGGCAATCATGAAAAAGCTTGCTGGTACAACGTGGGGAGCAGATGAGAAAGTTCTCAAGAAGTTATATACTGGACGGGTGAGGCCAGTACTGGAATATGGCATTGCAGCTTGGGCAACAGCAGCTAAGTCAAACTTTAACAAAATAAGTAGAGTCCAAAATCAAGGAATGCGAATCATAACTGGAAGCCTGAAGACAACGCCTATTAATGAACTTGAAAAGATCACTTGTTTACAACCAATGCAGGATAGAAGAGATAGCAGAGCCCAGCAACAAGCAGAAAAATTTAGAAGATTGACAGACCACCCTATGTATAAAAGGTTTAGTGGTTTTGGAAAGGGACGACTGAAGCGTAGCAACTTTGTAGAAACTGCAAAACGAAAAATTAGGGCAGATCCCATACTTAACATATCAACAGTCAAACCTATTTACAATGCAGACAAGTTCCCAGCTTGGAGACAGCAGCAACTGCCTGAGATGATAGAAAACATTCCTGGTATTGAGAAAAAGAACACTCAGCATGAAACCGAAAGAAGAGAAATAACCCTAAACTACATAAAAGAACATTACCCAAGCAGCAATTGGACCCATGCATATACAGATGGATCAGCCAAAAATTCAATACAGAATGGAGGAGGAGGAATTCTCCTAAATTTAAAAAATGGAGTGAAAAAAACACATTCAGTGGCAACTGGAAAGTTTTCAAGTAACTTCAAAGTGGAGGTAGAGGCTCTGAAAACTGCAGCAGAAATGCTCTTGATGGAGGAAAATAAAGAGACGCAAATAGCTATCTTCACAGATGCAAAGTCAGCTGTCTCAATACTGAAGAGCAATAACAGCACAGAAATAGCTGACCTAAGAGCAGCACTCCATGGTCTATGCCAGAAATCCAAAAAAGTTATAATACAGTGGATCCCATCACATTGCAGTATACCTGGAAATGAAGAGGCTGACAGACTGGCAAAAGAGGGCGGACGACTACCACAGCCTGACATAGACATAACCTATAACGAGGTAAAGAGGTTGATAAAAAGCACCTATAGAACCAAATGGGAATCAGAGCATCCAGGCCACCAGAAGGATGATGCATATTACAAACTCGACAGAAGAGAACAAGTAGCAATCTTCAGACTCCGCACAGGACATAACAGGCTGAAATACCACTTGTTCAATAAACTAAAGATAGGAGATACCGATGAATGTAATTGTCGAACTGGAAAAATGACAGCAAAACATTTGCTTCAGGATTGCCCAATATATGCAGAACAGAGAAAGATATTTTGGCCCACACCTGCTTCATTTGAGGACAAGCTCTATGGAGATATCAACAAGCTCAAGTTGACCGTAGCTTACTTTAACTACATACAGGTTGACATTTAAAGGTGTATGAAGAAGTATTCAGACTGCCACACTTCATACCACAGGTATGTCGGTTACAAAAGCCTCCCAGAGGCATGAAATGGAATATTGCTGGATAGGAGATCCATTACGTGGAAAGTCCGAACCAAAAGCTCACTGTGTGGGCTTTCAAAAAAGGTGGAAAAAGTGTCCTAGTGGCACGAAATGGAATATTGCTTGGATAGCAAATCCATTATGTGGAAAGTCCGAATCAAAAGCTCATTGTGTGGGCTTTCAAAAAAGGTGGAAAAGTGTCCTAGTGGCACGAAATGGAATATTGCTCGGATAGCAAATCCATTGTGCGGAAAGTCCGAATCGAAAGCTCACTGTGTGGATGTCATCTGCACACTGCATTCTTCTGGTTTCCGGTAGAACAGCCTATGGTGAACGGAAGGCCCAATATACGGAAGTGAGGCTAAGCAGCCATGTGCAGGACGTGACGATTCCTTGGGTGAGCCCAGTACCAGAGCGCTGTGTGTTGGCTCTGCAAGTATGGAAGCCTCCTTGGATGGCGGGGAATGCCCATGGTCTGCCCCTGCCTTCCCTTGAGGGCTGACCAGGATCTCTTAGGCTGTTCTATATGGGCCAGCTAGGATGGGAGATAACACCACACCAGTGAGAGTCAAACGTCCTAAGAAACCCCCGGGAAGGTTAACCCGGTCAACAAATGCCCGCAGAAGTCGGATGTGTCGGCCTAACGGCGCAAGAACGCAGCTCTGCTGTAAACAGGCACAATGCAATCACATCCGAAAAAAAAAACTCCGGATGAACGAAGAAGAAGAAGAAGAAAATCATGATCAGAAAGCCTTTGTAATAATGTCTACCGTGTGCGAATTAAGTGGATTTAATTTTACACGTGCCTGACATGGCAAATGTAGATGTGATTAGTAGAACTGCGGTGTTGCCTAAGGTAGTTCATATTGTAAAATTAGTCCTAATTAATTTAAGCAGTAGCATGGTTGAAACTAGCTAGAGTAATGAAATGATGATTGGCTCTGTTAGTTGAAAATAGAGTAGTGAAGTGTTGATAAGCTTTACTAGCTGAGAATTGAGTAATGGGGGATAATGGGGATCTTCCAGTGGGTGTTCCCTGGTGGGCGGGGTTCCGCATTCTGTTTTTTTTTTTCTTGTCTTGGCCTGAGGA
Organism: Cepaea hortensis; assembly: GCA_963921405.1. Taxonomy (NCBI): domain Eukaryota; kingdom Metazoa; phylum Mollusca; class Gastropoda; order Stylommatophora; family Helicidae; genus Cepaea; species Cepaea hortensis. Next base: position 122,916,388 of record OY992877.1, on the reverse strand, counting down.
AAACCCATGTGTGAGTTCATCTGTCCCTGACAGAGTTAGGTTCACTGTATTTTTCTGAGCAAGGCCGATGGCCCACGATCATCAAATAGGGATCAGTGACGGGGAGGCTATCACCAGTTGTGTTATATATTTTACAGGTTCCCTCTGGTTGGGATGAAGAACACAGAACCATTGAAAAATCAGATCCTGGATGGTTTTTGGTGCAGGAAGATTGGCCAGCAACTTTCTCAATGAGCCTATGCTAGAAGAAGTTGATAAACATTGCTCGGTGGAGCTGAATGGAATAAGTATCCCACAGGATAAATATTGAGAACATTACGAAGATTTCACACTACCTGTGGATAGCAACACAGTAATGGATTTTGATTTTCATACCATTCGTGAATATACCAGTGATGATGGATGTTCAGTCCACTTATTACTAGAACAGTAGGGATTGATGTTCACATTACATGAACCAAAACATTGGAGAGTGGTTGTTCCACGTATCAAAGAAATCATAACATTAAGACGTTATCAAGAACATTAAGAGATCTATTTTGGTTTAGATACAATGACTGTTTTAAGAGTGAAAACTGTAGAACATTTCGCAAGAAGGAAAAACGTCATGTTCATGGAACAGTGTTCCACTTTTCACTGGGCAGGAATTGTGTGGTCTCAGTTTCTATAAACTATTAGGAACAGTTTTGCTGTTAGGAACAAAAATAGTATCATTCCCAGACTGTAGATTTGAATGGGAATCAGACCTCATTGTTATCAAAGCTCCCGGAGGAGGACATGTCTGGAGGGAGAGACGCGCATTTGGTGAGGTCCATTTTGCTGATTCTTGCAATGTCGTGTAATCCTTGCCATGATGAGTGGACTCTGATCATGAACTTTGTGGTCTGACCTCTACATTTACATTAGACTACACAACACACATCTTCTTCGCATAAATGTTAAATTAATCTTTATAAATTTTTAGAAGCAAGAGTTGTTGAATATGTTGCGTTGGGGAAGAATGAGAGGGGGCATAGTACGACAGTGAGAAAGAGTGAGAAGAAGGTGTCTTCAGATTGAGGGAGTGTTGTGGACGGAGTCTGCTGGATATCTCCAGAATATTGATAAGGGGTAAAATATAATGTGGGTGTTTACTCCCCTCACTCCAGGGACGACACTTTAAAGTAAGACACGACATTATTGGGGGCTCGTAAACGTGATCTTTGGACAGCGGGATCTCTTGCAGGCGGGATCCTTTGACAGTGGGATCCTCTGACAACGGGGTCTTTTGACACGGGATCCTTAGTTATAGGACGGAGATATCATATTACAGAATCCAGCTAGAGTGAATGTGGATAGGGGTTAAGACACATATCTTACCTGTTCACACTTCACACGTCTGCATAGGTCCGTTGTCCTGATTCTACTCTTGTCACTGAGTGATTGTGTTGTGGTGTGCTGTGTGTGGTAAATATATAGATTTATAGTACTTGTTCATATATCTATATATTAGTTTGCAGTTAAATTGTACTCAGCCTGCTAGCTTACCTCTCTGAAAAATGGCCACTCCTAAACTAACCACGGCATAATTTAGGGCAAAGGGGGAAGAAATGGGATTGTCGGGTTCTGCACTAACAGATTACATACAGGAGGTGGAGAGGGAGTATCGTCAAGCAGAAAGAGAAGATCGAAAGGCTGAGTTGGAATTGAGAAGGATGGAGTTGGAACAAGAAGCTAGGAAATTGGAAGCAGAGCAAGCTGCGAAGAAACTTGAGGCTGAGCAAGCCACTAGAAGGCTGGAATTTGAAGCTGGGCAAGCAGCTAAGAAACTGGAAGCGGAACAAGAAGCTCAGAAAAGGGAGCACGAGTACCGGCTGAGGGAACTCGAGTTGAAGAGTCAATCTAAGGGGGAACCTGAGGGAGCAGTTGGAGGTTCCTCCATCCCAGGCTCAATACCAGTAGGGGGCATAGTTATCATGCTATGAAGTTCCCTCTAGCAATCTACGAAGAGGACAAGGAGAAGATTGACCAGTACCTTCAACGCTTCGAGGCCATGTCCGTTGCTATGGGTCTGGAGCGTAACAAATGGAATCTCAAGCTATCCCAGGGATTACGCGGGACCGGCTACGAGGTTTATTTTCACCTGCCACCAGGACATGAGAACAATTATGACGAATTGAAGACGGCTTTGCTGAAACTATTCGAGGTTACGTCACATACCTACCGGAAAAAATTTCGACTAACGAAACGAGAACCGGGGGAGTTGTTTGCCGCCTATAGTTTGCGTCTAATATCCTATCTCCATAAGTGGATGGATTTGGCTGGGTTCGCGCATGACTATGAGAGTCTGGAAGAGCTCATGGTGGTCGACCAGCTGAAGAAGCAAATGTCGAAACCTCTCAGGACGTTCCTGGGAGAACAAGGAGCGGAACGTATTGACCTCGTGACAAAATTAGCAGAACGGTTCGTCGAGGTACATGGGGAGGCAGGGGAAAACCTTTCCACCAACACCAAAAGTCAGTAGAAACATGACATGAAGAAAGCCAAAAACTCAGGAACCAAAAAAGGGGAACCTTATGTGCAAAAATCAGAGGATAGTTCAGAGAAGACGAAGGAGGGAAGCAAGAGCACTTCAAGCTCTACACCAAAACGACCGTGGTCGGAGAAGTGGTGTTCAATTTGTAAGTCACCCTCTCACAATACGAGGGACTGCAAATCGAAGGCTAAGAGCCCTCACTTCGCAGCATGTCAAGTGACTTCCAAGGAGGTTGTCACGGAAAATGCCAAGGTCAACAAGGAAGCTTGCCACCAGGAGAGCTCACTCAAGTCCGGCACTAGAAAATCTAGGACAGGGAAATGGTGCAACCAATGCAAGTCAAACACGCACAATGCTATTGACTGCAGGGGAAAGTCAGGAGACTCCAAATTCGTCGTGTGCCCCGGGAAACCTAAGGGTGCCACGAAGTGCGATCCTTCTCAATTATAAGAGTCCACCCGAGGTATTATTGAAATTTGGCTCGCCTCCGGAGTAAACAAAACACTCAACGTCAAACTGAAGTTGGCAACGAAAATTCACAGATGCGGCTCTGACGATAAGGCATTAAAATACACCTGTTTATTTTGGGTGTATCAACAATGTTGCAATACACAATTCTTCTACTCTATAGGGTGTCCTTAAGACAGGATCGGCACCTATTACGAGCAGCTCGAATTGCCATGCTCATATGTCCTTAACCTCTACCTCAGCGCTCATTCTGGTTTTCATTCCTGTGTTCGTTCATTCCGTGTCGTTATCTTCTAGGTACATTTATCTCGCTCCTGGGTCCATGGTCTTTCGATCCCAGCAAGTGACTCCTCCCGTGGTCCACTTGAATATGAGCCACACCTGCATAAGAATATTCACTTCGCTCCACGACTCTCCTCAGAATATCCACACACGTCCGAATCTCAAGACGGTATCCCAGCGTAATCTTGTTTGTTGACGTCTGACGCATCTCCTTAGTTTCCCTGCGCACTCTATAATTGTACCATTTGGTGCATCCTTTAGGGAAGCTCCCTTCAGCCTTTCTCAGTCTGCTGTGTGTCAGTGACTGATATGTGGCATTATGCCCCCCGCCTTACAAATTAAATGATATCATCATTTAATTTATATACACATATACATTTATTATCCATGACAAATAGCATCACTGACAATCTAAGTTGAATCAATTGCTGAACATGACAGTATGGTTCCCGTTAATAACCCTAAAAAAAAAAAATTACTGACAGGCATGCCCCCCTGCTCACACCCACTGTGAACGTCATGTGGCCGGCCTATGGGATTGCCGGACCAACTAATGATACCATTAGTCCCTAACGTGTCCTCACTCTAGGTCAAAACCCTGAGTTGTGGACGAGAGTATCAATCGGTATCATGCCGTCTGTATCAGTTGCTGATCCTCGTTGTCGCTGGTTATGTATATATCTTGCGTTATCATTTAATGGCTGTAGGTGAGGTAGAGGCTGTCGCTGATCACATTCTAATTTAAGGAATATTTCTAATATTATCAAGTGCCGTAGTGGATGTTGATATTCTAACAAATGACTGATACATATAACTTAATATCAATTATTATCAACTATTCAATCATTACTTATCGAACAAAACAATCTAATGTAATAATTCTAATGTAAATGACTTAAATATTAACTAATTAATTATACATTCTATAATATTATAATATTCACATATTAATGTTATTAATACTATTAATTCAATCACGTAAACCGTTTTTCTACATGGTATTTAGGAATTCCGTGAAGTAACGATCAACACTAATAGTAGAGTTACGTCATCGGAGTAAATCACCCTTGGACCCAATTCAGTTCACCCCATGTCCGACGAGGCTAACAGTTCTTCCAGCATATGTAGTATGCGAGACTTGACAGTTGTACTATGTCCCAACAACTTTATGATGAATCTGCCAACAATGAAAATACGTACATGTATCTATCCGACTACACTATATAATAATAATAATTAATGTATTATTTTTCCAGTTGCTTGCTATGTACATTACTAATTAACTAGGTGCAATGTGTAACATATATCTTAAAACGTTTCTAACAATCTAAGAACAATATATAATCTTGTGAAGAATCATATATCCTAAAGACTCGAGACCTCTACGAAAATAAATCAGAAATATAATATGATACTCGATTTCACAAGAATAAATATTTAAATCAAATATTCTTCATAAACTTATCAAGTTCTCTAATAAGGATATAGTTAAGAACAATTATCTGTAGAATAGAGAACCAACACATTTTCACACACTTAAGTGTAGAGAGATAGTGAGAAAATTCTAACAAGTATAATTTTACACAGTGACATCTGGGATAATTAAGTAATAAGACCCTAATGTGTCTGTAGTGTTACTATGAACCTAACACTTTCATCCCATTTTATTTTTCTTCTTTTCTTTTCTTCTTTCTTTCATTCATTTTCTTTCTTTCTTTCTTTGTTTCAAACCTATAGAATCTTTCTTCTGCACGCATGCCAATATTTGTACATTGTAATTTTGTTGATTGGAACAATGTAATTGTTTTCAGTCTTGTGTATCTTCTGTAATGCATACGCTGTAATGAGGTATTTTTGGTAAATCTGTACCAGAAGTAAGACAAGTAACCATAACTACAGCAAGCAAAGACAAATGTAGTTTGTCGTCTGTAGTGTTCTTTGCATTTACTTATGAAGTTTGTAAAGAATATCTTTGCCCACACGCTAACGTTTACAACCTTTGTTTTGATTTGCGTACAAATGTTTGTGGTGTATTTCTTGGTTTCTGTTAACCAATCTATAAGCTTCTTTCTGGTTTGTGTGTAGCTTCTTTTCACTTGTGAATGGATAGTTGTAATGCCGCAAGTAATGTATGTTTTTAATCGTGTGTACATGTTTGTGAATACTTTTTAACTTCAGCGTGCAAATGTGTGATACACCTAATGATTTCTGTATGTATGTTTGTGACACACTTCTTGACTTCTGTGCGTATGTATGTAATACATTTCTTGCCTTTTGTGTGTATATTTGCGCTATGCTTCTTTACTTCTGTGTGCATGTTCATGATATGCCTTTTAGTTCGTATGAACCCGTTTACACTATGTTTCCTCGCTTGAGCGTACATGTTTTTTACTGACATCAATTGCATATATCTTCGTTCGAATATAATTGTTCATGATGACGCATTCAACCTGTGAATTGTATGTCTTTGTCAAAGTTATGATGTGAGCAATAAACATGGTTATCAGCCCCAATTTTGATTGTTCAATAGGTTGTGCTTGTTGTGCACGTAACTTTTGCGTGTAACAACCAGTGTGTATAACTTTTGGTCTCTTTTTTGAATGTTTCAAAAATATGTCATTTAACGACAAATAATCTCGTTTGCTTTGTTTCTGATCATAACTTATGTTTTCAGATACAGAGTTATTTGATGAAGACTGTTTGTTTACCTCTTGAAGATCCAGGTGTACCTCACTCTGTTTTGTTGCGTTATCACCCTGTTTTACTTGCGTCTTTTCTTCTTCTTTATCTTCTTCTTCTTGCGTCATTTCAACTTGGGTACTTGTACTTGTGAGTGTTTCGTCAGGTTTGTGTTCGATGGTTACTTTCTGAACGAAATCTCTGGCGTTCGGGATATTACCAACTATTAACCCAGCACCGGGATTTGGCAATACTGCTGCACATACTTTACCTTTGTAATATGGGCAATCAATCATGACCCATGCGGTCTTGTATGTTTCTATGGTACCCCGAATGTTCTGCACCCAACAATATTACCTGTGTAATCACTTTTATTTATTAGCTTGTGATCGACACCCACAATAGCTGAAGAAGTATCCCTAATACAGGTCGTTGATATACCATTGACCCATGCTTGTTGAGTAGGGAGGGTGTCTTCTATGTCTTCATCGTCATTGATGACGAACATTGTGTTCGCTTCATATATTTGAAGTTGTTTCCTTCTTTTCTCCTCTATCAACATTTCTAATCTTTCAACTCTTTCTTTTGCAAAATTCCTAAGGTTTGAACCAGTCAAACCAAACTTCTTACCTATGTCCATGAAGTCTTGACGTGCCGACATGTTGTCCTACTTAACTTATCAGTACTCTAGCTGAAATAAGATAGAGCAATGTAACATGCAAAAGAAATCGACGATATGGAAGTATGTTCGATTCAGAGTAGATAATCAATATAACAACTGCTGAACAAAATGTCAACTCAAGTCAACAACAATGTAAAATTGAACAATAAAGAAATTCAGCAATCTTAATGCGATAGAATTGTCTTAAGTGTTACTCTATGTAAATACTAGAAAATAGTAATAAAAATATATTCAGTATAAAGAATATAATAACAATAGACAAGTAACAGTTATGAGAGAACGAGTGACAATTGACGTAAAACCCTATTCGTCCTTATAAAAGACAATAACATAGACTAACGATTACTCTAGCTACAGATACAGATACTTACAATACGTGAGATTGATACAAATAGCTTCGTACCAATCTGACAATAGCAAGTATACACGTCTTCTTTAAATTCGCACAATAATATTAACTAATTTTTTTAAATGTTAACTTAGCCATTGTTACTTATTTAACGTTACAGTTGCACCCCGTTAACCGAATGTATAGAACAATCAACAAATATGAAAAATATACTGGCCTTCTTGATAGTTGTTGGCGTTGGGTAATGTATGTCCGTTTATTCAATACTATAATGAGTTTAGAAGTAAAGTGCCGTGGCGAGTGACGCAGTGATAGGCTGTTGTTCCTGTTTGAGTTTAACGATAGTGTAATGAACTTACACTAATACCCTGAACCTACGTGGTCCGTGGCCGACTTCAGAGAAGTGCTTAGTCGGCTGTGGTATTACCGATGAACTTTGAATACTTTCGGCTTTAAGATAGATCTTGGCCGACTGGTTCTGGTAGTATCTGCGCGTATGATCCCTGTAATGGTTGGCTGCACGTGTGTAATATGTGCCGTGTCCACTAGTGTGCACGTCACGTACTTGAGTGTCATTTGATGACAGTAATCTCTTGCAGTGAAGTTGATACGTATCGACGCTATTTGCCAAACTCCTGGTTCCAGATCATCATAAGTTCCTGACGAACGTGCGTCGATGCCGGTAAATTAAGTTGTCGGTTCAATGGCGTGATATTGCTTCAATGTCTTCACCACCTAGTGACAATGTCCCAGAGTTTCCATGAACGAATGTGTCATGTCTGTCCAGAACAATGGTACGCGTGTATATAGTCTGTTCGTTACTGTGAATTCATATATGTCCGGTGGTGTGAAGAAGGTGGTGTTGGTGTTGCTCCGTGTTCTGCTTGAGTAATGTTCTAGTTTCTATGTTGTCCTCGGAAACGATGTATCCAGGCTATCAGATATGCGTTCAATAAATGTTGTTATCACTAACAGTACAGTGTTCGGTTAAGGCCTACTCTCCTGATGTGATGCATAAATATGCCAAGTATGTACTTCATCTTTTGATCACACTCTGTCCAATATAATTAAATACTTCCCTTAGACATCGTTTTGTTTATAATTTCTAAAGATCTTAAACTAGTATTGCACTTTTCAATTTCAATTTCATAATAATTCACATAAATATTCTTTAAATACGTGCTGTCAATTCTGTTATATTTACATCCGTGCAATAATGCGCGAAAACTTATTCATATCTGATGCGCACGTAACTGTGCAAACTGTTAATTGTATGTAATTTCTATTTGATCTTGTAGATGATAAATATATGTGCGTTGGCGACTGTTTCATCGATGTATTTGCGAGATCTAAGAGGTATATTAAAGTTCCTCTTACCTTCTGTTGTAGATCTTTCAGCAATACTTATATTATTGTAATTTGTAATGTTTGCTCTGTGTTTTCAGCTGTGTATATTCCAGCGTTTAATTTGGTGTTATTATTTCTGCCGAGGTTCGCGTGATGCATCACACTGACGTTTGGTGTGCAAGCTTTCTTTCTCTGCACAGTTTCTTGACATATTCTTGCCGTGTAATGCATTCATTATTCATTTGTGGATCTCGTAAGGTCACTGCTGCAATTTACTTGGCCGGTAAGGGTCCCCATATGCCTCGAAGTGGCATTTTTCCAGTAATCCTTGGTTTCCGGTATGTCTTTCTGGGAATGCCCAGGGAGCCAATCCATATGGGAGCAATACAGACTCGCTCTCAGACTCTCACTTATAAGAATCCACCCGAGGTATTGTTGAAATTTGGCTCGCCTCCGGAGTAAACAAAACACTCAACGTCAAACTGAAGTTGGCAACGAAAATTCACAGATGCGGCTCTGATGATAAGGCATTAAAATACACCTGTTTATTTTGGGTGTATCAACAATGTTGCAATACACAATTCTTCTACTCTATAGGGTGTCCTTAAGACAGGATCGGCACCTATTACGAGCAGCTCGAATTGCCATGCTCATATGTCCTTAACCTCTACCTCAGCGCTCATTCTGGTTTTCATTCCTGTGTTCGTTCATTCCATGTCGTTATCTTCTAGATACATTTATCTCGCTCCTGGGTCCATGGTCTTTCGATCCCAGCAAGTGACTCCTCCCGTGGTCCACTTGAATATGAGCCACACCTGCATAAGAATATCCAATTCGTTCCACGACTCTCCTCAGAATATCCACACACGTCTGAATCTCAAGACGGTATCCCAGCGTAATCTTGTTTGTTGACGTCTGATGCATCTCCTTAGTTTCCCTGCGCACTCTATAATTGTACCATTCGGTGCATCTTTTAGGGAAGCTCCCTTCAGCCTTTCTCAGTCTGCAGTGACTGATATGTGGCAAAGGGGGAGCCCACTGAACAGGTCGAGGCCGAATAAGAGACTCCAGACCAGGAAAAACCACCTGTAGTGGAATTGGTAGAGGTTAACGGTCGTCAAGTGGAGTGTTTGTACGACACAGGACTGGACGGGGAGGCCGTGATTTCTGCGGATCTGGTTCATCCAGAACAATTCACAGGTGAGACCATGGAGATACAGCCTGCACGGAGGAGTGCTGTGGCCATGAAGTTGCCCATTGCTAATGTGGAGATTCGGTCAAGGTATGTCACTGGCACAATCAAGGCCGCTGTATTGACCGATCCCATTTTTCCAGTAATCCTTGGTTGCCGGTATGTCTTTCTGGGAATGCCCAGGGAGCCAATCCATATGGGAGCAATACAGACTCGCTCTCAGACGAGAACTGAAGAGGCAGAAGCAATTGTGACTAACCCACTGCCGGGGGAGCTACGAACTGCCAAGAGTGAGGATGATACTTTACGTCCTTGCTACAAAAAGCTGCAGATGTGTGCTGATCCACCAGGACGGGGGCAGTACTACATGAAGAATAGGATACTCTACAGGAGAGCCGGAAGGGGAGACAACCTATACGGTCAGTTGGTCGTCCCGAAAGCTCACCGGTCCCAGATTCTTAATATGGGGCATACCATCTCCTTTAGTGGACATATGGGTATTGCCGCCACCATGCAGCGAATTTCCTGCCATTACTATTGGCCGGGAATGACAGATGATGTGCGTCGGAATGTGAAGTCATGCCCTGAGTGCCAGAGGGTGGCACCGAAACACTGGACAGCACCGGTGGTCTTGGGTGAGATGTCCATCATGAACTCTCCTTTCGAGAGGGTAGCCATCGATATCGTGGGTCCACTTCCTGGGACTAGGAAGAGGAACATGTATATTCTCACAATGGTGGATTGCTGTACAATGTGGGGTGAAGCCATACCGTTGACCACGATTGACTCGAAACGAGTGGCGGATGCACTGATGGAGGCCTTTACCAGATTAGGCTTCCCTGATCAAATTCTGACGGACAATGGGTCCCAGTTTTGTGGAAAACTCATGGAGGAGGTATTTAGGGTGTTTCACTCTAATCACATACATACCAGCCCTTACCACCCTCAAGCCAATGGACAAGTAGAGCGTTTCAACGGCACTTTGATGACAATGCTCAGGAAACTGGCACAGGAAAAACCTGATAGGTGTGATGAATATATCCCAGCAGCACTCTTTGCCTATCGGGAAGTTCCTCATGGCTCAACAGGACTACCACCCGCTACGTTGCTGTTTGGTCGTCCAATCAAAGGACCGTTGGAAGCCATGTTGAGGAGTTGGACTGAAGAGGGTAGTCAGAAGAAGTGATCTCTTCCTATAAATACGTGGAGGAACTGAAAGAAAAACTCCACAAGGGATGGACTCTGGCGAATCAAAACTTGAAAAAGGCCAGAAAAAGACATGCGGCTTACTACAACCGTAGGTCTAAAGACAGATCTCTAGAGGTGGGAGACAAAGTCTTGTTGCTACTCCCAACGGGAAACAACAAACTGGAGATAGGTTGGCAAGGACCATTTCCTGTGGAAAGGGTGATATCCAGAACCAAAAATCAGATCCGAATCCGGGGAAAGTCGAAGATTTTCCATATCAATCTCTTGCGGAAATACGAAGAGAGACCCGGAGACAAGGCAGCTCACCTCATGGCAATGGCAGTTGCAGTGGAGACGGAAGTGGGAACCGACGAGGGCAGGGAATATCCCTTGGTACACCAGGAAACATATAAGGATGTGCAGGTGAACCCTGATCTGACCTCCCAGGAGAGGGAAAAGATAACCCAGGTTCTCAAGTCTCATAAGGAGATACTGATTGATAAACCAGGACGAACGAGGTTGATGGAGTTCGAGATGACTTTGACCACTCAGGAACCTGTTCGCCAAAAGGTTTACCCAGTGCCATTCTCTAAAGAAAAGGCCCTGGAGGAGGAAATACAGAAACTGTTGGAGGATGACGTGATTGCACCATCCACATCCCCATACAACGCGGGGGTAGTTTTGTTACGCAAACCAAGTGGAGAACACCGGTTGTGCATAGATTACCGACTTCTGAACAGTCATACACAATTTCAGGTGGAACCTTTGCCGAATCCAACTCAGTTATTCGCTAGGCTACATAAGGCTCGGTACCTTTCAAAGGTGGATCTGAGTCGGGGGTACTGTTGGCTTTCAGTACACCCAGTGGACACTACGAATTCAAGGTCATGCCCTTTGGACTCAGCAATGCACCTAATGTGTTTACACGCATGATGAGGACTTTACTAGATCCTTTACAGGATCCGACCATCATCTCATTCATGGATGATATTCTGATTTACAGTGACAGCTTGGATGACCACTTGCAATCCTTGGAGAGAGTGTTTAATAGACTCAAGGAAGCAGGGCTTACCGCTCGTCCAACCAAGTGCATGATTGGTTACCAGACTCTGGAATTTCTAGGTCACACCATCACTCCAGGACACATTGTCCCAGAAGAGAAGAACCTGGAGAAAATCAGAAATGCACCAAGGCCAAAAACAAAGAAGGATGTGCCATCTTTTCTCTCGTTGTGTGGGTTCTACCACAAATTTATCCCACATTTCACTGAACTGGGAGCTCCATTGACGGAAACCTTGAAAAAGGGATTCCCGGACCAAATCATTTGGACACCAGAATTTGAGACTGCCTATAGTCAGTTAAAGGAGGCCTTGGTCAGCAAACCTGTATTACAGCTCCCTGACCTTTCCAAACTATTTGTGTTGAGAACGGATGCGAGTGGGATTGGGATTGGGGCAGCTTTGTTGCAGGAAGGAAAAGACGATGCTTCGGATTTGAAACCTGTGGCATACGCAAGTAAGAAACTTCTCCAGGCTGAGAGGAATTATGAGACCGTCGAGAGAGAGAAAGCTTGTCTCTCGTATGGGCCGTGCAAAAATTCCAGCCCTATTTGTATGGAGTTAAGTTTCGGGTCCAGTCGGATCATCAGCCCCTGATGTTCCTGGCTACTTCTCAGAAGCTCAACGCCCGTTTGATGCGGTGGTCGTTGTTACTTCAACCCTACAATTTCACAGTGGAGTATATTCCTGGGAAGGAAAATGTTGGAGCGGACTTCTTGTCAAGACACCCAGCTCCTAAAGAAGAGGAATGAATCATCTGGATTGAACTCACAGTGGAGAAGAGTGAGATGGACTACTTCGCGAATTGTAACAGATTAATTTACACAATTTATGAATTGAAAGTCCATTAGTATGGCAAACTACCGTGTAGCTACAAATATATTACAAGGTTTAAGATCTTGTATTTATTAGTGTCATGTCTTACTTTAAAGTGTCGTCCCTGGAGTGAGGGGAGTCAACACCCACATTATATTTTACCCCTTATCAATATTCTGGAGACATCCAGCAGACTCCGTCCACAACACTCCCTCAATCTGAAGACACATGAGAGGGGGCATAGTACGACAGTGAGAAAGAGTGAGAAGAAGGTGTCTTCAGATTGGTGGCTTGCTTCGCTTCGGAGGTCACGGGTGACAAGCATCGCCTGGATCTTTTCTCCGGGGCATGCCGGTGTGCTGGGGAATGAACAGGCGGACAGATTGGCTGGCTCTGCATAACTTGGTGGAGTATTGATACATGACAAGGCAGATGTGGTTGCGGCCTTGTGGGAGCACGTGCACACCTCGGAGGGGCAAATGGATTACCATGGTCTGGCGGGAGTGGGACAGCGAGGGGTGACGGGGGGATCTGGCCGACGCTCGGCGCTCAGAGGAAAGGCGAGACGGACTTATAATCAGATTGCTGCTGGTACTATTAGTGTTGGAACTCTTCGCTGGCTACTGAGGATGGGGACGGAGCACTTATGGGAATACCCCGAATGCTGTTATGTCGATTCCTAAATCAATCAATCAATCAATCAATCAATCATGAGTCTGCAGAATGGTCAGCTGCTTGTTTTCCTGGTAAGATGTTTCTGTCTTTATGTAGTGCAATTTTTGAGTTTCTCTCTGCGCCCTCATCGTTAAGCTGTTTTATTAGTTCCACAATCTGTTTTCTCCTGCCAGCTTTTCTTGCAGGAGAAACCAAGCATGCAGCTTGACCCTTTGAAATTTGGCTTTTGCGTGCTGGTATTTATTGTAGTGCTCTTGGTTGGGTTTGACATCTGCTTGCTTTCTACACACTTCCACATCATTATGCAACTGTGCCAGTTCACTACTCCAATAGGGTTTATAATGTTTACGGGCTCCTCTTGGTACTGTTCTCCGTGCTGCCTGTAGTATGCATTTCCTAAACTCTTCAACTACTTTATTTATGTCTTTCTCAGTGTTCAGATTTCTAACCAATATGCTGGTACGATGCTTGTACATTGCTCAGTCTGCTTTCTTGTAGTTCCACCTCGAGAGGATGCTGCTTTCACTTACAAGCTCATTTTCTACAGTTAGAAAGACTGGCCGATGGTCACTGCAACCAAGTTCTTTCCCAACAATTCGTGTAATGTTCCACTCCAGGTCTGGTGAATGTAAAGCCAGGTCAGGTGTAGTTGTAGCGTGCCATGATCTCGAGTTGAAAGTATGTCGCGAAATGCCACGTTAACATCCCAGAATATTTTCTCGGTCTCCAAATTTGAGAGGCCAATTTGAGAAAGAATGAATTAATCAGGCTGCTCCATGGCTGCTATCTAGTCGTGAGGTAAGATTACTCACAAAAAGCCTCTAGCCATGACGTAAGCTTGCAGATGGCAAGTAAAATGGTCCGTGTGAGACTTGAGACGGACACAACTAGATAATTAGTCTACACCTTGGAAAATTGCTGACCCAGACGGGCTATGACACCACACAGACACAATGGCACCTTCTCGCCCAGGTAGACCCTGGCTTAATCAACAATGAACTGGGCCAGTGGTTGAATAAAGGCAATTACCTGTAGCCAGGTGGAGAATGTCAGAGATAGTGAAATAAAACCACCAAGGCGTGAACAACATATTGACACAGGTGGAGATAATAGCCCCAAGGCTGTAAACAAGCCAAGGGCCACACAGAGTAAATGTTGGCTATTAAAACCGAATCAGGAATGCTAGAGGGTGTGATGGCCAAGTTTTGCAGTGAGAATTGCAATTAACGCCAGGGGGAGATAAGGAAGAATTTATGACTGGAATTTCTTGGAGATAATACTGTCTGCTGGACTCAGCTTAAATAAGGCTCCCTAGCCTGTTTCGTGTTAGATATGAAAATCAGTCGAAACAGGTAGTCAACCATTTCAATGTTCTGTAGTCTCACATGTCTGAATCTTATGGTGACTAGACTCCACTAGGTTATTTCCTAGTAACTATGCAAGTCTTTTAGAGTACTGACTTTCTGTCGGCCTGTTGTAGGCTAGTTCAGTGAGACTATCAGTTTCTCTTGTTGCTGATCGGTGAAATCTTATTCTCAGTTCAGTGTACAATATCATCTTTCTTTAAGTGTTACTCTTCTGAGAAGTAGGAACCTTATGTGATCGGCAGATCTTGGCTAAGTTCTAGATCTACTTTTATGTGTCGTCGCAAATACTTGTCATTTCTGTGTAAACTAGCCTAGTCACTTTTGGTGTGTGCATTTGTAGTACAGAATATAGTCAACTGACTATATTCCTTTTAATTCTTACCACAGCAGTGGCTAATTTGTGACTAAACCGGGCAGATCAGCAATGTGCCTGTTCTGGGTGGTCACTTCAATTAGACTTGTTGTATATCTCATTTTGTAGCTATACAATATTATTACTAATTAATAATGCCTTATGCTATTATGTTGAGTATCATTATATGTCCATTTTGAAGTAATATAATGTATGTATATCGGATGTTTGATATAGTTGAATTGTCATATGCATAATTTTTGTTATACTTTGGACACGCACTCGGCAGACAGTATTTGGTCTGTTTATTATATAGAAACTATGTTTCCCAGTTGTTATAGATCAGGATATTACTTATTTTTTGCATTATACAATGTATGTAAGAATAACCTCATATGCCATTCTGAATTCGCATACCTTAGGTTTATTTGATGTTGATTTGTTATGGTAACTCACTAAGAATAAATTGGTGTTATGCTATTGTTTGTGCCTTGGCACATTGGCCATCGATTGCGTTGGAAGCAGAGGTGTAATGGTACAGACATTACCCACAATTGGTATAGGGTATGTGGTGCTAAACCTTTTCAGTGTATTGTGGGCGAGCGTTAACAGTAATTTACGGGAGTAATGGCACCGATACTGGTCACGGCTTGTAATCCCAGATGACCTGGTACTATTATAATACCATTACCCACCCTGTGAGCTGCTAAACCAACTTTGGACGGAGCGGCTGTACGACCCAGAATGTCGGTATTAGCGACATGGACATGGGACGGCAGAAATGTAATAATTACAGGCGTGTGAGACAATTGAAAAGCCCGTCCCAGACTAAGACCGTAGGACAGAGATATGGAGGGAAAAGGAGGATGGTGAACGCAGTAGAGCTGGAAGATAAACTTGGCAAGACTGGTCATTATATATGTGTGTGCTAGGATATGTATTACTTAGGATTGCAATGATGTAGAACTAGATATAACACATTTTTGATTTCTTCCTAGCTCTCACAAAGAGCACCTATGTATAGATCTAAAAAAACTAGAGACGACTAGGTAGTGCCAGGACTGACAGGCGTCAGAATACCAGCAAGCTGTTTTGTTTCTACTGGAGAGAGGGGATCTGGACCACCGATCCAGATAGTGACAAGTAACATTGAAGTTATGTAATGTTTGTCATCACTATCAATATGTTATATGATTTCATCATCATCATCTTGAAAAACATCATATGCCCAATAATAATGATAGCCAATACATGTTGTAGTTTGTTGTAACTCATAGTTCTGTCGTTATATTTTTAATTCCAATTGTGCATACGTGTTGTGTGTGTACATTGGTGGGGGTTCACTTAAACACCAAGGAAGGGAGCAGTCAGGGAGAAAAACCTGTACTGGGATAGTTGTCAATTACCCGTAAATTTGGACTTAAAAATCTATCTTAGCTAACCTTCTCTTTCCTATTCCTTGGCGAATATTCAGCACAGTTCATTTCAATTTTGTAACGAGCCATTTGGAGCTGTATGTTGGATATTCAGGGCTTAATCTGTAGTTCAGCCATATAGATTTTGTCCCTAGTCAATTTCTGACTATTTGGGGTTGCACGCCCGTGAATAATACTTTCATCTAGGCGGTCGCCACTCCGACTTCTGACAAAGTATAAGAGTCGGACGTCTTGTTAATCAAGATGAATCTATTCTCATCTTGCCAGTCTTCTAGTTTCTCTCCTTTCAGGTCCATGTGATCATAGCCCCAGCTCTGCGAGTGGCTGCTGAAGTCGCCACACACAATCATTTTTTCTTTTAATGGTAGTGTGTCCAGTGCCTGTGGATGGTCAATTGGACAGTAGTAATTGATCAGATGAAGGTCTGTATTGCCTGTCTTAAGTTTAAGTGAGTCAGGTCTTAGTCAGATATGACTGAGCTACCGTATGACAGTAGACGGTACTACCTGCTTTCTGTCAGCGCCGAATGGTGGGCGGTGCTTACCAAACCCGACACCCCACATTGTGCCAACGGCTTCGGGCGGAAGAGAGCAATTGGGAGGGTACTAGCCTTATCCTGGTGCGAGGAAATGCAACCCAAAGACAAAATAAGTCATGGCAGGGCAAACCAGGCCCTAAGCCTTGGTTGGCAGCTGGTCTAGGATCGAAGCTCCGACAGGCGGACAGTTAGAACATTGCTTTGCTGATCCGGCAGCTTCTGCAGCTTGTCTTGTTCCAGATTATAGGTGTCAACTTTCCTCTGGAGTGAACTAGGCAGGTCGAGAGAGAGATCTTGCTGCATGGGCAACACATGGTTTCTTTATTTTAGTCCAGGCTTTGTGCTATGGAGAGGCAATAACTCCATCCCTGGTCTTAACCGGTCTCGGAATCAAAGCGAGAGGCAACTGTTACGGGTTATAAGTCCTTGTCAGTTGGCGTAGACATGGGGCGCCACGCGTTGCCTCTGACGGTGGGAGACACCTACAGGTGTCACTGATCAGCTACGGCCCGCCTCTAGCTGGGCAGCCCCCAGCCAATTGGGTGCTGATCCGCCACAGCCTGCCTGCTTCAATGGGTGCTTGGGGCTAGGACAAAATCTGAATCGCAGGCTGTAAAACCAGTGCACCAGGTACTAATAAAAAGAATAGAAACCTCAAGCTACGGCTTGCAACCTGGAACGTGAGAACCATGTGTCCAGGATTTTCCACTGACTTGACAAATATTGACGATGTGAGAAAAACGGCTGTGATTGATGCTGAACTCAATCGTCTTAACATTGATATTGCTGGCCTGCAGGAGACTCGCCTCGCTGAGGAAGGGTCACTCAGGGAAAACAATTACACCTTTTTTTAGAAGGGAAGAGGGCAGGCAGAAAAAAGGCAACATGGTGTGGGCTTTGCAGTGAAGAATTCGCTACTGGGAATGATTGATATCCCAGCTGGAGGTAATGAAAGATTATTATCACTGCGCTTGGCAACCTCTTGTGGATTTGCCACCATTCTCACTGCATATGCACCGACACTCGCTTCCTCTGATGATGTGAAGGATACGTTCTATGAGCAGCTAGACTCTGCGATCAAGGCAGTTCCAATATCCGACTACATTTATATGCTCGGTGATTTCAATGCTCGTGTGAGCAAGGACTCGAGTTCATGGCCAGTGTGCCTTGGAAAATACAACATCGGTCGCATGAATGATAATTGGCAAAGGCTGCTGGAGCATTGCACTAGAAATGACATATGTATTACAAACTCCTTTTTTAAAACAAAAGAGATGCATAAGGTCACATGGAAACATCCAAGATCCAGCCATTGGCATCAGCTGGACTTCATTATCACACGGAGACAACATCTGAACCATACATCATTAACTCGAAGTTACCACAGTGCTGACTGTGATACAGATCATTCTTTGGTTGTTGCAAGGGTTAGACTGAGACCAAAGAGAATCTACACAGCTAAACACAAGTCTAGCCCCAGGATTAATATTACTAACACTCACGATCCTGGAAAGTGCTTTGAATTTCAACAGCAACTTGAAGACGCTTTCAATGATACATCAGAAAATTGTATAGTAAATGATAAATGGAGTAAACTTAAGGAAACTATTTATAAAACAGCGGTAGGGGTTTACGGCTCTGTGGATCATAAGAGGCAGGACTGGTTTGCAGCAAACAGCCAGATACTGCAGCCCTTGATTGATAAAAAGAAGATAGCTCTCCTAAGAAACAAGGAAAGACCAACGCGTAACACTCTGAGTGAGCTGAAGCAAGCGAGGAAGGATGTACAAAAGGCTGCCAGGCAGTGTGCGAATGACTATTGGATCAAGTTATGTGAGTCCATTCAAATCTCAAGTGATAAGGGAAACATCAGAAGCATGTGTGAAGGGATAAAGAAAGCCTGTGGTCCAATGATCAAAAGAAGTGCACCGCTGAAAACCTTGACTGGAGAAATCATCACTGATAAGAAACAGCAGATGGATAGATGGGTCGATCACTATTTAGAGCTTTACTCAAGTGAGACCAAGCTAGCGGATGATGCCCTCAACGCCATAGAGGCCCTGCCAACTCTTGACCACCTGGACACACTTCCCACTATAACAGAAGTTAAGTGTGCTATAAATGAGCTTGCATCTGGCAAGGCTCCAGGTAAGGATGGGATTCCAATAGAGGTAATCAGGAGTAGGCAAGACACACTCGCTCTACACATCCACCAGCTAATAGAGCTATGCTGGCGAGAAGGACCACAGGATTTCAAAGATTTAAACACCATAACGCTGTACAAGAACAAGGGCGATCGGAGCGACTGTAACAACTATAGGGATATCTCACTTCTGTGTATTGTTGGGAAAGTATTTGCCAGAATTGTTCTGCGCAGACTTCAAGTCCTGGGAGATCAAGTCTATCCCGAATCACAGTGCGGCTTCCGTCAGAACTGGTCTACCATTGATATGATATTCTCATTGCGACAGATGCAAGAAAATTGCCGGGAACAACATCAGCCACTGTTTATTGCCTTCATTGACGTCACAAAGGCATTCGATTTGGTCAGTCGTGAGGGTCTGTTCAAAGCACTAAAGAAGATTGGCTGCCCACCAACTCTTCTGTCCATTGTGGAATCGTTCCACACAGGCATGAAAGGTATAATCAAGTTTCATGGCTCAACTTCAGAAGAGTTTGAAATCAAGAGTGGAGTTAAGCAAGGTTGTGTACTAGCCCCCACCCTCTTTGGGATATACTTTTCACTTCTACTGAAATATGCCTTTCGTGATCAGGATGACGGTATATACATTCACTCACGCTCAGATGGTGGCCTCTATAATGCTCAGAGATTGAAGGCCAAGACCAAAATTAGCAGGGTACTAATCAGAGAGTTGCTTTTTGCGGATGATGCTGCGATTACGACCCACTCTGAGGAAGAATTACAACATCTACTATCTGCATTCTCCAATGCTTGTTCCGAATTTGGTTTAACAATTAACAAAAAGAAGACACAGATTATGTCACAAGGTGCACATGTTGTACCATCAATCTTTATTGACGACGCCGAACTGGAGATAGTAGACCATTTTACATATCTAGGATCAGAGGTAAATAGCAAATTATCCCTCGATCAGGAAATCAACATCAGGATTGGCAAGGCAGCAACAACAATGAACATGTTAGCAAAAAGAGTCTGGGAGAACAGGAAGCTTACTACCAAAACAAAAGTCCTCGTCTACCAAGCCCGTGTCCTTAGTACTCTTCTTTTTGGCAGTGAAACCTGGACAACTTACTCACGCCAAGAGAAACGTTTAAACAGCTTTCATATGCGGTGTCTACGAAGAATACTTGGTAGTGGCAAGACAAAATCACAAATACTGAAGTATTGGAAAGATCAGGTTGTGTGACGGTGTATTCCATGCTCAGTCTTCGTAGACTTAGATGGATAGGACACGTTAGGAGGATGGATGATGGTAGAATACCAAAGGACATCTTTTTTGGTGAATTACAGGCGGGTAAGAGATCTCAGGGTCGGCCTCTACTACGATACAAAAATGTGTGTAAGCGGGACATGATTGATACAGGCATTGATAATGCACATTGGGAGCACGTCGCCGCTGAACGTGTTGCATGGAGGGCAACTATCAGAAATGGAATAAAGACAAAGGAGAAAATGATTGCAGATAAAGCACACACAGAGCTTGAGAGACGTAAGATGGTGCAAAATGGTGGAAGTGACCATGTTGTCACATGCACCTACTGTGGGCAAACATTTGCAGCAAGAATTGGCCTTACCAGCCACACTCGCCACCGACATGGATCGTAGTTATTAAGCCTTTTTGAAGCACAATGTACCAAACTATCGTCTGTCAAGACGGAAAGGTGCCAATGAAAGTTTAAGTGTCTGATACTCAGCCCCTTCCATGTAAACTTCAATTTGAGAAGCAGTGATGTTATTTTTTACAAGGGTCGGTATCCCATCCTTTCGCCTGTTTTTTCGGTCAGATCGGTAACACTGGTAGCCTCTGAATTTGAAGGTTATATTTTCATTGAGGTGAGTTTCTTGTAAGCAACATATGCTTACTTTTTCTTGGTCCAAGATATTTTCTAGTTGTATGTTTTTTTTTTTTTTTTTTTTTGCTGACTACCTTTGCATTCCAGTGCATTAATTTTAATCTTTGTTTGATATGGCCAGAAGCTCTTTTCTCAAGTCCCCTGGCTCCACAGGACATCTGAGAAGGACCTCCAGTAGCTGTGGTTGGACCCTTTCTAGGCATAGGGCCCGGCACTACACCTTCCTGGGGGTCCAAAGTAGGGAGAGCACCATGACATTTAGCAGTAGTCGACATATTTGATTACGCGTGATTGCGTGGCATCCTCATTTCTGTCTTGCGCCTCCTGGCTGGTTGCCTCCGCCTTCAACACCTTTCCTTTGCTAGAGAAGACTGTTGTCTTACGCGAGTTTAGGTGTGTAGGCATGCACACGCATGTCTGCGCATGCATGTGCATACACATCTAGAGCGTTCTGGTGATTTCTCGGCGCCAGTGACTCGCCGCCGCCCCTTCGTCTGTTAGATAAACAGTTCCGCCATGTGAAGGCCAGGAGTTGGATATTTGCTGCATTGGTGATGAATGCACAAGCCATTGGGGTATTTATGCAAGGTTGGGCGCTCACCCCAACCCCGCACCCGGCTACATGCAGCAACATTTGGAACCACAAAAACATTTCTTGTGCTGTGTTCTGGTGCTGGCTCAATGTACCTCATATCTGACATCACGTACACAAGGAAGATAGGTGAATATATGCCTACGATTGAGTTAGGGCGAATGTCAGCACCTTTTCTTGCCGCGGGGTTACGGAGGCTAAGAAGCCACATTACATATGTATAGGATTGTGGGGTCTTATGTCTGGAGTTATAAGTAGTGTTCTGTGTCGTTGTGTTTTGGTAATATTTGAATACGCAGGTGTTGGAAATTGTTGTTGTTGTTGTTGGTGTAGTAGTAATGGTAGTAGTAGTAGTAGTAGTAGTAGTAGTAGTAGTAGTAGTAGTAGTAGTAGTAGTAGTAGTAGTTGTTGTTGTTGTTATTGTGTGTGTGTGTGTGTGTGTGGGTAGGAAGGAATGTCTGTGGCGAAGGTGTCAAGCCGCCTGCCTGGAGCTACACTGGGGGAGAGGGGGGGGGGGAGGGTGGTCATTGGCGTTACGTAGTTCGTATTCTGTGCAAGCTTTCGTCGCGCCGCTCTACGAAAAGAAGACCCAGCTAAATGGGATAGAGCACGATGCAATGAAGTTGATTCTATTGCCTTTAGCTTTTAGCTTCCCTTTAACCTTTATCGTGTTTGTGTGTGCCATATTCAAATATTGAAACTTGCTGAACCCGAGGGAAATCTGGACGGAGACGATTTAATGCCGACACGGCGGGGATTGAACAAAGGAAAGAAAGAGACTTAGTTTGATATGTTTGGTGATATGAACGAGAGTATGTGTCATCATTATTATTGGCAATAAGAATAAACACCATCTAAAAAAGAATCGCGATAGAGCGAGCTGCTATGAGGACGGTGTATTAGTTTTTGTGAGCTGTATAATTTACTCGCGATTAACGGCAATGACATTCAGCTGGGAGTATATAATACGAGAGAAAATCGTTAAGTAACAGGAATTGTATTCTAAAGTGCGTAGAAGAATATGAAGAACAGAACATTTATATGCGGACATAAACTGGCTCTTAAGCAATACTCCATGCGGGATTGTGAGAATCGATCAGTATGCGCGTGCGCAATAACATAACAAAGATGGCAGTCTTACTATCGATTTACATCTTGGAAGAACAACGAAACGTTATTCGTTATATTTATTTTTATCTTTTGAGGGGTGGGAGGGGTGTGGTCAATGGGTGTCAAGCCTTGTGAAATCTACAGAAGAATGGAGACCATTTGTGGAGTCAGGGAAATCTGTATAATTGGGTAGACAGATTTCAAAATAGAAGACAAAATGTAATTGATGAACCGCATAGAAGATCTGCAAGTGGGACAACTATACAGATAAACGTCAGATCTAAAAGCTAGTCCACGACAACAGGTGACTCACTGTAGATTAAATAGACGTGGATTTTTACATGAGTCACGGTGCTGTGCACACAACTGTCCATGGTGACCTCGGTTATAGGAAAGTGTGTAGCAGATGCGTCCCAGGACAGCTTTTCGATGATCACAAAGTACTTTATTTGGTTGTTTCGGGATTTTAAATGTAAATATTGAGCACAATCCGCCACTGGCAACGCTGATCGTATTCCGGTATGAACCTAAGGCCTATCCACGTCAATAAGTAAGCACTATAACCAGGCGGCACACGTTGGACACGGCCAAATTATCATAACGAGAATACCACAACGTCACCCATCGTAGGCTATGCTCAAGATTGCCCAATCGCCGCGACTGACGTCCGTCAATCGATGTGGACTCGAACGATCAGGACTTCTCACTGGCAAGGAACACCAGGCCTCCTAAATCCATATTGACGTGGATAGGCCTTAGGTTAATACCGGAATACGATCAGCGTTGCCAGTGGCGGGTTGTGCTCAATACCTAGATCACAAAGTAGTCTATAATGTGACTTTGCCATATTAAATCGGTGGTGGGCACGTGGTGGTCATGGTGCGCCGATGTGGTTGGGTAGGTTGTGGTGGGTGGTGGTGTTAAGTGGTGGCCGCGGCGTGTACAGTGACGATTAGGGGACATCATAGTTGTATATTTGGCTTGTTAAGATCGCTGTGTGTTTTTTTTTTTTTTTTTGGTTTTTTTTTGGAAAAAATTATTGACTGTGCTCTGAATAGCCAAACAGTTCTTCGGCGCAAAGGATACACCGAGCAAACCCATAGATGTTCTTGTAGAAATATCGTCAGGCGTAGCTGCTAAGCGCTCCAGCAGCACGCTGCCAATATGCACGTCGTATTATTCTTCTAATACGTCCTTTCTTGCCAGACCGACGCATCTTTAGATACATTATGGAACAATATAGACGTGGAAATCCTGAAGATAACATTACTGCAAAGTGGGAATGTGTAAAAACTAGCATAAAGATTGCAAATACCATCTTGCCAGTGAAGGTTTTTTTTTTTTTTTTTTCGCTCGCTCGCCTTGAACTCAAGTACTTTTGTTTTGCATATGATAATTACAGGACATCGCTATCAACACCAGCACTGCTATTGTTGATGTCTTGGCAAGTTTGCGTTCAGTAGTTTGCTTTTGCTTTCTGAACGACCGGCTCTCATACCAACAGGTTAAAACTCAGCGCGACACTGTCTGCTGCCAAATCATCGCAGCTGTGTTTCAAACGCAGTTATATGTTTGTTTTATAGACTACAAGAACGTTTTTGATAGAGTACAACATGAAGGAATAATTACACGCCTTCAAGATATAGGAGTAGACGAAAAGGGCATCAGACTTATTAGTAACTTGTACTGGGAACAAGTGGCGTCAATTAGGCGAGGAAATAATTATTCGTCGCCTATAGAGATAAAAAGAGGAGTACAACTAGGACGCATGTTGTCCCCAAGCTTCTTTAACCTATACACAGAAAGAATTTTTAAACAAGTTGAACTGCCTAGACTTAACATCAATGGAAAAATCTTAAAAAATCTTAGATATGCTGACGACACCGTATTACTAGCAGAACGGGAGCAAGAGTTACAAAAAATAGTGGAACATGTAAACAGGCATAGTGCAGAATGTGGCTTAGATATTAACATCACATAAACGACAACTATGATAATTAACAGTGGAAATGAAAGGTCATCAATGAACATCACAGTAAACGGGGAAATACTAGAACAAGTTACTAGTTTCTCCTATCAAGAACATTTAATAAGAGATGATGGCAGAAGTGAAATATAAATTAAAAAGATAATTTTAAAAATGTTTGCATATCCTTTACAGGACATCGCTGTCAACATCATCATCTTTCAGCTGATTGTTGATTTCTTGGCAAGATTACACTCAGTAGTTTGCCATTGCTTTCTGAGCGGCCGGCTCACATACCCCGTAAGTTACCGACCGGATTCGAACCACAGCTGATTCTCACCGTCTTCACGTTATTTACGAGAGTATACGAGATTACGGAGAAAAGTCGCTAACCTCTAGGCCAGGAAGCCGACAAAAAGAGAATATGAATGGCAAAAATGCTTTCAACAACATGGAATCTGTATTAACATCTAGAAAGATTAACAAAGCATTAAAATTAGAATTGTCAAATGTTACGTATATTTAACACTACTGTAAGGAGTAGAAGCCTGGACATTGAACTAGCAGCTAGAAAGTCGAATGGAGATGTGGATATACATAAGAATATTTCGTATATCGTGGAAACAGAAACAATCAAATACAGAGGTTCTAGAAAAGCTGGGAGTGAAAACATAGTTCATGAAAGAAATAAAAAAGAGACAAGTGAAATATTTCGGCCACGTTAAAAGACACAACTCTTACAAAAACCATACTGGGAGCAAGGTTGAGGGCAAGCGAGCAAGAGGTAGGCGAAGTGGTCAAGCCGTTTGACGTTTGACTCGTGAGCCGAAGGTTGTGGGTTCGATTCCGGGCCGTGTCCTTCGGTTTACGAGTTAAATGTTTCGGAGACTCCCATGGGTCGTCGCTAAAAGCTACGGAGTTCGTGATTTGTGCGACGCTTTCCGTGCTGCGGAAAGAGACCGAGCCATATGGGATAAAACCCGGAGCAATGAAGTCGACCCTGTCGACTTTTAAGCGACTTTTTAAGGTAGATAACGATACAAGTGGGCGGATAACGCCAAGAGATGGACGAACATCAGTCTGACAGAATGTACAGTCAGGGTTAGAGACAGACAGTGTTGGAGATCCATTGCAGTAAACATTCATTGTGGAGACGGCGCCTGATTGATGATTGATAATATATAGAGCACTTGTTATAGTATCACCTTTTTCCTGGAAATGCACCAAAATAGGGTCCTTGATTTACACAAAGATGACCATCCTGACTTTCCCAGGGAATTCATGCATCTTGAATTTTTTTCTTAACCGGAGACAGTGGGTTTTTCCACTGCAGCTTACTCTCTGGTTGGTAATGATATACACAGGACTCGTCTTCTGTCAAATTTTTATGGAGAAAAGCATCTCCTTCTCGAGCGAAACAGTGCAAATCCTACTGACAACTCATTTGCGTGAAAGTTTGTGAAGTAGTCTATAATGTGACTTTGCCATATCAAATCGGTGGTTAGCATGTGGTGGCACGTAGTGGTTCTACTAAGAGATGAATGGGAATGTAATTTATGAATAATCGATTGTGTCGCATGTTACGAATCTTTGTTAAGCTCACAGCTGTGACCAAGACATTCGATATTTCCAGCATGTGTTTATGAGTGATGGGGTCGATGGAGGTCGCTGACACCATCTGGCGTTACTAATCAAATCACCTTTATAATTAGCAAGGAAAGCTCGATTGAACCGTGTTTGTCTAGTTGGTCCCCAGTAGAGATGGCGCGATAATTGAGGAGTCAGCTGTTCCTAATTGTATCACAAGCTGTCATTAGGGGTAAAGCCTTCCTTATCTTCCCACTTGTATAGATGGGATGCAACCTGGGCAGCTCGTAGGGTGGATATCATATAACATCTGTGGCGTAGTTACGGCACCGCCTAGTTGTATTTTTGGCTTGTTTATTAAGCTCCTTGTTTTGGGCGGAAAATCGGTAAAAGTCTATTAAGAGGCGGGATGAGCGGTTTCTTCGATTATATGTCTTTGGGTATTTAAGATCGTTAGTAGGGGCGGGGAAAAGTATGGTCTGCTAAGAGATGCAGAGGTGGTGTCCGGTCATCGCCCGAGTGACCACTAGTCGGGTCTTATGTGACGTGCCCAGATTACCCTAACAATTGGATTCTCCGTATGTCAAAGGCGTGTCTGTGCCTTGGTAAGGTCGATGATGTTGGTGGGAAATAAAAGTCTACTAAGGGTTGGAGGGGTGGTGCAGCATGTCCAGTCGCGGCCACTAGTCCGGTCATCGAGAACTGGCCACTAGTCCGGTCTTATTATTTTGTCACTTGAAAATGAAAGTCTTTAGTGGGCGGGGGTTAAAAGCTATCACTATACGGGGAAAGCTCATTAAATGAAAATCCTTAAAAAGTAAAGATGGCTCTCCAGTCGTTGTGGGTGTCGAGTTCGAATCTCAGTGGGCCTGGAGGAGGGAGGGGTATCGATGGGTAGAAGAAATATTGGTTATATTTTTGTTAATAAGCTGTAATAGTGACAATTGGTGTGGTGTTTATGTTTGTCAGTAGTGTTATGTTTAGCGATATAAACAAGAGGTGATAGTCTCTGTGTTGAGGTGACAGGTTGGAATCCCGGTGCTCTTTCGTAGGTAAGGTTACCAGACGGCAGCGTGTGGGGGTGTCTAGTTAGTCATATGGGTGGGGGTGGGTTATCACCAATGTGTAACTGTGGTGTCTAGTGGGTTCCTTACGAAGCGACAGGTGCGAATCTCAGTGTGTTGTGGGGTAGTGTGATGATGGTCTAGTGTGTAACTGTACTAGGTGGTGCCCTAGACGCCGTTCGAAGTGCTTCCGATGGTCGCCGTGGCAGGGTTTATGACTCAATTGTGCGGTGACTGAGGGTACGGCTCATAGGTCGGCGCGGCAGAGGGTATGAGTCGTATTTTATGTATGATTTACTAACCCTCTCGCCCTCTCTTTCTCTCTCTCTCTCTCTTCCTCCCACTCCGTTTCCGTTCTTGTGTGACATTGGTGTGATACCAGTACTTTGACTAACTATTGACTGTGTGTATGTGTATTCCTGACTGTCGGTGTGATTCTATCCTTCTGTCTATCTGGCTAACTGTCTATCCATCTGTCTATATAGCTTTATATCTCTAGATCCAGATGTATGGGTGTCTGTGTATATCTAAATATATGAAGGGCCTTTTTTCTCTGTATTCGGCCGCGGTGACAGTGCTAGGATGTCAGTATGTATCCTACTACTGACTATGTGTGTTTAAAAGTAGAGAAAAATAACTACATGGCCTGGTGGCAGTTAATTAGCTGGCGGGAAAAATACGTGTGCCATAGTAAATAGTATGTAGTAATAAGTAGGTACATGTGGTGCATAATTGTTGAGGATCAGTTCAAAACCTGAAATTCTATCTTATTTCGCTTATGTGTCGTCATAACAAACCTTAAGACAAGGAATTTTCAAAGCTCACAAGTTAGGATACGTAACTGCTTTTGATTTTGTTTGTTAAAATGGTAAACTGTAATTACTAAGTAATATTAAAAATAGTATTTGTACTGCGTAAAGTGAAAAAGTAAAAATGGCGCAAGGGTTAGGAGGACATTGACAACTTCGAATCATACTTGAGAAGCCGATCGCCAGAAGTCCCTGGGTTTTCCATTATATATCTAATGAAAAGTGACCGATTATATATTATAATGTCGGTTATTACTATCTGCAGTGGCTGGAACGTAAACACTAGCATCATACTAATGGCAATGTGCTAGGGATACAATCAGCGTCCTCGGTCTATGTGACGATGAACAGCCAGTCAAATTGTATAGTATAGAGGATAGGAGGTCTACCATCAACAATTTCGATGTATATTTACGGATCCGATCATCAGAAGCCATTGAATTTTTCCGTTATATAGCTATTGTAAAGTAATCGATTGTATATTATAATGGCGGTTATACTGTCTTTTACACTTTTCACATTGGGCAGTGGGGAGCGTTTTGTGTGATATTCACTGGCACAGGAATGGAGCATAATGGGAACGACCCGTTGCTGTGAAGTTGGAACTGCGACTAACTAACTAACTAACTAACTAATGGCGGTTATTACTGTCTGTAGTGGATGGGTCTTAAACACTATCACCATACCAAAAGCGATGTTTTAGAGAAACAAGACTCATCCTCGGGCTATGTTATGGTGTACAGCCAGTCACACATGGGCATATGTCTAAGGGATACATCCGGTCACGTGGTTAATGTGGTTAATCACACCAGTGGATCAGCGGTTTGACTGCGAGACATCTTTTGATGCACGTTATCTATCAGTATAATAATGACTTAAGCAACGGTCGACTTGAAACAAGTTCACAGCGATATGGTGAATATGGTGTTGACTATTATTAGTTCCTACAATTCCAGAAAGGTAATTAACTCGACGTTGTCTAGTTTAGTTTGTCAAATAGCCAAACAACACGATGTGCTGTTCACGAGACTAGAAGGCATTATCAAGCCCGAACATGTTTTCCAAGTCTTTGTTTCATTCAGTGATGAACTCTTTTGTGATAACGTCATCAACTATGGGAGAATAATTATGCTGTTTATCTTTGGCATGCTTCATGGTAAGCATCTGGTTGATAATTATTACAACGCCGATGTGAATGTCCAAGACCTGGAAGAGCGCTTCACTAAATATGTAGGCGAATATATGGCTGATAAACTAAGTCCTTGGATACTTCAACAACAAGGTGGTTGGCAGAATTTGTATGCTTTGGCTGCAAACAAAGAAGTTAAATATAAAAACAGACTTAAATCTCAGTATTTCGTTATTCTTGTGACTGTGAGAGCGCTTGAGTGTAAATATATAATACCTATAGTAAACCCCCCGTGGGTAAATTGTGAGAGGGAGTCGACACGTTGCAATAGCACGTGCCCAAATTGTGAGACCCATTAGGGATACACAAAGTGGAGAGTGGAAAAGAAGAAGTAACAAAGACATTTGTGATCTGTTTAAGTCCCCGCTAATCACTGGTATCATGAAGGCTAATAGACTACAGTGGCTGGGGCATATAGAAAGAATGGAAGATAATAGGGAAACAAAACCTGCTTACACTCAGGAAATAAATGACCGTAGACCCCGAGGTAGACCAAGAAGGCGGTGGAGAGATAATACATGTACAGACCTACAAGCACTTGGAATCAACGACTGGCAAGAGAAGGTCCACCAGAAAGACGAATGGAGACGGACTGTATTTGCAGCAAAGAACCTCAATGGCTCGGAACGCTGAAGAAGAAGAAGAAGAAGAAGAAGAAGAAGAAGAAGAAGAAGAAGAAGAAGAAGAAGAAGAAGAAGAAGAAGAAGAAGAAGAAGAAGAAGAAGAAGAAGAAGAAGAAGAAGAAGAAGAAGAAGAAGAAGAAGAAGAAGAAGAAGAAGAAGAAGAAGAAGAAGAAGAAGAAGAAGAAGAAGAAGAAGAAGAAGAAGAAGAAGAAGAAGAAGAAGAAGAAGAACAAGAAGAAGAAGAAGAAGAAGAGTGGGAAATTTGTGAGGTTAATTGTTCAAGTGGATAAGACGATACGATAAGTTGTGAGAGCAATGTTCTTACTTTGCTAAACATTTCGTCTCAATTTGGTTAATATTTTTCTTCATTTTGCTAACGTATTTATTACTCTGGCCAGCTTTTTTCTTACTTTACCATGCACATTTCTTAGTTTGGTTGATATCTTTCTCACTTTGATTAATATTCTTCTCAGTTTGGGTAATATATTTTCTTACTTTGGTCGACAAATTTTCCGAATTTTATAAGTTATAACGAGGTAATTATAAGTTTGGTTGAAATATTTCTTTACCTGGTACCTATTTTTGCCCATTTGTTTAAGACATTTTTCTACTTGTTGTAAATTTAGACACATTCATAAATTTGGTTGAAATATGTGTTTACTTGGCCAATATGTATCCCATCTGGCTAACAAATTGTTCTACTTTTTATAAGTTTGGAGACATATTTATAAGTTTGGTTGAAATATGTATTTACTTAGCCAATATTTTTACCATTTAGTTAACAAATTTTCCTTCTTTTTATAAGTTTGAGTGAAATATTTTTTAAGTCGACCAACACTGTTTCCCTGCTTTTAATAAGTTTGTTTGAGATCTTTCTATATTTGACCAATATTTTCCCCAAATCTGGCTAACAAGTTTTTCTACTTTTCATAAGTTTGGATGAGACATTTCTTTACTTG
Organism: Cepaea hortensis; assembly: GCA_963921405.1. Taxonomy (NCBI): domain Eukaryota; kingdom Metazoa; phylum Mollusca; class Gastropoda; order Stylommatophora; family Helicidae; genus Cepaea; species Cepaea hortensis. Next base: position 122,885,489 of record OY992877.1, on the reverse strand, counting down.
GTCAATATTTTTTCCCACGTGGTTAACACATTTTCCTACTTTTCATTAGTTTTGTTGAGATATTTCAGTAAATGACCGATATATTTTCACATTTGGTTAACAAAGTTTCCTACTTTTCATAAGTTTGGCGGAGATTTTTTATAAGTTTGGTAGATATTTTTTCACATTTGGTTAACTTTCTACTTTACATAAGTTTGGCGGATATTTGTATAAATTTGGTCAACATATTTCTTAATTTACCCCACATTTTTATTACATTGGTTCACGTATTTTCCTACTTCGGTCGACATGTTTCTTAGTTTGACAAATATTTCCCCATTTGACTAACACATTTTCATACATTTTATACGTTTAGATGAACTATTTTTTACTTGGCCTATATTTTTTCCTACATTTTATAAGTATGGTTGAGATATTATTGTATTTGTTCGACCTTTTGTCCATTTTGGCTGACAAAGTTACCTAGTTTTTATAAGCTTAGTTGAAATAATTCTCTCTTTGGCCGATACTTTTTTTTCACATTTGGTTAACAAAGCTTCATATTTTCTTTTCATAAGTTTGGCGGAGATATTTATAAGTTTGGTCCATATTTTTCCTACATTTCATAAGTTTGGATGAGATATTTATAATCGTTTTATAATACGACTTACACGAATTTCCGGTCACCTCGCTGGCTTCTGAGAATGTGGGCGGAGCGCTTATGGGAATGCTTCGATGTGATGTCGGTTCCTAAATCAATCAATCAGTCAATCAATCAATCAATCAATCAATCAATCAAAGGAAGAGTGATTACACAGCTATCTGATTCCCTTGCCGAAGCCTGGCAAAGACCACACAAAAATTCTAGGATATCGAGTAATAGCCATGCACAATACAATAGGGAAGCTGCTAGAGAAGTTAATTGCCAGGAAATTATCAAGCCAGCTAGAGGGGCAAGGTGTTTCCCCACGTACCCTGGGAGGGTACCGTAGAAAAAGAAAAACCTGGAGCAATGCAATAGTTTTTGCCCATGACGTCTATGAAGGTTTCCACTCAGGCACTGAAACCTTTGTTACAGCGATTGATCTAAAGGATGCGCACAACAGAGTATCATTGCATTTCTTAATACTTTAGCTTCTTGAACTCAAGATAAGTAATTTCCTCCTTAGTTGGATCGCTGCAGCCCTCTTCCAACGGAAAGTAGTTTTAAGATGTGGCATTTGGACGTCGGAACCAAAAAAAAAAACAATATATCCTGGCCTACCACAGGGATCACCATTATCTCCGGTGCTGTTCAACACCTACACTGTGAGAATCACCAGTGAGCAGATCACTGAGCCGGGGAGGATACTGTCATATGCTGACGATGTTTTAGTTTATCGTCAAGGTAAGGATAGAGATCAGGTTGCCGTGGAACTACAAACCGATCTCAATCTCATAAGCACTTGGTGTGTTGAAGCCGAGGCAATGGTCAACCCAACTAAGGCAACTGTGACATGGTTCTCTTAGAATAACCATATTGCCAACACTCCAACACCAACTGTAAATCTGTGTTCAGAGACTGTGGAAAGAACGCAAGCAATAAATTACCCGGGGATACGTTTTGGTCGAAGCCTTGTTTATAATGAGCACATAGACCAGGTGATAACAAAGGCCAATCGGGGTTTGGCTGCGATGCGGGTGATGGCGGCAGCAGACTGTGAGCAGCGCCATCTGTGTCTTCTATACGAGGGGCTGGTCATTTTTGTTTTTGAGTATGCGATGGCGATTCTGACTCTCAGCCGTAAGCAGGTAGAAAGGATGGAAAGGATACAGAATGAACTATGCGCATTATTCTTGGATGTACCAGAAATACAACATTCAGGGCGATGCGCTACCTTATTGATTTTCCAACCATTGAAAACAGAATACAAATTTTCAGAGCACGTGCCTACCTCAGAGTTAACGCAAACACACAAATCCACTGCATAGTGAATTTAGGAAGGTGAAGGGAAGCAGGTTAAAAAGAGGAAGGTCATGGATGGGTCAAGCCGAAGATATTCTTCAACATGTGTGTTTACTTGAAGACTTAGAACCTGGCGAGGAGTGGGTACAAGTGCGAAAAGATTTATGTACGTCTTTTTTCTGTTTGCATCCAATTTTACAGAAAATACAGACAAGAAAATCCGGCTGCTGTGGAGGTGTCGTAGTAATCCTTTATTACTTTAGTGTCGTCCCTGGAGTGATGGGAATCAACACCGACAATTTTATTAACCCAATATTATTGTCCTAGAGAAACCACCAGAATCCGTCCACAAAACTCCCTCAGTCTGTAGACACCTCTTTCTTACTCTCACTCACCCCTGGATCATGCCCCTATAATGCTTCCCCAACACAACATACTCAACAACTCTAGCTTTAACAAATAAATACAACAAATAATTTATTAAAGCAAAGAGTATGTGTGTGAGAAATGTGTGTGTGTAATGTGTAGAATGTGTGTCGAATATTCTAATGTGTATGTAGAATCAGACCAGTGAATCAGGAGCAAAGTCTGTTACATCACTGTGCTGAGCACACAACAGCACCATGTATTCAGGACAGTGAACCTCACCCAGAAGATGTTTCTCTGTCCACGTGACGACTTTCTCCGATAACACTCGAACAAACAGGATGCTGGTAATCAGTTAGACACTGTTCGATCTTGGTCTTCACCAATATATATATATATATATATATATATATATATATATATATATATATATATATATATATATGTGTGTGTGTGTGTGTGTGTGTATGTGTGTGTGTGTGTGTGTGTGTGTGTGTTCTTGGTATATGAGTTATGAATCTTCGGTGATGAAGCTTATCACTCAGTAAACACAACACTTATTTTCATCAAGTCCGGCTCAGCAGAAGTCAGGTTTCTGCAGACCAACTAGGTTCTGAGCCCCGTGTAAAATCCTCTCAGTAACCTCTGTCTTCATTCCGTGAGCAATCATTGTATAAAACTTTGAAACTGCTTCTTCGTAATAAATCATCGCACACTCAAGTGGAACCTGTTGAGTAGAGAACATCATGGTGAGAGCAACTCAATCCTGACCGTAATTAGGTGAGTGTAGGCCAATAGCAGCACTCAGATCTATAACGGAGATCCGATCTCTGTCATACGGCCAAATAGCTCATCAAATTGGTCAGATACATGGCAACACCAGGAGAGAATAAAGGAACGGATAGAAACCCAGCAGATGCCCTACTGGAAGATCCTACCTTTTCACATTCCTTTCCTCCCTCCCAACCATCCTCAATCTCTCTAATTATTATCCCACTACATTGTCCTCAACTCCCTGAGTAAAATGATATACCACACAAGCTAGTTAAAGCCATACAATAGGACACTAGTGCCGACGGTCCTATAATACTTTCTAGCACTGCACTTATAGAACATTCTATCACCGCACCTATAATACATTGTATCACCACACCTATAATACATTATATCACCGCACAGTACTGTACTCTATTCCTAATCATACTCTAAGTTAGATATGATTAATAGACTACCATATGCCTATTCCGGTTGATGATTGAGACTATGCAATCACAGACTGAATCTATGTCCGCCGATAAATCAACACTTTGACACTATAGTCTCTTTCAATTAACACAACTCGGAATACTGCGCCGATCTTTAACCCTTCAGAATTTTTGGTCGACTCCTCGAACTTGCTTACCGCAACTGCTTTTATATCGGGGCTTAAGTGACGTCACCAAATTGTCTAGAGGCAGAGGCGCAGAAGTTGTTTTTCTCTTTATTTTTCCCAACTCAATGTGAACAAATGGCTGGTGTCCCCTTTCATCTGGGAAATTTTCTCCTGTCTGTGATCTAGAGAACCTTTTCCACATCACAAGATTCCATCCGACGTCTAGCCAGACATTCCGTCTATCACTTCAAAGGCTGACTCCCGCCTTGTAGACGGATGGTGCCATTGTTCGCTTCTCGAACAACCCACATCATACAGAAATGCCGACCGTGTGCAGACAATTTTTCGCGACGTATTTTGTTTCTCAGTCCTCTGCTCATCGAAGGATTGCCTGTTTTTGCAGACGAATGTCGGGTCTTGTTTGTCATCGATCGAAACTATCAAGTTTTTCCGCGACATAGGCTACCTCCTAAGAGAATAGTCCGCAACAACTCTTTCTTCTTGGATGTTCGATCCAGATGATCTATTCCTCTTCTTCAGGAGCTGGATGTCTAGACAGGAAATCAGCTCCAACAGTTTCTGTATTTCCTCCTCCAGGGCCTTTTCTTTATAGAATGGCACTGGGTAAACCTTTTTTTAGCGAACAAGCTCTTGGGTAGTCATTCATCTCGAACTCCACCAACCTGGTTCGTCCTGGTTTATCAGTCAGTATCTCCTTATGAGACTCGAGAACCTGGGTTATCTTTTCCCTCTCCTGGGAAGTCAGATCAGGGTTAACCTGTACATCCTTGTAGGTTTCCTGGTGTACCAGGGGATATTCCCTGCCCTCGTCGGTTCCCACTTCTGTCTCAACTGCAACCGCCATTGCCATGAGGTGAGCAGCTTTGTCTCCGGATCTATCCTCGTATTTCAGCAAGAGATTGATATGGAAAATCTTCGACTTTCCCCGGATCCGGATCTGATAGTTGGTTCTGGATATCATCCTTTCCAAGGGAAATGGTCATTGCCAACCTATCTCCAGTTTGTTGTTTCCCGTTGGGAGTAGCAACAAGACTTTGTCTCCCACCTCTAGAGATTTGTCTTTAGACCTAAAGTTGTAGTAAGCCGCATGCCTTTTTCTGGCCTTTTTCAAGTTTTGATTCGCCAGAGTCCATCCCTTGTGAAGTTTTTCTTTCAGTTCCTCCACATATTTGTAAGAAGAGATCACTTCTTCTGACGTCCCCTCTTCAGTCCAACTCCTCAACATGGCTTCCAACGGTCCTTTGATTGGACGACTAAACAGCAACTTAGCGGGTGGTAGTCCTGTTGAGCCATGAGGTAGATACTTCCCGATAAGCAAAAAGTGCTGCTGGGATATATTCATTCCACCTATCAGGTTTTTCCTGTGCCAGTTTCCTGAGCATTGTCATCAACGTGCCGTTGAAACGCTCTACTTGTCCATTGGCTAGAGGGTGGTAAGGGCTGGTATGTATGTGGTTAGAGTGGAACACCCTAAATACCTCCTCCATTAATTTTCCACAAAACTGGGACCCATTGTCCGTCAGAATTTGTTCAGGAAAGCCTAATCTTTTAAAGGCCTCCATCAGTGCGTCCGCCACTCGTTTCGAGTCAATTGTGGTCAACGGTATGGCTTCACCTCACATTGTACAGCAATCCACCATGGTGAGTATGTACATGTTCCTCCTCCTAGTCCTAGGAAGTGGACCCACAATATTGATGGCTACCCCCTCGAAAGGAGAGTTCATGATGGGCATTTCACCCAAGACCACCGGTGCTGTCCAGTGTTTCGGTGCCACCCTCTGGCACTCAGGGCATGACTTCACATACCGACGCACATCACCTGTCATTCTCGGCCAATAGTAGTGGCAGGAAATTCGCTGCATCGTGGCGGCAATACCCATATGCCCACTGAATGAGATGGTATGCCCCATATGAAGAATCTGGGAGCGGTGGGCCTTCGGGACGACCAACTGACCATGTAGGTTGTCTCCCCTTCCGGCTCTCCTGTAGAGTATCCTATTCTTCATATAGTACTGCCCCCGTTTGGGTGGATCAGCACTTCTCTGCAGCTTTTTGTAGCAAGGACGTAGAGTAGCATCCTCACTCTGGGTAGTTCGCAACTCCCCATGCAGTGGGTTAGTCACATTTGCTTCTGCCTCATCCGTTCTCGTCTGAGAGCGAGTCTGAATTGCTCCCATATGGATTGGCTCCCTGGGAATTCCCAGAAAGACATACCGGCAACGGAGGATTACGGGGAAAATGGGATCGGTCAACACAGCGGCCTTGATAGGTGACATATCTTGACCGAATCTCCACTCTGGCAATGGGCAATTTCATGGCAACAGCACTCTTCTGTGCAGGCTGTATCTCCATGGTTTCACCTGTGAATTGTTCTGGATGTACCAGATCCGCAGAAATCACGGCCTCCCCGTCCAGTTCTGTGTCGTACAAACACTCCACTTGACGACCGTTAACTTCTACCAATTTCACTACAGGTGGTTTTTCCAGGTCTGGAGTCTCTTCCTCGGCCTCGACCTGTTTGGTGGGCTCCCGGGGCACACGACTAAATGAGAGTCTCGGGAATTTCCCCTGCAGTCAATAGCATTGTGCGTATTCGACCTGCAGTGTTTGCACCATTTCCCTGTCCTAGATTTTCTAGTGCCGGACTTTAGTGAGCTCTCCTGGTGGCGAGCTTCCTTGTCGACCTTGGCATTGTCTGTGTCCACCTGCGTTGAAGTCACTTGACATGCTGCGAAGTGAGGGTTCTTAGCCTTCGATTTGCATTCCTTCGTATTGTGAGAAGGTGACTTACAAATCGAACACCCCTTTTCCGACCACGGTCGTTTTTGTGTAGAGCTCGAAGTGCTCTTGCTTCCCTCCTTCGCCTTCTCCAAACTCTCCTCTGAAGTTTTAACATATGGTTCCACCTTCTTAGTTCCTGTGCTTTTGGCTTTCTTCAGGTTATGTTTTTCCTGACCTTTGGTATTTGTAGAAAGGTTTTCTGCTGCCTCCCCATGGACTTCGACGAACCGTTCTGCCAATTTCGTCACCATGTCGATTCCTTCCGCCCCTTGTTCTCCCAAAAATGTCCTGAGAGGTTTCGACATTTGCTTTCGCATCTGGTCGACTAACATGAGCTATTCCAGACTCTCATATTCATGCGCGAACACAGCCAAATCAATCCACTTATGGAGATAGGCTTTCAGACGCAGACTATAGGCGGCGAACAACTCCCCCGGTTCTCGTTTCGCTCCTCGAAATGTTTTCCGGTAGGTATGTGACGTAACCTCGAATCGTTTCAGCAGAGCCGTTTTCAACTCGTCATAATTGTTCTCGTGTCCTGGCGGCAGGCGAGAATAAACCTCGTAACCGGTCCCACGTAATCCCTGGGATAGCTTAAGATTCCATTTGTCACGATCCAGACCCATTGCAACCGACATAACCTCGAAGCGTTGAAGGTACTTGTCAATCTTCTCCTTGTCCTCTTCGTAGATCGCTAGAGGGAACTTCATATTATGATAACTATGTCCACCTACTGGTGTTGAGCCAGGGAGAGAGGAACCTCCCACTGCTCCCTCAGTTTCCCCACTAGATTGCCTCTTAAGCTCGAGTTCCCGCATCCGGTACTCGTGCTCTTTTTTCTGAGCTTCTTGTTCAGCTTCCAATCTCTTAGCAGCCTGTTCAGCTTCAAGTTTCTTAGCTGCTTGCTCAGCTTGAAGTTGCCTAGCAGCTTGCTCAACTTCAAGTTTCTTAACTGCCTGCTGAGCTTCCAGTTTCTTTGCAGCCTGCTCCAACTCCATTTTTCTCAATTCTATCTCGGCCTTCCTATTTTCCCTTTCTGCTTGGCGAAAAACCCTCTCCACCTCCTGTATGTAATCTGTTAGTGCAGACCCCGAAATCCCATTGCTTCCCCCGATGCCTTTAGTTCTGCCAGATCTAGCTTAGGAGTGGCCATTTTCCCGAGAGGTAAGATAGCAGATAGAATATAGATTAACTTCTAGATAAATATATAGATAATGAACAATTGCAGTTAATCTATACATTTACGACTACAACACAACACAATCACACAGTGACAAGAGCTGAATCAGGACCACAGACTTATGCAGACTTGTGAAGTGTGAACAAGTAAGATATGTGTCTTAACCCCTTTTCACATTCACTCTAGCTGGATTATCTCTCTAACAATATCTCCGTCCTCTAACTAAAGATCCCGTGTCAAAAAACCCCGTTGTCAGAAGATCCCGCTGTCAGAAGATCCCGTTTACGAGAGATCCCGCTGTCAAGAGATCCCGCTGTCCAAATATCACGTTTACGAGCCCCCAATAACTGTCGTAGTAATCCTTTATTACTTTAGTGTCGTCCCTGGAGTGATGGGAATCAACACCGACAATTTTATTAACCCAATATTATTGTCCTAGAGAAACCACCAGAATCCGTCCACAAAACTCCCTCAGTCTGTAGACACCTCTTTCTTACTCTCACTCACCCCTGGATCATGCCCCTATAATGCTTCCCCAACACAACATACTCAACAACTCTAGCTTTAACAAATAAATACAACAAATAATTTATTAAAGCAAAGAGTATGTGTGTGAGAAATGTGTGTGTGTAATGTGTAGAATGTGTGTCGAATATTCTAATGTGTATGTAGAATCAGACCAGTGAATCAGGAGCAAAGTCTGTTACATCACTGTGCTGAGCACACAACAGCACCATGTATTCCGGACAGTGAACCTCACCCAGAAGATGTTTCTCCGTCCACGTGACGACTTTCTCCGATAACACTCGAACAAACAGGATGCTGATCATCAGTTAGACACTGTTCGATCTTGGTCTTCACTCTAACAAACACGGTGAAGTTACTCTGTTTAATAATGTTTGTTGAACAGAGAATCTTTCAATTAACTGAAATGTCACTTGGGAAAATCTACAGTTCACAAGTCTCTGATTATAAGATTTTCCCCCTCTTTAACAAACAACCTATTAATGTTTCTAGGTAGATGTGTGTGTGTGTGTGTGTGTATTTATATATATATATATATATATATATATATATATATATATATATATATATATATATATATATATATATATATATATATATATATGTGTGTGTGTGTGTGTGTGTGTGTGTGTGTGTCCTTGGTATATGAGTTATGAATCTTCGGTGATGAAGCTTATCACTCAGTAAACACAACACTTATGTTCATCAAGTCCGGCTCAGCAGAAGCCAGGTTTCTGCAGACCAACTAGGTTCTGAGCCCCGTGTAAAAGCCTCTCATTAACCTCTGTCTTCATTCCGTGAGCCATCATTGTATAAAACTTTGGAACTGCTTCTTCGTAATAAATCATCGCACACTCAAGTGGAACGTGTTGAGTAGAGATCATCATGGTGAGAGCAACTCAATCCTGACCGTAATTAGGTGAGTGTAGGCCAATAGCAGCACTCAGATCTATAACAGAGATCCGATCTCTGTCATACGGCCAAATAGCTCATCACATTGGTCAGATTCATGGGAACACCAGGAAAGAATAAAGGAACGGATAGAAACCCAGCAGATGCCCTACTGGAAGATCCTACCTTTTCACATTCCTTTCCTCCCTCCCAACCATCCTCAATCTCTCTAATTATTATCCCACTACATTGTCCTCAACTCCCTGAGTAAAATGATATATCACACAAGCTAGTTAAAGCCATACAATAGGACACTATTGCCGACGCTCCTATAATACTTTCTAGCACCGCACTTATAGAACATTCTATCACCGCACCTATAATACATTGTATCACCACACCTATAATACATTATATCATCGCAAAGTACTGTACTCTATTCCTAATCATACTCTAAGTTAGATATGATTAATAGACTACCATATGCCTATTCCGGTTGATGATTGAGACTATGCAATCACAGACTGGATCTATGTCCGCCGATAAATCAACACTTTGACACTATAGTCTCTTTCAATTAACACAACTCGGAATACTGCGCCGATCTTTAACCCTTCAGAATTTTTGGTCGACTCCTCGAACTTGTTTACCGCAACTGCTTTTATATCGGGGCTTGAGTGACGTCACCAAATTGTCTAGACGCAGAGGCGTCGAGAAGTTGTTTTTCTCTTTATTTTTCCCAACTCAATGTGAACATCTGGCTGGTGTCCCCTTTCATCTGGGAAATTGTCTCCTGTTTGTGATCTAGAGAACCTTTTCCACATCACAAGACTCCATCCGACATCTGACCAGATATTCCGTCTATCACTTCAAAGGCTGACTCCCGCCTTGTAGACGGATGGCGCCATTGTACACTTCTCGAACAACCCACATCAAACAGAAATGCCGACCGTGTGCAGACAATTTTTCGCGACGTATTTTGTTTCTCAGTCCCCTGCTCATCTAAGGATTGCCTGTTTTTGCAGACGAATGTCGGGTCTTGTTTGTCATCGATCGAAACTATCAAGTTTTTCCTCGACAGGAGGCGGAAATACAAGCGTTGATTTTCGAGAATCCGTTAGATGGTGATGCTGTCATTTACACAGATGTGTCGGTCGCCGGACATGTGAGAAGCTCATGGGCCTTTACGGCTCAGGCCTGAGTTAGAATTGTGAAGGAGGACCCCGGTGCTTTTGTTGAGACCACAAGTAGCCTGACTATGGAAGCCATGGCAGTAAGTAAAGCAATAACTTGGCTCGAAACACAGACATTCACTAGGGCATGTTTTCGTATCGACTCAATGAGCATGCACAAGAGGATAGAGATGGGATGGATGCGAAGAGTGTGGTTGCTGTCTCTGGAGCGGTCTCGGCAGGCAAATATTAGCTTCATCTTCATGCCAGGGCATGCGGGAGTACAAGGAAATGAGCGGGCTGACAAGCTCGCAGGTGAGGCTACGGTGAAGGGTGGACACGCCATGGACCAGGCTGACATTCTGAATGCTCTACGAGAAGTAATACTTTTGCGAGAACCAAGTGATGACTGTGAATCTACAACCATGGTCAGAATGCGAGAACAGCAATTTAAAAGAGGTGTGGTCAAACAAGAACACTACGCAGGAAGCCAAAGAAGATTGATAAACCAACACAGAATTGATGTCGTTAACCGCTACACGCTGTGAGATTTGCTGAGGGGATCCGAGCAATTATGGACTGAATGGTTTGATGTGCAATGAGGATGATGTGTTGACTAACTAACTAACTAGCTGAGATATTTATAAGTTTGGGCAGCCTGTTAGTTGATTTGACTAACATGTTTTTCCCCCTACCTTTTATAAGTTTGAGTGAAATATTTCTTAATTCGGCCACCATTTGTCCCTACTTTTTATAAGTTTGGTTAAGATCTTTCAGTATTTGAACAATATTTTGCCAATTGGCTAACAAATTTTCCCAACTTTTAAAAGGATGGATGAGATAGTTATAAGTTTGGTCAGCCTTTTAGTTGATTTGGGTAATATTTTTCCGACTTTTTATAAGTTTGAATGAAATATTTCTTAATTCGGCCAACCTTCCCCTCTCCCTCCCCCTCCCCCACTTTTTATAAATTTGGTGGAGATATTTCTGGATTTGGTCAACACTTTTTCCTATTTTGGCTAACGTATTTTTATAATGTTTTTTTTTTTAAATTAGGTCAAGATATTTCCTATTGTGGTCATCATTTTTAATTAGTTTGGTTACTATTTTGTCATACTTTTTATAATCTTGGTCGATATATTTCTGTATTTGGCCAGAAGTTTTCCTATTTTGGCTAACATATTTTTTTTTATTTGAATGTTTAGGTGTTACATGGAGCTTGTACTTTTGTCTGGATGTGAAGCATGACAATGAGCGGACACTTTGAAAAACATATAATGGCCTTGGAGATGTTTCTGAGCAAAGATCCCTATGGGCAGTCAGAAGAGTTAATGAAAGTGTAAATGGCTGCTCTGAGACGCGATAACTTAGATGGTCAGGACAGCGGGCACATGATATGTCATGTTACATGAGACGCCTAAGATTGAGCCGGGACAGATTGTTGTATTCGTGTGTAATATTATACAAGTGATAAAATGCGTTAAACAGACGTCGGTGTATAACCCGCTAGCTGATAAGTAAAAGATAAGCCTGCCCCGATTGGCATCGGTGATCACATCTTTCCTCTGTGTCTATGAGAAAGGCTCAGTTGGACACTGTGCTGAACTGGATATAGTTGCGTATACTGTATTCGAAACTGTCTTATGCTGTATTGATGCCTTGGTAGTAGTAGTGTCATGTCCTTTGGTGTTATTTTGGTGACCCTAGGACGACATGGACATAGACAAGCGAGAGAAGGGAGACCATTTTAAACTTCCGATGTCCTGTTACCGCGGGAGCAGAAGCAGTCCCATACATGGTGGCCATCACAAGTAAGGCCCCTGGTTCGACAGCCAACATAAACCCGTATCCTTACACACGTGACAGGATGCAGCGCCATCTAAGACCGGATGTAACATTTACCATCTTTTTCCGGATGTATCTTTATGCTTGCACCCGGAAGGAACGACCCCTTTGACCGGTTGTAGCCATGACCACGTGTCCGGAGGTATCCTTGAGACATATACCCACGTGTGACTGGCTGTACACCGTAACACAGCCCGAGGACGAGTCTTGTATCTATAGCACATCGCCCTTGGTATGGTGATAGTGTTTAAGACCCACCACTACAGACAGTAATAACCGCTATTAAAATATACAATAGATTACTTTACAATAGCTATATAACGGAAAAATTCAAGGGCTTCTGATGATCGGATTCGTAAATATACATCGAAATTGTTGATGGTAGACCTCCTATCCTCTATACTATACCATTTGACTGGCTGTTCATCGTCACATAGACCGAGGACGCTAATTGTATCCCTAGCACATTGCCATTGGTATAATGCTAGTGTTTACGTTCCAGCCACTGCAGATAATAATAACAGACATTATAATATATAATCGGTCACATTTCATTAGATATATAATGGAAAACCCAGGGACTTCTGGCGTTCGGCTTCTCAAGTATGATTCGAAGTTGTCGATGTCCTCCTAACCCTTGCGCCATTTTTACTTTTTCACTTTACGCAGTACAAGTACTATTTTTAATATTACTTAGTGATTACAGGTTACCATTTTAACAACAAAGAAATCGGAAACAGTTACGTATCCAAACGTGTGAGCTTTGAAAATTCCTTGTCTTAAAGTTTGTTGTGACGACACATAAGCGATATAAGATAGAATTTCAGGTTTTGAACTGATCCTCAACATTTATGCACCACATGTACCTACTTATTACTACATACTATTTACTATGGCACACGTATTTCCCCGCCAGCTAATTAACTGCCACCAGGCCATGTAGTTATTTTCCTCTACTTTTATACACACATAGTCAGTAGGTCAAAGGTCAAGCGGGAGGGGGAGTGGGGTGGAAAAGCGTCCACGTGGACGGAAAAGTGAAAATTAGGACCGGCAAAGATGTCGTGGATGCAGTTCACAATTATCAATTCTCGTTAAGCGCTCGAAACACAGCTGCGGAAGATTAAATTGTGTTGGTCCTCACAGAGGGGCATAGGTCGCGGTCGTTCAGAAAAAGATTGCAAAACACCGAACGCAAACCTGCCAAGAAAGGTGACTGCGACGTCCTATAAAGGACCTGCACGTACCTAGATGGTGGACTGTGAGCTAGGGGGTGGGGTTAGGAAGTTAAATGAAGCTGTGTTGGACATTGAGGCCGTGAGGGGAGAGTGTGCACAACTGGAAGATGAGACGGTGTTCCAATGTCTTCCGATCCCGTTCGTGGTTTGATGGCCGTGACCTGTATGTCGGCCATGCCACGGTGGTCAGGACTGTTGAAATGCATGGATACTGGTTTGTGCGCGCCACTGGTGATATCAGTAAGATGTTGTCTAAATCTGTCACCAAGACGTAAGCCTGTCTCACAGACACATCTCATGTCGCATCGTGTGCAGGTAATAGATGACGTTGCGACTGATGCATGAGAAACCCTCACGGATGTGGAAGGTCGTCTTAGGGAATGTCAGACTCTGGGTTTGAAGTAGTGTGGGCAGGTCTTGCAACGCGCTCGAAGAAAAGCCACCATGCCAGGAATAGACTTGTGAGGTTGGGGTAGACTGCTATGGACCAGCACATCCCTGAAGTTACGATCCCGCCTATACGCCACCAGAGGAGCCTCTTAAAAGACATCACGAGTGGTCGGGTCCGCGCGGAGAATGGATAGATGTCTCAAGAGGATATACTAGGCAGCAATATTGTGGGGATGGTAAGTAAGTGAGAGGACAGGTCTATTATTTCGTGGTTTCGGCCTGGAGGAGAGAGCCTCAGTGCGACTAATAGACTGGCAGCGGTGAAGAGCTGTGGATAGAACATTCTCAGGGTAGCCTCGAAGACGAAAGAAATCAAGCATTTCGTGGGATTTTTGATGGAAGTCGTTGTTATCCTGGCAAAGCCGTCGGAGACGTAACAATTGGGTGAAAGGAATAGAATGTTTGCACGAGGGAGGGTGGGAGGAGGTATAGAGAAGGAATGAGTGCCAGTCAGTTGGTTTATAATAAACCGTCGTGCATAGACCCGCGGAACCTAAAGAGACTGTGATGTCTAAGACGTTAACGGCCGACGAAGAAATGGTGGAGAAAAGTTTGATGCAGGGAAGGAAGTCGGAGAAAAAGGCAATGAAGTTCTGTAGGTCAGGCAAGGGCATGTCCGAGACACCAAAGCAGTCATCAATGTACCTCCTGTAAAGCTCTGGGAGCCTACCAGTGTATTGACTCCATACCTGGTGCTCCAGATAGCCCATGAAGAGACAGGCATAACTAGGACCCATCTTAGTACCCATGGCCACTCCGCTAATCTGGTAGAAGTAGTCCTCATTGAACTCAAACGATTTGAGGTTCAGGACTAACTCTGCAAGACGCAGCAATGGTTTAGTTGCTATTGAGGGGTTATGCCTTTTCTCCAAGAAAAATTCCAAGGCTTTAAGGCTGTCAGAGTGAGGAATATATGTGTAGAGTGAAGTCACATGTAAAGTGAAGATGTGGTACTGAGAAGGGTTTGTGAAACTCATGGAATCGAAGATGGACATAGCGTGGTTAGTGTCTTTGATATACGAAGGGAGGCTGGCAACCAACGGCTGAAACACGCTGTCTAGGAACTCTGAAATTCGTTCTGTAGGGCAAGAGTAGGCCGAGACGGTAGGTCTGCCAGTGTTCCCTGGTTTGTGTGTCTTAGGCAGAATATAAAAGGCGGGTTTGCCCAAGCAGCTATCGTGGATGATCAGCGAGGTGGCAGAGCTGGGCAAAAGACCTTGCTGGATGATGGCGTTAGTCACGCTTTTGACCTGGGTGTTGTTGCTGACCGTCCCATCTTGTGTCCGTGGTCTGTAGAAGGTTGCACCCCCAATTGCATGTTGCCTTCCTGTATATACAAGTCTTTCCTCCAAACCACTAGCGCCCCTCCCTTATCGGCAGGCTTGATAACTATGTCCACACGACGTTTCAACTATGTGAGTGCCCGTTGTTCATCCGCGGTAAGGTTGGAGTGTTGTAGTGGCTTGAATTTTAGTTTTCGGATATTGAAAAGTGTTTTTTTACGATGTATAAATCAAGGGCTTTAGATGCCCCTGGATTGTGAACCCAAGTGGACCTGCGTTTGGAGAGGTGAGACAAATGGTCGGTGGGGTCCGAAGAGTTATCACTATGAGGTTGATTACTGAAGTGATATTTTAGCCTGAGAGTGCGATGGAACCGATGAACGTCCTGCAGCAATGAGTATATGTTGCCACAGGGACGTAGCGGTATGAACCGGAGCCCTTTGCTGAGGACCGATTTTTCCGATGCCGACAGTTCTTCACCGCTGCCAGTCTATCAGTCGCACTGAGTCTCTCTCCTACAGGCCGAAACCACGAAATAATAGACCTGTCCTCTCACTTACCATCCCCACAATATTGCTGCCAAGTATATCCTCTTGAGACATCTATCCATTCTCCGGGTGGACCCGACCACTCGTGATGTCTTCTCAGAGGTCCCTCTGGTGGCGTATAGGCGGGATCGTAACTTCAGGGTCCATAGCAGTCTACCCCAACCTCACAAGTCTCTTCCTGGCACAGTGGCTTGTCTTCGATCGCGTTGTATGACCTGCCCACACGTACCTCGAACCCAGAGTCTGACATTCCCTAAGACGACCTTCCACATCCGTGAGGGTTTCTCATGCATCAGTCGCAACGTCATCTATGTGATTACCTGCACACGATGCGACATGAAATATGTCGGTGAGACAGGCTTAGATCTTGATGACAGATTTCGACAACATCTTTCTGATATCAACAGCGGCGCGCACAAACCAATATCCACGCATTTCAACAGTCCTGACCACCGTGTCGTGGCCGACATACAGGTCTGCCATCAAATCATGCGCATTCCACGAACATTGGAACACCGTCTCATCTTTCAAATGGGAACACTCTCCCCTCACGACCTCAATGTCCAACAAAGCTTCATTTAACTTCCTAACCCCACCCCCTCCCACCCCTAGCTCACAGTCCACTATCTAGGTACGTGCAGGTCCTTTATAGGACGTCGCAGTCAACTTTCTTGGCAGGTTTGCGTTCGGTGTTTTGCCATCGTTTTCTGGACGACTGCGAGTCATGCCCCTCTGTGAGGATCAACACAATGTAATCTTCCACAGCTGTGTTTCGAGCGCTTAACGAGAATTGCTAATTGTGAACTGCGTCCGCGACATCTTTGCCGGTCCTAATTTTCACTTTTCCGTCCACATGGGCGCTTCTCCACCCCAACTCCCCTCTCGCTTGACCTTTGCCCCGTGTACCATACATCCGGTCTATTAATCCATGACAGCCCTACGCGTGTCAGCGTGTCTGTCTTTCCCAGCAAGGATGCAGATTCAGATAAGTACCTTTAATTAGTTTAATATTGTTATAGTGTGTTTCATGTAGGTTTGTGTCGGTTTGTATTTGTTTGTCCTGTGCTGACGAAGGCTTTGGCCCGCAACGTCAAATTTGTCTCTTGTAGTCGTGTTTTAGTAAAGCTCACAATCTACTTCTCGTTTTTTTTTTTTTGGGGGGGGTGATTCATTCAGAAACCCAGGTGGAACGATAAGTGCACAGCGACACAACAGAATAGGAAAAGAGCTCTGCAGAAGTAAGAAAATCAAGGAAGGAAGAGAATTTCGAAGAATACAAGAAATGTAGAAACGAAGCAAACAGAGCAGTAAAACATGCAAAAGAAAAGGAGTGGAAAGGTTCTGTCAGGCACTCAGCCCAGAAACACCGACTACAAAGGTGTGGAAGCAAATAAAAGCAATTCAAGAAAATAAAATGACCAGCAAAATCCCAACCACCAAAAGTCCTACACTAGCAGTAACAAACCAAGACAAAGCTAAGGTGTTCGGAGAATACTTATACAAAGTCTGTTCTAACAAAAGACTAGGAAGTAAAAAAGGCAAAGAAGGGAGGAGCTGATGCAAGAGTTAAATGACACAACATACGAGAACACCGAAGAACACTATATGGATGCATCACAACAGATGAGGTGGTGACAGCACTAAAAGAAAAATCCGAAACCGCAGCCGGAGCTGACATACTAAACTACACCATCCTCAAAAAACTCCGAAATAAAACCATAAAAACAATTACTAAGCTGTATAATGAAATATGGCAGACAGGAAACATTCCCAAACAGTGGAAAACAACCACGGTGATACTGGTCAAGAAACAAGCCAAAGACCCAACAAGGGTAGAATCATACCGCCCCATCTCGTTGACATCTCACCTGGGCAAAGTCACGGAGACTGTAATAAACAAAGGAATAACATTCTACATGGAGAAGAATGAACTGTACAGCAGAACACAGTCCGGCTTTAGAGCCAACAGGTGCACGATCGACCAAATCATCAAATTAGAAAATCATGTAAGGAAAGGATTTAAAAGAGGGGAAAAGACGTTGGCTGTATTCCTGGACCTAGCCCAGGCGTACGATCAATGCTGGAGAGAAGCCGCACTAATCAAGATAAAGAAATTAGGCATAGTGGGAAGAACCTACAAGTAAATAGAAAACTTTCTCAAAGATATAATTTTTCCAGTGAGGTTAGGGAATGAGGTATCCAACATATATGAGCAAGAGAACGGCATCCCCTAGGGTTTGGTCATCTCACCAACAATCTTCTCGATACTCGTGAATGGCCTAACAGAGGAGATCCAAGATCAGAGAACAGGACTGTCACAATTTGCAGACGACTGCGCCATATGGAGGAGCGGAAAGTCTGCAAAAACTAAACGAGAACCCCTCCAAAAACAGATAAACAAATTAACCGCATGGATGGACACATGGGGCTTCAATATCAACACCAATAAAACAGTCAGCATGGTATTTAGTAACAAGAAGAAGATAAATTCTAACAAGGACTACAAAATACAGATAAAAGGGAAAACTATTAATAGAACAAGCAGCTCAGTCTTCCTAGGAATGACCCTAGATGAACAGTTGAGCTGGTCAAAACCCACATGTAAGACATTAGAAAAATTCAAGAAAGCAAGCAACCTACTGCGGGTGATAAAAGGAAACTGTTTGCCCACACCAAAATAATGCTGATGTTCTGCAAAGCATTTATCAGAGGCAAGCTATAATACGGAAGCATTGTTTACGACTCAGCATCAGAAACCAGCAAAAGGAGGTTAGACACCATACAGGCCCAAGCGTTAAACACCATCCTTGGTGCTGGAAAAGGGACATCCAAAGAAGCCATGGGGGTAGCACTGGGTGTACTACCACTGAGTCTGAAGTGTAAACAGCTAAAGTATAACTACTGGGTAAAGGCAGCACAAGACGAAGACCACCCAGGATACCAAACATTCAGTGACAACCGCATCAAATGGGGAGGCATCAAAATAGTAAAACTGCAAAGACCGGCAGGACGGGAAGCAGCAGAGAAAATGAAAGAAGAGAACGAGCTAGCAGAAACCCTGAAATAGACAAAACGATACAGACCAACAATCCCACCATGGGAGCTAACAGTCCCATTCACTGACTTTAGCCTAGCAAAGACCATCACCAAGGACACGAAGGACACAGACGTAAGAGACGCCACCGAGGATTACATAGAGGAAATCAGCAAGGACAACCTCATAATTTACACAGACGGGTCCAAGAACGAACAGGGAGAGGTGGGGGAAGGAGTAGTGGTCCCAGACTGGAAACTGAAGAAACAGTTTAAACTAACAGACCATACAGCAGTATGCACGGCCGAACTGGTAGCCATACTGAAATGTCCGGAGACTGCAGCCGAAAAATCACCGTTGAGAGACTGTATATTGACAGACTCCCTGTCCTCAGTACAAACGCTCGGGAACTTCCCTAGAGGAAACAGACCCGACATAAAAGAGGAGATATTAGCGACAGCCACCAACCTCAGGTACATGGGATGCCAAGTCACCATCGGATGGATACCAGTTCACAGGGGTATCCCGGGAAACGATTAAGCAGACAGAGCGGCGAAACGACGACTGACCAGCAGTAATAAAATCAGTACAGGCCTAGGTAAAGTAGAAGGAAAGAGTATCATCAAAAACTACATACTCCAGGAATGGAGGAAACAGTGGAGAGACAGCGCTAGAGGCCGACATGCATACCAGGTGCTGGGGGAACCCAGCTACAAACCACAAGCCAAAACAACATGAAAGCACCGGCAAACAGACAGCTGTGGAAAATCAGACTATTTAACTGGAAAGACGCAAGAGAAAATCCATTCTTCAGAGCATGCCTAGAAGACAACACCATTGAACATTACCTATTACCAATGCTGAAGGTTTAACAAGACCTAATATTAATTTTTTTTTTTTTTTTTTTTTTGAAAATCGAATCGAACATTCAGGGGTGAATGTTCTGATCAGCGAGTAACCCACAGTGGATGACATTATTAATCAAACGAATGAGCATGTCATCCGTAATCTGCGAAGTGTGTGAACCTTTCAATCACCGTGTGGAGGGAGAAGAACCAGGGAGAAGAGTTATGCCTTTGCTGTGACGACAAGCAGCTTGATTATGGAGAGACCATGCCCATGATGATGGTGATGGCCTGGCTGGAGACATAAAGGACCTCCCATGTCGGGATTCTCCGCGATCCAATGAGCATTCTTAGCAAAGTCCAGGCTGGGTTTGTGCGCAGTCACTGAGTCTGTACAGAGGCCAAGGCTGTAATATTGCATTTTATTAATCCTCCTTAGGAATGAGTACATCAATGGCGGATTGGTTGTGAATCCCGAGGAAGACTGGATCTTAAGTCCCAAGCATTGGCGCTCACACCGTCTGGGCCCTGGAGAGGACTTGCATCTACCTGAGTGACGTTTATTTCTCTCCCGACCTGGGACTAGAGTACCATCTACAGGGGGAACTGTGTAGCAGATCTCTCTTTGCTCTCGTCAGTAGCACAAATCAGCTGAGTGTGCAACATTAATACAAGATCTTCACACGTGCACAATGTGATACTGCTGTGTCACGAATATATGATTCAGCGCAGTACACACGACAGAGCCGAAGTAGTATAGCTGAGGAGGAGGCGGTCTCTTTTATGACAAGCATTGGTAGTACCTTTGGTAAGAATGGTTGTCACGCCGTTTTCAGGGCACATTCCTCACTGGTCCTAGCCTCACATCCAGCTCACCTCACGCCTGTGGCTCCTAGTAGTTGCCAGCATGCGAAAGCGACCGATCCCGGGCAACGGCTCTGACAGGCCGGCATACCAGGCGAGAGTAACCGATTCGGTGTCAAACTAATCGGTGAACTAGGGTATGCCTACCCAGCAAGTGAAGACATGATTCGACAGACTGCGCGGAAGAAATCATTGGTCATTCAACGGGCAGGACGGTATTTACATGCAAAGCGTTGTGGAACGCAATGAGCACAGCAACGCACGCAGAGAACCCTAGTCATCCAATGCACTGTATTCGTCTAGGTCGTTTTGACACTGGATTCAGATGGACTCAGGCGAGAGAGTGTAGTCGACGAATTTCGCAACGCCTCCTCACTTTAATCCAATTAATCGCGCAAGCCATTATTCATCCAACTTCATCTACACAGTTATGTGCTTGTGAAACCTGGACTGTTTATTAGCGACACGCCAGGAAAATCAACCGCTTCCACAGTCTGTCTTAGGAAGCTATTGAAGATTAAACGGAAAGACAAGATCCCAGACAATAAAGTCTTGGGAAGAGCGTCCATGCTCAGTATCCACACTATACTAATGAAGAGTCAGATTAGCTGGGCTGGTCACTTTACTCGCATGCCACATCAATCAATCAATCAATCAATCAATCAATCAATCAGGTGCTGTCTCCACAATGAAGGTTGGCTGCAATGGATCTCCAACATTGTTTGTCTCTCGCCCTGACTGTACATTCTGTCAGGCTGATGTTCGTCCATCTCTTGATGTTATCTTCCCACATATATCGTTGTCTACCTCTTGCTCGCCTGCCCTCAACCTTGCCATCCAGTACGGTTTTTATAAGAATATCATGTCTTTTAACGTGGCTGAAATATTTCACTTGCCTCCTCTTTATTTCTGTCATCAACTCTCTCTTCATTCCCAGTTTTTCTAGAACCTCTGCATTTGATTGTTTTTGTTTCCATGTAATACGACATATTCGTCTGCAAATCCACATCTCCAGGGCCTCTATGCGACTTTCTAGTTGCTTGTTCAATGTCCAGCTTCAGCGCCATACAGTAACGTTGAATATACATAGCATTTGACAATTCTCATTTTTAATGCACTGTTTATCTCTCTAGATTTCATGCTGTTAAAAGCATTTCTGGCCATTCCTATTCTCTTTTTGATTTCTATTTCACTTCAGCCATCAATCAATCATGTGCCATGCCGGAAAGCGTGGGCGGTCATGACTCGCCATTTCACTCGATCACCAGAGTCATGGATCAGCTCAGTGTTCCTGTCTCGACCATGCCATGTGGCCAAGCCATCCGGGTAGTTTCTTCTCGGTCTTCCCCTTGGTTGTCACTAAGTTCTCCAATCCATTTCTTCTCATAACTGTCTACGTCTAATTTCTCTAATCAATTTACGATTTTCATTTGTCTCCTGTAGCACTTGGTCATTGGTTTTTCTGTCTGTCCATGGTATTCTTTGCATTTTCCTCAGAAACCACATTTTTGCAGCCATCAGATGTTTTTCAGCTTGACTGCACATTGTCCAAGTTTCACATCCATACAAAAGAACAGGTTCTATGTATCCCCTCAACACTCTTTTTCTCGCTTCAATTGACATCTTTTTATTGGTTAGTATGCTTTTCATCTTGTTAAAGGCTACTTTCGCCATGGCGGTTCTTGCTCTAATCTCTTCAAGGCATCTCCCATCAGATGTTATGACTGTTCCGAGATAATTGTACCCATTCACTTGTTGAAGAATATTCCCATTTACTTGTATATTACATTGTGGTACTTCGTTATTCCTAGTGGCGAACATAACCTGTGTCTTTTTACAATTTAATTCTAACCCCAGTTGCTCACTGTGTACATCAACCGCATCTACTAATTGCTGCAGATCCTGTGCATTGTTTGCAATCAATACTGTATCATCTGCATATCTAATGTTATTGATGTTTCGTCCTCTAATGCTGATTCCATTTATATCTTCTACATTTCTGAAAATATTTTCACTGTATAGGGAAAAAATATCTGGAGACATTACACATCCCATCTTAATAGGCTGATATTGCACCACTTCATTATCAATCCTTAGGCAGCTTGTTGTTTCCAATATATGTTTTTTATAAGTCTAATGTCTTTCCCATCAATGTGTAGACCTGCAAGCATATCCACCATGTTGACATGCCTAACTCTATAAAAAGCTTTTTAATGTAGTCAATAAAGCAAAGATGTATATCCTTGTTTACTTCTATAGCACGTTTAATAACTGTTCGCAGCATATACACAGCATTTACTGTACCCTTTCCTTCCACAAACCCACATTGTTCTTCCCGTATTTTAGGTTGTATTTTCTTCCTCATTCTTTGCGTGATAATTCGTAGCAAAATCTTTGTGATGTGACTCATTGTCGCGGAAAAACTTGATAGTTTCGATCGATGACAAAAAGACCCGACATTCGTCTACAATAACAGGCAACCCTTTGATGAGCAAGGGACCGAGGAACAAAATAAGTCGCGTCAAATGTCTATACCCGGTCGGCATTCTGTTAACAAGTTGTTGCTCGAGACGGGACAAAAGTGCCATCCGTCTGCAAGGCGGTAGTCGGCCTTTGATGTTGTAGACGGAATGTCTGGACAGACGTCGGAGAGGTCTTGTGATGTAGGGGACATGATTCCCCAGATCCCAGATTAGCGGGACTCTCGGAAGTGCCGGGACAAGTCCCAGATGAAAGCAAACTAGACGGCGGATTGATTCCAGTCAGTCTAAAAACAGGCGGAGAAAACCAGACTCTGGACTGATTAGCGTCTAGACTTTTTGGTGACGTCACTCAAGCCCTGAATTAAAACCAGTTGAGGTAAACAAGTTGAGTTAGTTGACCAAAATTTCTGAAGTGTTAAAGATCGGCGCAGTATTCCGAGTTGTGTTAATCGAAAGAGAGTATAGTGTCAAAGTGTTGATATTAATCGGCGGACATAGATCCAGTCTATGATTGCATAGTCTCAATCATCAACCGGAATAGGCATATGGTATTCTATTAATCATGTCTAACTTAGAGTATGATTAGGAATAGAGTACAGTACTGTGCGGTGATAGAATGTATTATAGGTGCGGTGATAGAATGTTCTATAAGTGCGGTGATAGAAAGTATTATAGGAGCGTCGGCACTAGTAACCTATTGTGTGGCTTTAACTAGCTGGTGTAATATATCATTTAACTCAGGGAGTTAAGGACAATGTAGTGGGATAATATTTAGAGAGATTGAGGATGGTTGGGAGGGATGAAGGGAATGTGAAATGGTAGGATCTTCCAGTAGGGCATCTGCTGAGGTTCTACCTTTTTCCTTTAATCTTTCCTTGTGTTTCCATGTCACAGACCAATGTGATGAGCTATTTGGCCGTATAACAGAGTTCGGTTCTCTGTTATAGATCTGAGTACTGCTATCGGCCTACACTCACCTAATTAAGGTCAGAATTGAGTTGCTCTCACCAGGGGATTCTCTATTCTACAGGTTCCACTTACTGGTCCACTTGTTGATGGTAATACGATATACTACCAAGAAGTTAGTATCAAAGTTGAAGAAAAATGATGGCTCACGGATGGAAGACAGAGGTTACTGAGAGGCTTGTACACTGGGCTCATGGCCTAGTTGGTCTGCAGAAACCTGACTTCTGCTGAGCAGGACTTGATGAACATATGTGTGATTTTTCCTTGAGTGATATGCTATATCACTGTAGAATCAGAACACTATACGTAACACATATACCAATATATATATATATAACTACCTGGAACATTAATAGGTTGTTTTTTTAATTTGGAAAAAATTGTATAACCAGTGACTTATGAACAGTTATATTTTCCCATGTGACATTTAAGTTATTGGAAAGATTCTCTAATCAACAAACATTATTGAACAGTGTAATTTCACAGTGTTTGCTAGAGTGAAGACCAATATCGAACAGTGTCTATCATTGATGACCAGCGTCCTGATTGTTCGAGAGTGATCGGAGAAAGTCGTCACGTGGCCGGAGAAACATCTTCTTGGTGAGGTTTTCTGTCCGGAATACTTGGTGCTGTTGTGTGCTCAGCACAGTGATGTAACTAACTTTGCTCCCGATTCACTGGTCTGATTCTACATACACCTTAGAATATTCGACACACATTCTACACATTACACACACACACACATTTCTCACACACATACTCTTTGCTTTAATAAATTATTTTGTTGTATTTATTTGTTAAAGCTAGAGTTGTTGAGTATGTTGTGTTGGGGAAGGATGAGAGGGGGTATGATCCAGGGGTGAGTGAGAGTAAGAAAGAGGTGTCTACAGACTGAAGGAGTTTTGTGGACGGATTCTGGTGGTTTCTCTAGGACAATAATATTGGGTTAATTAAAATGTGGGTGTTGATTCCCCTCACTCCAGGGAGACACTAAAGTAATAAAGGATAACTACGACACTCATTATACTAATTGTTCTATGTTGATCACATTCCAAGGCTCCTGATTTCTTTGGGATTGCAATAAATACAGAGTTACATAATTCAGAAGGTATATCTCCAGTATCATATTATGTGTTCAGCAGTCTGGTGACTTCAGTTAATCAATCATGTGCCATGCCGGAAAGCATGGGCGGTAATGCCTCGATATTTCACTCGATCACCAGTGTCGTGGATCAGCTCAGTATTCCTGTCTCGTCCATGCCATGTGGCCAAGCCATTCAGGTATTTTCCTCTCGGTCTTCCTCTTGGTCTGTTCCCTTCGATCTTGCCAGTTGTCACTAAGTTCTCCAATTCATTTCTTCTCATAACATGTCCAAAAATTTTTGACTTTCTACGTCTAATTTCTCTAATCAATTTACGATTTTCATTTTGTCTCCTGTAGTACTTGTTCATTGGTTTTTCTGTCTGTCCATGGTATTCTTTGCATTTTCCTCAGAAACCACATTTCTGCAGCCATCAGATGTTTTTCAGCTTGACTGCATATTGTCCAAGTTTCACATCCATACAAAAGAACAGGCTCTATGTATCCCCTCAACACTCTTTTTCTCGTTTCAATTGACATCTTTTTATTGGTCAGAATGTTTTCATCTTGCTAAAGGCTACTTTCGCCATGGCGATTCTTGTTCTAATCTCTTCAAGGCATATCCCATCAGATGTTATGACTGTTCCGAGATAATTGTACCGATTCACTTGTTGAAGAATATTCCCATTTACTTGTATATTACATTGTGGTACTTCGTTCTTCCTAGTTACGACCATAACCTGTGTCTTCTTACAATTTAATTCCAACCCCAGCTGCTCACTGTGTACAACAACTGTGTCTGCTAATTGTTGTAGATTTTGAGCATTGTCTGCAATCAATACTGTATCATCTGCATATCTAATGTTATTGATGTTTCGTCCTCCAATGCTGATTCCATTTATATTTTCTACATTCCTGAAAATATTTTCACTGTATAGGGAAAAAAGATCTGGAGACATTACACGTCCCTACCTAACACCTCTCTTAATAGGTTGATATTGTCCCACTTCTTTATCAATCCTTATGCAGCTTGTTGTTTCCAATATATGTTTTTTTATAAGTCTAATGTCTTTCCCATCAAATTGTAGATCTGCAAGCATATCTACCATGTTGACATGTCTAACTATCAAAAGCCTTTGTGTAGTCAATAAAGCAAATATGGATATCCTTGTTTACTTCTATAGCACGTTCAATAACTGTTCGCAGCATATACACAGCATTTACTGTACCCTTTCCTTCTACAAACCCACATTGTTCTTCCCCTATTTCAGGTTGTATTTTCTTCCTCACTCTTTGCATGATAATTCGTAGCAAAATCTTTGTGATGTGGCTCATTATACTAATTGTTCTACGTTGATCACATTCCAAGGTTCCTGATTTCTTTGGGATTGCAATAAATACAGAGTTACATAATTCAGAAGATATATATCCAGTGTCATATAATGTGTTCATCTGTCTGGTGACTTGATCTAGTCCAAATTCTTCTAAAGCTTTAATCATTTCTGTTGTGATGCGATCTGCACCGGGGGCCTTGCCAGCTTTCATATGCTTAAGAACATTTCGAACCTCCATCTTCAAAATTGGCGGCCCTTCATTATTAAATCTAATATCATACTGTTCCTCTCTGTTTTCATTATAAAGGTTTTTCACATAATCTGTCCATACATGTAGAATCTGGTCTTTTTCTATTATGATTTTGCCATCTTTAGTTTTTAGACAGCCTGCTGATGTACTTGTTCTTTTATTAGTAAGTTCCTGAATTCTTTTGCGCACTAATTTGGTATTTTGACTGTTGTGTTGTTTTTCAATGTCTAAGCACTTTTCCTCAAACCATGCTTCTTTTGCCTCCTTGCATAATATTCTGACTTGTCTGTGAATTTCTTCATATTTGGCAGGATTATTTTTGTTGAGTCTTCTTGTTTCCATTAGGTGTAAAATTTCTTCTGTCATCCATTTCTTACGACCCACCTTCTTTAATTTTGGAATAGTTGTTTCTGCAGCCAAACTGATTGAATTCTTCAACATTTCCCATTGATCATCCACATCCTGGAATAATATCTCTAGATCAGATAATATATCAAATCTGTTCTGTACTTCTATGTTGAATTTGTTTTGTATTTTCTTGTCATTACTCAATGTACACAAATTATATTTAGTGTTTCCTGTTATATACTTGACTTTCTTCAACTTTATCCTCAGTGTTCCTGTAAGTAGTCTAAGGTCACTACAACAATCAGCACCGGGAACTGTTTTTGCCATTGTTAGTGCGTTTCTAAATCTTCTGCTAATCAGAATGTAGTCAGTCTGGTTTCTGATCCTGCTATCATGACTCCTCCATGTCCATAATCTTCTAGGGTGTTGCTTAAACCAGGTGTTTCCTACAATCATTTCCTGTTCTTTTGCCCACTCTATGAGTCTGTATCCTCTTTCATTTCTCTCACCTAAACCATAGTTTCCTACTGTGTATCTATCACCTTGATTTCCTACTGTTGCATTGAAGTCTCCTATTATGATGTTTATTTCTGAATTTTTACATGTTTTTAAGGCAGTCTCTATGTCATTATAAAATTCCTCTACACTATCTTCACTGGATTCTCCTGTTGGGGCGTATACTTGAATAATATTTATGCTAAAAGGTCTGCCACTTAATTTAACTAGTAGAACTTTGTCCGACACTGCCCAATATCCTTGAACAGATTTTGATGTTTTCTGGTCCAAAATAATTGCCACTCCCCTTTGTCGATCTTCACCTCCAGAATAAATAATCTTAAAATCTTCATCTATCTTGATGCCTGCCCCTTTCCATCTCGTTTCGCACATCCCTAAAATATTAATTTTTTTCTCTTTCCATTTCTAGTTTTATGTTCTCTAATTTTTCGTCGTTGTTTAACGTCCTAACGTTCCATGTAGCTAATTTTAATGTCTCTGTCCTTGTCTTATGACGATCAGTCTTTAGGCGAATCATAATGTACTTTGCACTTTTAAAGAGGTAGTTTGCCGTTGCTTCCCTCTATGGCAGTGACCGTACTGGTCGTGTGACCGCAGCCATTGTCTCGCGAAAGAGATCCTCTGCCTGTCGTCGCGAAACTTGAGACCATAACCATCAAATATCTGTCGGCTGCCCTCAAAATTTCATCCACCACCTGCCTTCCATGGGTTCTTTTGAACACTTCCAAAAAACAAATACGAAATAACACCACATAATCCACAGGAAAACACAAAAGTGTCTCCCGGAGAATAAACGCGTCACTTCGTCGCCATGTGTACCAGAGGCAATCGACTAGATGACATTTAAAGCCGTGTTGCTAGAAATTAACGTCATAAAGCGAGAAATGGTACATTATCCAGCACGGGACGGAAACTGTCAGTCGCAGTGAGCTGACTGATCTCATCTTGTTCCTCTTGTACCTTGCGGTGTCGAGGTGAACCCGTTTACGGACTTCTTGCATCGAGATTCCCATGGACTCTGTTATTTCCTCTGTCCATCGTTTACGTGGTCGGCCTCTTCTTCTGCTTCAATTTGGTCTATACATTGCTTGTGGTGGTATACTGTTAGTTGGTAACCTAGTTACATAGCCAAACCATTTGACTTGCTGTCTTCTAATAACACGCAGCGCTGCCAAATCCCGCACTCTAGTCCTGATTTCTTTATTTCTGATCGGATCTCTTTTTGATACATTGAGTATTATTCTCAGGTATCTCATTTCTGTTGCGATCTTTCTTTTTTTTTTTTTTTTTTTTTTTGCCAGTGTCCAGGTTTGGCATTGGTAGCATAGAGTTGGCAGGAAGATTGTGTTGTAGAGTGCTCTCTAAGTAATGTTTGACACTCAAAACAATGTTTTCCCGTAGTGAATTTGAATAACGAAGATACAAACCAGAGAATGTACAATTTATTGCCTGGCATATTTCGCTGCATCTCGTCAGGTACATACTGCAGATGTCACACAACGTAGTGTAAACGATATATCTAGTTATTTTACTCAACGCTCTGTGGCATTTGCAGTATGTACCTGACGAGATGCAGCGAAATATGCCAGGCAATAAATCGTACATTCTATGGTTTGTGTCTTCGTTATTCAAATTTTTGATACGTGTTTGTTCTAATTTCACTGCCTGGGTCGTCCAGACTGATGTGATCTCTAGATAACCATGAGAGATGAATTCAAATTACCTGTAACATGTTTCGACGTAGTCACCTGCCAATGCAATATATATTTCCCATCGGTCTACGAGCTTCTGTATTCCGGCAGCATACAATTATTTTGGCTGGTCCTTGAGCCATTGGATAACTACTTGATGCACTTCGTCGTCCGTGTCTAATTTTTGTCCTCAAAAAAGGTACTTCAGAAGACACACCCCCCCCCCCCCCCCAATAAAAAATGTGAAAACACACGGAGCTAAGTCAAGACTGTAAGGCAGGCATGGCAGCACCTCCAAATTCAGTTGGCCAATAGCTGCCATAGCTTTGGCCGTTGCATGGAGTTCACGTTGTCGTGTTGAAAAATTACCCCTTTACAGGACAGTCCTGTACATTAATTGTAAATGGCCTTCTGAACTTTACGAACATTGAGGTAATCCCTGATGACATTGTCCGCAGACCGTTTGCTTATGCCAGTATCCGTAGTGACTTCTTGTAACTCGCTGATCGTTCAAAGCAACCTTAACCACAATGTGTATGGCTGCGATCGTAATGACACGTTTCCGCCGACTTTTACGGGGTTCATCCTCGATGGATTCATGACCTTCGGGAAAGTTTTTACAGAGCTCAAAGAGCGATGGACGTTCTACAGTCTGTGTTCTAAACATCCATGGCGATCAATGATGGGTTTCAGTGGGTTTTGAACTTTCTTTCACCAAACATTTCATCACAACACTGGAGTAGATACTAAACTGAATTATCTTCATCCTTGGGACGCAGAGGTGTTTCCAAGGCACCAGGGCCGGGTTATATACTGGCCAAGACCTATTGACGCGTCCTCGTCGAGCGTCCTGGGCAACAGGTCCCTTCGGGGGTCCTGGCTAAGGTCAATAGGATCGCCGATTCCTCCGAAGTCGGAGAGTGTCTGCCTGTACGGCGAGGAACCACCAGTCTGCACACCAATAAGCCAGACATGGGGACAACGGATACTCACGCAAAACTCAGGTCCTGTATGACATCACACTGATGTTGGACAACAGGATGTCTTCATCCGACATACAGGACTTCGCGTTGGAGCTCAAGCCAACAAACACAAGCAAGCATCTTCATCCTTGGGTTATCCTGACAAAATCTGGATACTTACTTGACGACTCTCGTAACTAGCTAATCAGTAAGTTGTAGTTACACACATGTTTGCTCAATTCACGTCTCGTTTCTAGGGCTGACTTTGAGCTATTAGTATCCATAGCTTTCGCCGTGTTTACGGTTATAAGACGCAGGAGTAATTTCTGAGGAAATCTATAGTAATAATTTCCCCAGACTCACAATGCCATGCAAATATTTAAATGCCATAGCTGTGAGCACTGGCTCGGCCTTCGTAGCCCTCCGCAACAACCGTTCTTTAACTTCTCGTCCTCGACTTGGGGACGTAAATTACAAGTACCTCTGAAGTCGAAGTGGGTTCGCATGATGGCGAGGTACGTTAGTAATAAGGAAAGCTAATCCACACGCAAAAATCAGTCCATGATTGATTGATTGGTTGATTTAGGAATTGACATCACAGCATTCGGGGCATTCCCATAAGTGCTACGTCCCCATCCTCAGCAGCCAGCGAAGAGTTCCAGCACTAATAGTACCAGTAGCAATCTGATTATAAGTCCGTCTCGCCTTTCCTTTGAGCTTCGGCCAGATCCCTTCGTCACTCCTCGTTGTCTCATTCTTGCCAGACCATGGTAATCCATTTGCTCCTTCGAGGTGTGCACGTGCTCCCGCAAGGCCGCAACCACGTCTGCCTTGTCATGTATCAATACTCCACCAAGTTCTGCAGAGCCAGCCAATCTGTCCGCCTGTTCATTTCCCAGCACACCGGCATGCCCCGGAGAAAAGATCCAGGCGATGTTTGTCACCCGTGACCTCCGAAGCGAAGCAAGCCACTCCGCACGAAGTCTGCCCGTCCTCACCCTCGTCAGCATGCTTTCTGAGTCAGTTACAATCACGATGTGTGTGTGTATCTGTCGTATTCTCCATCCAGCGGAGAGCCGCAGTGACTGCCTCCACTTCCATTCTTAAGCTGGATGTTGTGGTATCATATGCCAGGCTCTCCTGCCCCAAACATCGACCATTAGCTTTGGCTATGAACCCCCAGCCACTTCTCTCACCTCTTGACACCGAACCATCTGTGTAGATAATCACATCACTCGAGTGAGCATTGTCCTGAATTAGTTGCTGGATTTCCACTTCCGTGGCCCCTGCTGGTCACTCCCTGCACTCCCGGCTTAATGTGATTGTAACTCTGCACAAGTCTGACTGCTCCGCTGGCACTCTGACCCATTCCTCTCCACGCCTAATGTTCTCCAGGGGGCCACCTGTCTGATCGTATCCTCCGCCTGAGCCATCCATGATTTCCCTCTTATCAGTCGCTGACCCTTAACTGCGTTCAGCGCCTCATGCAGTGGGTGGTCTGTGTCTGCAGCTACTCTGAGGTATGCCTTCGCCTGCATCATCTTGAGCCTACCAGCAACACTCGGCAGACCAAGGATGTAACGCATACACACTACTGGGGTGTCTCTAGTGCATCCCAGAATAACCCGCATAGATTCGTTCTGTATGCGCTCTAACTTCACCAGCTGACTCTCTGAGACAGTAAGCAGACCTAGTCCATAATCAATCACTGAGAGGATCAAGTGATGGTATAGTGTGAAAAGCATTCTCTGCTCTGTGTCCGTTGGAGCCATAGTTTTAAGTGCACTGAGTCCCTTTTGAGATCTTGTCACAACCGACTCCACATGGTCCTTGAAGGATAGGCTCCTGTCAAATGTGATTGCCAGATACTTCAGTTTGTTCTCTCTGCTGACATTTCTACCATCTATCGCGAGGATACATAAATCAGTCCAGTGCACTATAGGTAGTAGCACGGGTGTGGACTCCGCTTGAGTTCAAAGCGAGTGAACGTCCACATATATATACGAGAGATAAATCGTCAGCCTGTATCCTTACCACGAGGGAAATGTCATAAAGAATTCAAAAATGGTGTTTATTCCTTTTCAATACAGCTACCACTTGATATGCCACGCCTACGCTATCTCTACGTGCTCTTTAAAAGACATTGTGCTTAGAACACCTTGTTCATCATTGTTCATCATACCCGCAGTCGAATTGACGCGCTATCTAGAGCAAGTCGCCTAATAGGAAGCCGGACACGTGCTAGAAAACGGCACGTTGCAAGCAACACTAAACTAGACACCCGACGTTCAAAATCAGCAGCGTGGAAGCAGCCAAGACTACCAAGATGATGCAAGAAAAAAACGTATTAGCTAGCCGCGGCACAACGCCAGAACATGAAGAAACAGTAAAGGAAGCTACCACTTCTACACCAGATGAAGCCGCTCCCGTCGATCAACCGACGCAAGAGACTACAACTTTAACTGAAGCCAGCAGCAGCCGTGAAGTTTTCAACAGCACCAAGACGAAGCAGCCTAGTTTACTAAAGAACTCCACATCGGAGGAAACCACAACAACTGAGGAATTCACCTGCAGATTACTGCTAAAACAAACAAGCGTGGGAGAAGCCAAACTGTCGGCGCTACCAACGGACAAGATAATCAGTCTGTTGGAAAATGAGCTGGGAAGAAATAGCATCTACCAGCTGCGCAGGACACCTGATGGAGTAGTGGTCTCCATAAACTAAAACCCAAAGACCACACCACGTATGCAGAAGATTGCACAAGGAGAGAAGGCCGACATCAAGATTCACCACGGCATCTTATTGGAAGCCACCAACCACCGCACAAGTAAACGATGTGTCATTAAACGAGTCAAGACCCATTTCGCCAACGACCAGATCAGGGAGATGCTGACGAGGGAGAACAAGAAACTCAAGATCACCAGCGCTGAAAGGATCATCGGCAAGAATAACATCCCCTTCACAGTCGTCATCGTTACATCGGAGGACCAAGTGATCCCTCAATTCATCAGATGGGACAAGAAAGACCAAGTTCCAGAGCACTACATACCGAGAGTGTTGCAGTGCTCTAAGTGCCATAAGTTTTGGCACACCCGTGCCACCTGCAAGAGTGAGGTGGAGATATGCAGTTACTGCTCAGGACCGCATCCACACAGGCAGTGCCAGCACGCAAAGATTGACAAGGACTTCAGGAGGCCTAACACTAACAGAAAATGCGCCAACTGCCTCGGCGACCACGGCGCCAGGTACCTCGGCTGCCCCTGCCACCAAGACAGCAAGGAAGCTATGAAGATCGCCATCAAAACTAACCTGCCCTATAAAGAGGCTAGGAGGAAGTACGAGGCTACCAATCGGCTCACACAAAGCGACAAAGCGCATCTGGAAGGCCAACTGAAGGACCTGAAAGCAAAGTTCAAAAGCATGGAGGAAGAAAAAGACCAGACGCAAGAAACACAGATAACGGCCGTCTAGCGCATCCTGGACGAACTAAAGCACGTACAGCAGAAAATTGAACAAGACGTCGCTCAAATGGCTGCGATAAAGGCTGAAACAGACGAAACTCTATCAAAAATCCAAGACGAAAGAGAAAAGACAGAAGAAACTATCAAACAGATACAAGAAAAAAAATCCCCCCAAAATTGTGACTGTCTACGTCTAATGTCTCTAATCAGTTTACGATCTTCATTTGTTTATTGAAGTCGTACAAGTCGAACAAGTCGTTCATTGGTCTTTCTGGCTGTCCATGGTATTCTTTGCATTTTCCTCAGAAACCACATTTCTACAGCCATCAAATGTTTTTCAGCCTGACTGCTCATTGTCCAAGTTTCACATCCATATAAAAGTACAGGTTCTATGTAGCATCTCAACACTCTTTTTCTGATCACAGACTTTTTTTTTTTTTTTTTAGTTTGGCAAGAAATCTGCATAGTACTGTAAGTTAACAGTATTGTCATGAAACAGATAATTGTTCAATAGGTCAATTTTGGTGGTTAAAAAATAATGCAGTCAGCATCACTTTTCCTATAGATTTCTGTCCTCTCAGATTGACAGCTGTTGGGGAGCCCCGGATTTTTCATTGTATCCTGAACATTTGCATTGGGGGTCATAGTGATAGACCCAAGTTTAATATACCGTCATTATGATCGTCAGCGTGTGTTCTGACTGGCACTCTTTGGGCAACTGTTGACAGCAATTTACCCTCGTTTGCTACTGTTCGCGTGTCCACAGGCGCGGAATGCCAGTGTGCATACACTTTTCTCATATCTCGTCAGTTGTGTAAACTTCTATTACATATTCCTATACTCGTTTCGACTGCACTAGCTATCTCCGCAAGTGTCATCTTTCTTTATTCTTACTGTAGTGTCCACGTTATACTATAAGAACGGTCTCCCCAATTTGTGCAGGTCCGCAACATATGACCGCCCACAGTTAGACTGGCTACACCAGATTTTCTTGTTACGGAAACATTCTACGGACAGTATTCAAGGATCGATGGTTCTACACCCCTGTGTATTTTTGCAGGCAGTTTTCCCTGTTAAATCAGAAATGTTATCCCAGTGCTGATGATCTCTGACTTCTTCATTGTTCTGACAACGCTGGTCTCTAACTTCTTAATTGTTTTAACAAATCGTTGGAGTAGCAGTTCTGGTTAATAGGGTGTTTGCGCCGTGCGCCACAGCGGGAGAACCTAGGGAGAAACAAATGCTAACTTCACATATTCAGTGCTCATATGAGGCGCTTTGTATGCGCTTAGTTTAAATATTCTTCTGTTACTTCTTCGTCATTACGGTAAAAACCTTTGATTTACCCCGTGTATATCAATGCGTGGGCTGACATATTTCCATGCTGTGACGCACAATTGTCTAGAATCTTGTCTCTCTGCCTTCTGTTATCCGTTTTATCTTGTCAATAGTTGCAATATGTTTCGGTTATTCCCCTTTCATGGTGGCCACTAAAGTAACGGAGTGACTATACACAAAATTTTGTGAGTAGTACGAGCCGCTATACACAAAAATGTGTGGCTGGTCACGTGATTATTCGGCTGGTCGCGTGATGTCTACTTCCTTTTGACTACATAATTAATGTTTGTGGAACTATGATTGTGTTCTCGGTAGTGTAGTGGTTAGTATCTCCTCCTGTCGCGCAGAAGACTGGATTTCGACTCCCCGCTAGCAATGTTTTTTTTAAATTTTTAATCAGTCAATCAACTGCCGTCTCCACAATGAAGGTTGGCTGCAATGGATCTCCAACACTGTCTGTCTTTCGCCTTGGCTGTACATTCTGTCAGGCTGATGTTCATCCATCTCTTGATGTTATCTTCCCACTTGTATCGTTGTCTACCTCTTGCTCACTTGCCCTCAACCTTGCCCTCCAGTATGGTTTTTATAAGAGTATCATGTCTTTCAACGTGGCCAAAATATTTCACTTGTCTCCTCTTTATTCCTTTCATCAACTCTCTCTTCATTCCCAGTTTTTCTAGGACCTCTGCATTTGATTGTTTTTGTTTCCATGAAATACGACATATTTGTCTGTATATCCACATCTCCTGGGCTTCTAAGCGACTTTCTAGTTGCTTGTTTTAGGAACTAAAATATAGAACTGAGAAACTCGAAGCATCTGAATAAAGTGTCCTCTATGGATCTGATGTAGCTGCCGGTGGGGGGGGGGGGGGCCGCATTTCATAAAATATCACTGTACATAGAGTGTCCTTGTCGACAAATATTGTCTTTGTGAGGTTTGAAGAAAAAGAACTTGCAAAAAAAAAAAAAAAACAGACAGACGAGAAGAGAGAATAATAGAGTCTTCTTCAAATTTTTGTGAATAGCGGCTCGTACTATACACAAAATTTTGTGTATAGCTTCTCCCTTAAAGTTAACCGCTTTCTTCCTATGTTTATCATATTGTTCGGTTTGTCTTCGCAACACTGTGTTTATCTGTACGAGGCCAACGAACTCATACAAAGGATAGTTGCTGTAATTTTCGATATATTCTCCTCAGTCATTATGTACAACACTAGCCAGATAAGCAGATGGGCCTGCGTCTGGTTTGGCTTTACTGCCTATTTGTGATGATTGTGTGGCAGTTCTGAGAGGCATCATTTATCTTTCTTTGATGAAACACGTAGGCTGGGTACTGTACCTTCAGATGACATGCTTCTGTTCGCATTGTGACAACCAGTAAGTAGCTGCTTGGACGGCTCCTTGAATAAATGGGGGAACCCGTAAGCGAGCAACGCGTTCTAGGTATTTTCCACTTCAAATCACTACTGTAGGGTTCATCTTTGGACTCCTGTTGAAACAATACTCAACTCCAATGTGTATGTGGAGGTCAAGGGATATTCACAACATTATGGACCCAGTGTATTAACAACAAAACTAGCTTTATAATGGAGGGGCATCTTCATAAAACTGCATACCAATGTTCAGATTGAGTAAATTGACATAACACAACAACCTGTCGAACTCGTAATTAATTGGCATTACATATGTTAAAACGTTTCTCTGTTATAAACACAAGAAAGTAAACAAATGTTAATTAATTAATTTATTCGTCACTGAGCATAAATGGCAATCATCCATCAAGCGCCATAATGTAACTCACTAAAGACAGCCCTAACAGTGTCATGTTTCAGTCAATAAAGTAAAGATTTAACTCATCAAAGACAACCCTAACAGTGTCATATTTCAGTTAGTAAAATAAAGATTAATCTTACCAAAGACAACCCTAACAGTCACTTTAAAAAGTCGCTTAAAAGTCGACAGGGTCGACTTCATCGCCCCGGGTTTTTATCCCATATGGCTCGGTCTCTTTCCGCAGCGCGGAAAGCGTCACACAAAGTACGAACTCCGTAGCTTTTTAGCGACGACCCACAGGAGTCTCCGAAACATTTAACTCGTAAACCGAAGGGCGCGGCCCAGAATC
Source organism: Cepaea hortensis (assembly GCA_963921405.1). Classification (NCBI taxonomy): domain Eukaryota; kingdom Metazoa; phylum Mollusca; class Gastropoda; order Stylommatophora; family Helicidae; genus Cepaea; species Cepaea hortensis. Next base: position 122,848,597 of record OY992877.1, on the reverse strand, counting down.
GAACCCACAACCTTCGGAGCACGAGTCAAACTTTAACCCACCAAAGACAACCTTAACAGTGTCATGTTTCTGTCTGTTAACTAAAGATTTAACTCACCAAAGACAACCCTCACATTGTCCTGTTTCAGTCAGTAAAGTAAAGATTTAACTTACCAAAGACAACCCTAACAGTGTCATGTTTGAGTCAGTAAAGTAAAGATTTAACTTACCAAAGACAACCCTAACAGTGTCATGTTTCTGTCTGTTAAGTAAAGATTTAACTCACCAAAGACAACCCTCACATTGTCTTGTTTCAGTCAGTAAAGTAAAGATTTAACTTACCACAGACAACCCTAACAGTTTCATGTTTGAGTCAGTAAAGATTTAACTCACCAAAGACAACCCTTACAGTATCATGTTTCAGTCAGTAAAGTAAAGATTTAACTCACCAAAGACAATCCCAACAGTGTCATGTTTCAGCAGTAAAGTAAAGATTTAACTCACCAAAGACAACCCTCACATTGTCTTGTTTCAGTCAGTAAAGTAAAGATTTAACTCACCAAAGACAACCCTAACAGTGTCATGTTTGAGTCAGTAAAGATTTAACTCAGCAAAGATAGCCCTAACAGTGTCATGTTTCAGTCAGTAAAGTAAAGATTTAACTCACCAAAGATAGCCCTAACAGTGTCATGTTTCAGTCAGTAAAGTAAAGATTTAACTCACCAAAGACAACCCTCACATTGTCTTGTTTCAGTCAGTAAAGTAAAGATTTAACTCACCAAAGACAACCCTAACAGTGTCATGTTTGAGTCAGTAAAGATTTAACTCAGCAAAGATAGCCCTAACAGTGTCATGTTTCAGTCAGTAAAGTAAAGATTTAACTCACCAAAGATAGCCCTAACAGTGTCATGTTTCAGTCAGTAAAGTAAAGATTTAACTCACCAAAGATAACCATCACAGTGTCATGTTTCAGTCAGTAAAGTAAAGTTTTAACTCACCAAAGATAGCCCTAACAGTCAGTACAAGACAGCACCCTTTCCCCGGTCCTGCGGCCTATAGGGTATATGGTGCTGCGTCCATATTTTAAAAACCCAACTGGCACTCGCTGGCTAATGTGGTCAATATCACGCGTATCCAGTATCGATTTAATCTGAGTGGACTTGTAGATGAAAACTCGCAACATTAGGGATTTGAACACACGACCATTGGGCTGCCAGACAAGCGTGCTAGCCACTGAGCAAATGCGGCAATCAGTGTGAGGTTTTAGCGTTAATAAATTCCTATTCCAAATGTAGCAGTATACACGTGACCTTACATGCATGTGTACTTTGTGTTGCCAGTATATGGCGATAATGACGCATAGTCTCCCAACAGTTTCCTATATCATCATCATCCAGTGGCTTGCTTGTGCAGAAGTTTTTCCCCAAACCAGTCTAACACAATGTTTCTCTATCATAAGCCAAATGTCCCGCCCCTGTTACTGTCACGTGAAGATGGTCTGTGGTATTTTAGAAATTGTCTATCTATAATGTGTATTCAAATGGCTTATGCATTTATCAGCTGATTTGTTCCGTGTCCAAGTTTCACACCCTTAGGTTATTACTGGGCGTACAAATGCTCCCAGAACTTGACCTTGTGTTCTTATAACGGTCATGACGGTTTTCATTGCCTTAGATTTTGTAGAGCAAAGAGTGTACTTATAAATTATGTTATCACATTTCCATAGGTCGTTAGCAGTGACTAATTAAAAACTGCTCTTTCTCACTTTCCGTAAGTTCTCTTCAATTAATAACGTATATATATATATATATATATATATATATATATATATATATATATATATATATATATATATATATATATATATATAGTGGGGAGGCCATCTTTAAACTGTCCTTAAGGCGTCACCGTGTTCAAGTGCACCGTGAATTCACGTGCTGAACACTCTTGACATCCTTAACAACAGGTTTTGAGACAATGGCATGGTTATTGTAATTTCTATCACACTTTTAAGGTTTTCATGTGAAGTCTTCGCTGAAAGACGAGTAATATAGGTCACTTAAAAGTGCACATTGTATTTATTTATCCTGTGTTAAACTGTAAATTGTTTGTGTTTTATGTTTGTATTCAACATAGTTATTCAATTTTTTCAAGACCTACCTAATTCTCGCTTAGGGAGTTTAACAATAAAATAATACCGCAACCAGAAAAACATATTAGAAAGCAATGTTGCACAACGGCAAACACACGATTGTGTCAATCGTCCTCGGTAACTAGATCAAATGTTGTAGGATAGTGAAATGCTACCTCACAAGAACAGCCTGTTTTCATTCGTATATAATCTAAGCGATAACTTTGGGACACGTTGTAGTCCTTCACAAAGGCGTAAACGTAACTGTACTTCTGCACACATCTGGATAAATGCTGAATACTCTCCTCTACTAAATGACAAGGCCGATCTTTGACTTCCGGTTTGCACGAGGTCTCATAGAATTTCTGCACGGTGCGATGGTTTCTATAGAGTTCTACAATCTTTCCTTCTCTGGAGATTCCCCCACGAAGATGTATAAAGTGTGTTTCAGATGGACAGCATTCTACACGAGACAGCACTTCGCCAGTCACCCCTGAACGTTTGTTGATGTACTGAATGTTTCTGTAGACATAAAAACAAAACAACTGTCATAATAATAAATGCAATGGTGTCATTTATCTTCTTTGCACCGGGTCACCTGAACCTGCTGTTGGGGGAACACGGTGCACAAAGGACAATTAATTGCTGGGAGCTTGCTAAATATTTAACAAAGTGAATTGAAGACAACAAAAATAAGCTGTTTTAGGGATCATCAGTGCATTTCCATTCCAGTTCTCTAGCTCAACATTTTGGAAGTTCTATCATGGGGACCGTAACCCCAGGCCTCATTTAACTATACTAAACCACTTGTTCATTTTATTAATAACAATTGTACAATTTCCATACTTAAGTTTCAGATATTAAAATCAATGTTTTCTCTTTGTGAATTTGAATAATTAAACAAGGTATTGGTCAGTTTGTTACTCGGCATATTTCGCCGTATCTCGTCAGGTACTAGAGAAAGAATTCAACATATATTAAAACACCATAATATCCTTTTAGCTGTAATACGCAAAATACAGATATGTGCTTCACTGTCACCAAAGAAGTTTAAAAGAGACTGTATTGTTGTTGCCATGGCCCAGATAAGGACATGGATCAGTTATGCCGTAACCCAAATTAGATGAGGTCAGAGGTTATGGCAGTGTTCAGGAGCTGGACACCTGGACCGTGAAAAGTAGCGTGGAAACGCTGGGACTTGCTTCGCGGTCAACAGGAAGCGGGGTCCGGACAAGGACATTCTAGACTTTGGTTTAGCCGAATGCGGACCAATTCGAGAATAGTTATGGCCAAAATTGAGCCACTCTTTTATGTTAGTTAACGTGGAAACATGTGATGTTTATAATCATGTGGAATATTTGATGGTGTCTGTGAAATGTCCATGTTACAAGTGTGTGAAGAACATAGTAACACAAAAACATAAATTCGAGTCTGAGTTACATTCCTACAGAAGAGCGGAGTTGTGTTTAATAGTGAGTTGGCGTACTTTGTGTAGAATATTAGTCTAACCATCAGCAAAGTTAAGTGCTGAGAAAAGACCACGGTGCCGACTGGAGGAAGATGACGTTGTAAGTCATACCCCTATGACTACGGGCACAATAGAGCTGACTACACCTCAGTCGCTGGGAATAAAACATATAGTGGCACTCTAGCAAACGTCCAGTCGCACCACAATAGAGCTGACTACACCTCAATCGCTGGCAATAAAACATATTCTCTCTAGCAAACTCTAGCACTCTAGTCCAGTCGCACGTCCAGTCGCACCTTGGTAAGACACTGCAGCCACGTGGCAGTCGTTTTGTTTACATAATTACATGTATTGCGAAAATGCCGTCATTTTTGGTTATGTGTGGAGAATAGCACACCGAAGGCCTCCTCGTCTGTCACATGCCCAAATTCTAATTGCTGCATGCTTTGGAAGGAGTAGGTTCCTTCTTTAAGGTTTGTAAAGATACAAACTCATACCATTGTATACAAACTAATATAAGGCGGTCTGCTTCCAAATCACCAGCAGCTGTGTTTCGAATGCGGTATGTGAGATTACGAATTGCATTCGTAACACCTTGGTCTCAGAGTGTTGCTACCCAGTATATTGAATGATTTCTGTGGCATACACCCGACCAGATACAGCCAGGTATGCCAGGCAATATATTATTTGTGCCTTCATTATTCAATCTCTTGGCTTACTTTTGGGTTTTAATGAATGTGGTCATTACTTTAGTTTCATGTTGTCCTTATACTAAGAAGAAGACTGTAATCATATAAAAACGTTACAGTTAGTTAGTTAGTCGTGGTTCCAACTTCACGGCAACGGGTCATCCCCATATTGCTCCGTTCCTGTGCCAGTGAATATCACACAAAATGCTCCTCACTGTCCACCGTGAACAATGGAATAGACAGAAGTATCGGCAAGCCAAAAGCCCGCACATGTACACTGTGCATAATGCCGCCGTCAGAACGCCAACACAACAAGTCCTCCATGAAAAATACAGTTCATCATCGATGGACAAGGCGGTCACCGCTAAAGTCGTGAGCTTCAAAAGAAAACACTCTTTCTTTCGTCTCATAACTTCAACACAAATTATAATGGAAAACTACAACTTCTTTGTCTCAAAACATCAGACACACATGTCTTACAACAGAAATTATGATCCCTTTATTTCACAAATGTGAATACACATGTTACAACAGAAACGGCGATCATTGTGTCTCACAACTTTGAATACACATGTTACAACAGAAACTACAACCCTTTTATAGCACAATGTATTACAATAGAAACTATGACCCCTTTGTCTCACAACTTCAAACATGTGTTCCAACGGAAACTATGACCCCTTGGTCTCACAACTTCTAACATGTGCTCCAACAGAAACTATGACTCCTTTGTCTCACAACTTCAAACATATGTGTACCAACAGAAACTATGACCCTTTGGTCTCACAACTTCAAACGTGTATTCCAACAGAAACTATGACCCCTTCGTCTCACAACTTCAAACATATGTGTACCAACAGAAACAATGACCCCTTTGCCTCACAACTTCAAACATATGTGTATCAACAGAAACAATGACCCCTTTGCCTCACAACTTCAAACATGTGTGTTCCATCAGAAACTATGACCCCTTGGTCTCACAACTTCAAACATATGTGTACCAACATAAACTATTACCCCTTTGTCTTACAACTTCAAACATGTGTTCCAATAGAACTATGACCCCTTTGCTTCACTTTAGGTCACAACTTCAAACACGTGTGTTCCAACGGAAACTATGACCCCTTGGTCTCACAGTTAGTTAGTTAGTTAGTTAGTCGAGGTTCCAACTTCATGGCAACGGGTCGTCCCCATTATGCTCCGTTCCTGTGCCAGTGGATATCACACAAAATGCTCCCCACTGTCCAATGTGAAAAGTGGAAAAGGCAGAAGTCTCGGCAATCCAACAGCCCGCACAGGTTCACTGTGCATAATGCCGCTGCCAGAATGCCAACACAAAATTAATCCACGAAAACCACAATTCATCGTCGATGGACTCGGCAGACACCAGAAAGACCTCACTGACCCGGGTTTTTTCCACATGGCTCGGTCTTTTACCGCCGAAAGTGTCGCATAAAGCACTAACTCCGCAGTTTCAGCGCCGACTCCCGGGAGTCTCCTGTAAAATGCACTCGTGAGCCGGTAGCCATTGTTCCGAACATGCAGGTCTCTGTACAGGACAGATGTAAAAGCATTCCCCGCGAATTTCATAGCTCACAGTGTCGCCCACGCACTCACTCAGTAGCAAGTCGACGGAATCATGTACTACCAGTCCAACATGAGGAAAATGCGATTGCAAACCGTAGCTGCAAGCATAAACACGCCACAGGCCTTAAAGGTTCAACGCCTAACCGCCATGGAGGAGACCGGAAGTCCCCTTGGTCTCACAACTTCAAACATGTGTGTTCCAACAGAAACCATGACCATTTTATCACACAATGTTTTACATCAGAAACTATAACCCTTTTATCTCACAATGTATTACAACAGAAACTATGACCCTTTTATCTCACAATGTATTACAACAGAAACTATGACCCCGTTGACTCACAACTTGGAACACACTTGTTACAGTAACTTCCATGGCACTATATGTGTTTCAAATTTAAAAAAGAAAAGGTTGCTTGCTATAATGAAAACTGCTGATGGTAAGTTCATATTCACACTTTCGTGGTGCCCATTAAACTTGACATATTATACAATACCATAGATGAAATTTACGCAAGGCGATATCTTCATCCTCGTTAGCAATTAGACCTCAACCTTAAGGTTTCTAATAAACAAAAAGGTGGTTCGTTTCAGGTTCATGACATTCTTGACCAATATTTTTTAGTGAAATGGCGCTTGCTGGGCCCACATTTGTTAAGTATCATTGTTGCAAGTTGGGTGGAGCGGTCGTGCTAGCAGAGTTCATAGCGGACTGCGCTGGTAATGTCATGAGTACGGTCGGACGCGGGTTCGATTCCTGGGCTCGTCGCTTGCGAAAATGAGTACAAGACTGGCCACCTATTCCTCCGTGCATTCAGACCTACAAAATGTCATGACGCTTTCTCACCACGGACCCAGCAGTCAGCTGCTTCGGGACTAATTTATTATTTAAGCAGGGCGGGGCTATAGAAGATGAAAATGGTGTAGGCTAAAGAGAGAGGGATGGTACCTCACGGTGAGTGACAGCCATATTCCAAGGGATAGACCAGGATCCTATTTGGTTCCCATCTCTTTACCTAGCTCATGTATGGCTCCACGAATACCACTTGTTTACGGCGGTGGCTACACCACGGGTTAGCCAGTCTTGGCTGACTGGCTAAACTACATGAGTAAAGTAGGGGTAATATCCTACAAAGGGAATGTCCATCCCTAGTACACATAGACTAGGGCGGTGGAGAGGGCGGATGAATCTAAATAGATCAACGGCTTGGAAAGCGAAACAGCAGAGAGTGTGGCACACACAAGGCGTGTTCAGGACACGATAGTGAACATGGCTGGCCATCATGGAAGAGATTGGGACCTCACCATGTAACATCCCATAGACAGTAATGGTAATTCAACAACAAGAAAACAGCGACACGGGTAACTCCCGCCCCCCTGGAGATGAACCTGATGTAAATATTCTCAGAGAAGAGACAACTCCTATAGTGAATAAGGAAGTGCATAATGACGAATGCATCTGCCACAGAATGCCTGAAGGATTCGACCAGGATAGGCAACAATTACCAGAATGCTACAATTACCAGAATGCTACAATTGCCATAAGGCTACAATTATCAAACTCACTCCATCTCTGGGCCTATCATGACGGTTTCCAGTCAAAGGGAAATAATCCCCGTAATCTTTTACCCCGAGGGGAGAAGAGGATTATGCCCTTGTTCTGGAATGATCTAGAGATATATTTTGCCAGGAAAAGGAAGTCTTGTTCAGCCGCGCAGACGCTGTGACCTAGCTGGCAGCTGGGAGAGCTGATGGTTGTCTGGCCGGCTGGCGAGAAGTTCTGTGTTGCTACGGTTCTCATGAAGAAAGGGAGCCAGTGTCTACTAAAGTTTAAAGATGTTGACATCAAGTCCATAGTTGGACGAGGTTTCATACTTCGAACTGCATGTCAGAATGAAAGATTCTACCTTCCTGAGAGGAGTGATGGACGGTCAGTAAAACCATAATTCTGTGTCAACATCAGCAGTCTGGACAGACCGGCTAACGTGAGGTGATCCTACTGCACACCACCCGGTCAGTCATATATGCCCTCAGGGCAGACCCAGGATAAGTCATCCACCATTTAAAACGAAGGGTGCTGGGCAAGTATGGTTTGTGTAATTGTCCAGCTGTGCTACACTAGTTCACAAGGATGATATTCCTGATCATAAATATAGCCACAGACTTTAAGCAATTGTGACTCTGGCAATGAACAATGTTCTAATGTAAATTTAGCACTGGACATTGTGCTGGGATATACTGTAATTCAGGAACTGTACTACTATCAGTATATTGTTGAGTTGGTGCCACTGTTGGTAGAGCAATGAACTTTCGGATTAAATTATACCTTTTATAGAGGCACCTACCTGATGGGTTGTGAATGGAAATTCAGAGTTTCATTTGGACATATGCTCAGATTCCCAGTGTCATTATCCTAACGGGCTAAAAACTCGGAGGCGGTGCTATCTGGTCAAAGACTGAGGACCTACACCAAGAAGATAAGTGACATTACCGTCTTGTGTAGAACTCTGACATTTGTACAGTGATGACCATCTTCATGTGGCTGCCTCAACTAACTGTCTTGTAGCAATTAGCACACCAGACAGATCTGCACTACATCCACATTATCTCCACTTTGCTTGTACAATACACTTTTGTTATCGAGCTTGTAGATACCGGAGTTGCATCATTTGTTCAGGACGTTGTTTGAAAGGGTAAGATCCCTTGGTTGGTTGTGAGAGATATAGGTATCTGAAGACTGGTGAGGTCGCAGATTGAAAGTGTCCCAGTCCCAGATCTGAAGTCATCCCGGACGAGCCCCCAAATTAAATGTCACACAGCTTCCCTGGAGTGAAGGGAACAGGCTGTCACACTTATCATGAATACCTATATATATATATATATATATATATATATATATATATATATATATATATATATATATATATATATATATATATATATATATATATATATCGGGATGACTTCAGATAAAAAACAAGCAACGTTCCAGACTCACCGACAGTAACCTAGCTGCGCTTATGACTTTGGGCACGACAGATTTGTGCCCAAACATTGATAAACTGGCATCTGATCTTAAGTAACAGTTATGAAGAATAGTTACAGTTGTAAATTAATTAATAGCGATTTTTGAAACTGATTTAAATATTATTGTTAAATGAACTTTTGATGTTAAACCAAAAAATGACCGCAGTGTAGTACTAACACTGACTGCCTTTAAAGTTTTAGAATTTTGTTGTCGAAAGTTAAGAAAGGTCAGAATGATATTGCACGACTTTTATAATTTTATAACGTTGTGGCCCGCTTGACTACCGAAAATAGTCGAAATGGCCCTCTGCTTGAAAAGCTTGGGAACCACTGGTGTAGAGGAATTCTATAATGACATAGAGTCTGCCTTAAAGAAATGTAAAAATTCAGAAATAAACATCATAATAGGAGACTTTAATGCAAAAGTAGGAAATCAAGGTGATAGATACACAGTAGGAAACTATGGTTTAGGTGAGAGAAATGAAAGAGGATACAGACTCGTAGAGTGGGCTAAAGAAAAGGAAATTATTGTAGGAAACACCTGGTTTAAGCAACACCCTAGAAGATTATGGACATGGAGGAGTCCTGATAGCAGAAACCAGATTGACTACATTCTGATTAGCAGAAGATTTAGAAACGCACTTACAGTTGCAAAAACAGTTCCCAGTGCTGATTGTTATAGTTACCACAGACTACTCACAGGAACATTGAGGATAAAGCTGAAGAAAGTCAAGTGTATAACAGGAAACACTAAATATGATTTGTGTACACTGAGTAATGACAAGGAAATACAAAACAAATTTAACATAGAAGTACAGAACAGATTTGATATATTGTCTGATCTAGAAATATTATTCCAGGATGTGAATGATCAATGGGAAATGTTACAGAATTCAATCAGTTTGGCTGCAGAAACAACTATTCCAAAATTAAAGAAGGTGGGTCGTAAGAAATGGATGACTGAAGAAATTTTACACCTAATGGAAACAAGAAGACTCAATAAAAATAATCCTGCCAAATATGACGAAATTCACAGACAAGTCAGAATATTATGTAGGAAGGCAAAAGAATCATGGCTTGAGGGAAAGTGCTTAGAAATTGAAAAACAACACAACAGTCAAAATACCAATTTAGTGCACAAAATAATTCAGGAACTTACTAATAAAAGAACAAGTACATCGACAGGCTGTCTAAAAACTAAAGATGGCAAAATCATAATAGAAAAAGATCAGATTCTACATGTATGGACAGATTATGTGAAAAACCTTTATAATGATAACAGAGAGGAACAGTATGATATTAGATTTAATAATGAAGGACCACCAATTTTAAAGATGGAGGTTCAAAATGTTCTTAAGCATATGAAAGCTGGCAAGACCCCCGGTGCAGATAACATCACAACAGAAATGATTAAAGCTTTAGAAGAATTTGGACTAGAGCAAGTCACCAGACTGCTGAACACATTATATGATACTGGAGATATACCTTCTGAATTATGTAATTCTGTATTTATTGCAATCCCAAAGAAATCAGGAACCTTGGAATGTGATCAACATAGAACAATTAGTATAATTAGTCACATCACAAAGATCTTGTTACGAATTATCATGCCAAGAGTGAGGAAGAAAATGCAACCTGAAATAGGGGAAGAACAATGTGGGTTTGTAGAAGGAAAGGGTACAGTAAATGCTGTGTATATGCTACGAACAGTTATTGAACGTGCTATAGAAGTAAACAAGGATATACACCTTTGCTTTATTGACTACACAAAGGCTTTTGATAGAGTTAGACATGTCAACATGGTGGATATGCTTGCAGATCTACAAATTGATGGGAAAGACATTAGACTTATAAAAAACATATATTGAAAACAACAAGCTGCCATAAGGATTGATAATGAAGTGGGACAATATCAATCTATTAGGAGAGGTGTTAGGCAGGGATGTGTAATGTCTCCAGATCTTTTTTTCCTATACAGTGAAAATATTTTCAGAAATGTAGAAGACATAAATGGAATCAGCATTGGAGGAAGAAACATAAATAACATTAGATATGCAGATGATACAGTATTGATTGCTGACAATGCACAGGATCTCCAACAATTAGTAGACGGTTGTTGTCCACAGTGAGCAGCTGGGGTTGGAATTAAATTGTAAGAAGACACAGGTTATGGTAATCACTAGGAAGAACGAAGTACCACAATGTAATATACAAGTAAATGGGAATATTCTTCAACAAACAAGTGAATCGGTACAATTATCTCGGAACAGTCATAACATCTGATGGGAGATTCCTTGAAGAGATTAGAACAAGAATCGCCATGGCGAAAGTAGCCTTTAGCAAGATGAAAAACATTCTGACCAATAAAAAGATGTCAATTGAAACGAGAAAAAGAGTCTTGAGGGGGTACATAGAGCCTGTTCTTTTGTATGGATGTGAAACTGGGACAATGTTCAGTCAAGCTGAAAAACATCTGATGGCTGCAGAAATGTGGTTTCTGAGGAAAATGCAAAGAATACCATGGACAGATAGAAAAAAAACCAATGACCAAGTACTACAGGAGGCAAATGAAAATCGTAGATTGATTAGAGAAATTAGACGTAGACAGAGTCAAAATCTTTTTGAAATGTAATGAGAAGAAATGGACTGGAGAACTTAGTGACAACTGGCAAGATTGAAGGGAACAGACCAAGAAGAAGACCGAGAGGAAAATATCTGGATGGCTTGGCCACATGGCATGGACGAGACAGGAACACTGAGCTGATCCACGACTCTGGTGATCGAGTGAAATGGCGAGTCATGACCGCCCACGCTTTACGGCATGGCACATGACTGAATTGAATTAGTGGATTCTGGGCTCATAAAGATAGCATGACACTTCTCAAAATTAAGGCAAGACCGTTCAACATATTAATTCTTCAGACATATGCTCCAACATCTGATTATAGTGGTGAACAGCTAGAAGAATACTATGAAGACCTACAACAAACACTGAAAGTTGTAAAATCATCAGAGGTCCTAATTGTCATGGGAGACATGAACGCAAAAGTTGGAAAATATAAATATAAGCAGATAGTAGGGCAATATGGTATGGGAAACAGCAACGACAGATAAGATCGGCTGATACAGTTCTGTGAAGAAAACAATCTTGTTTGCAACACATTTTTCCAACATAACCCTAGGAAACTGTTTACGTGGAAAAGCCCTGGAGATAGAACAAGAAACCAAAACTGACTACATCATGATTAGAAATAGATTTTAAAACAATGTTTAAAATGCTAAAACATACCCTGATGCTGATATCAACTCTGACCATAATCCTGTAGTTTTAAAGTTACAAATAAAACTTAAAAACCCAGGAATAAGGACATAAAAGATACCTAAAATAGATATATCGGCAATGAAACAACCAGAAATAAGTCAACAATACCTGGTTGAAGTAAAAAATAGATATCATGGGCTAATCATTGAAAGTATGGAACAATATAGACGTAAAAATCCTGAGGATAAAATTAATACAAAATGGGAAAGTGTAAAAACCAGTATTTTCTTTCTTTCCGCGTTTCCATCCTGTCTCAGGATACTGCGGTCAACACCAGCATCTTTCAGCTGTATGTTGATTCCTAGGCTAGATTACGCTCATCAGCACGCCACGACTCTCTGAGCGACCGGCTCCATACTCTCATAAGTCACTTTTGCGATTCGAACCACTGCCAACTCTCGTCGCGTCACGTGACGAGAGTATTCGGGGCCAGCGGAGAAAGCTGCTAACCCCTCGGCCACGAAGCCGGTGTAAAAACCAGTATACAGATTGCAAATGACATCTTGCCGGTGAAGATAAATAAGAAAACAACAAATATATTTAACCGATGAGATCTTGAGTTAAATGACTCAAAGAAAGAAAGCAAAGAACACTCCAGAGTATATATTAATAGGCAGAGAAATAAGTCACCACATGTGCAGAGTTGCCAAAGAAGAGTGGTTGCAGAAACAATGTAAAGAAATAGAGGATCTGGAAATAAAACACAACTCGAAAGAATTACATGTACATATACAAAGGTTTACAAAGAAGAAAAATAGTATAACAGGAAACGGTTGTATCAGAGGAAAAAATGGAGAAATTATAATTAATAACACTGACATAATAAAAAGATGGACAGAGTACACAGAAGATTTATTATGGGACAACACGGTCAATAAACCAACATTGTATAATATTTAAGATGGACCAAAAATATTAAAGGCTGAAGTAGAAAAGGCTATTAAAATTATGAAAGAAGGAAAGGCTGCAGGTCTTGACAAGATAACAACAGAGGTGATAAAATCCTTATCCAGCTTTGGCATTGAAACTATCACAGAATTATGTAATGATATATATATATAATACTGGGTACATCCCCAAGGATTTAAAAACATCCATTTTCACCACACTACCGAAGAAGCCAAGATCTGTTGATTGTGAGGATTTCAAAACTATTAGCTTACTCAGCCACATAACTAAGATACTACTCAAGGTCATCCAAAAAAGAATTCAACATAAAATAGATGAGAAAGTAGCTGAAGAACAATTTGGATTCCGCAAAAACAGCGGAACCAGAGAAGGAATTATCTGTTTGAGGATGTTAATTGAAAAATATATAGAAGTTCAAAAAAAGTATATACATGTATGTTTGTTTTATAGACTACAAGAAAGCTTTTGATAGAGTACAATGTGAACGACTAATTACGTGCCTTCAAGATATAGGAGTAGACGGAAAAGACATTAGACTCATTAGTAACTTGTACTGGGAACAAGTGGCGCCTATTAGATGTGAAAATAACTATTCGTAGCCTCTATAGATAAAAAGAGGAGTAGACAAGGGTGTGTACTTTTCCCAAGCCTCTTCAACATATACACAGAAATAATTTTTAAACAAGTTGAAATGCCTGGACTTAACATCAATAGAACCCCTCTGATGTGTCTCCACCTTGACGTGGTAGAGGGGCTTACGTGTCCCAATGATCTCAAGAGCCCTACAGATGGAAGCACAACTACATGTTGGACATGCCTTGAGATAGGGACTAGACCAAGAGAGACTCAACCTGCTGTTCTGCAGGAAGACTGAGGATAGCAGTCGAAAGGACAAATCAGGAGCACGAAGCCACTAATTCTTGGTCCGGACCCATACTCTAAGGCTCTCAGCTGAGAGATATGGCTGAACGCCTCTAAGCCATTAACCCTAGGAGGTGATAGCCGGGCCGATACTCACCTACTGCAAAACGGAGATGAGATGCTGAGCACGCTACATGCTCAGTTCAGAGACTTGCTCGAAAGCTCTCAGCTACGGGATATGAGGGATCCCCGGATGAGAGCGCCTGGCCGTTACTCGCTCACTGATGCACGGAGGTAAGGTGCTGAGCCGGCAGCACATGTAGCCTGCCTCATGAGCGGGTACTAAAGGTCGAAAAAGCGCCCCAGTCGCACGAAATTGTTACGATGAAGGTCTGTATCTATACTCATAGAGTGAGCGTAGTCAAAGGTGGAAAAACGTCTCATTAACACGAAATGGAACGCTTGGCTTGCGAATCCATTACTTGGAAGTCTGAAGCGAAAGCTTACCAAATGGATGTCGTCCGCAGACTAATTGTTCCTGGTTTGTGCGGGAAGCGGCCAGTGGCAAACGAAATGCCCAATATATGGAAGTGAGGAATTAAAGCAACCATGAGCATGATGTAGCAATTTCTCGGTTTAGCCCAGTCTCAGGGCACTATGTGCCGGCTCTGCAATTATGGAAGCCTCCTTGGATAGTGGGACATCCCCATGGTCTGCCCCTGCTTTCCCTTGAGGGTTGACCGTGGTGTCTTTGACCGTTCTACCTTGACCAACTGAGATGTGGGCGACACCACAACAGTAAGAGTCTAACGTCCCTCAAAACTCCGGGGAGGCAAACCCGTAAAAACGCCCGCAGAAGTCGGATGTGCTGGCCGAAAAGTAGCAAATAAAGTGGCACAACGCAAAAACGTCCGAGTGAAATTTCCTTCGTGCCCTGAACAGCAATGACTAACTAGTCTTCCGAATGTCCTTCGCGTTCGGAACAGCTCTGACTACCTAGTCTTCCGAATGTCCTTCGTGGCTGGAACAGCTCTGACTAGCTAGTTTTGCCAATGTCCGTCATGCCCGGAACAGCTCTAGCTATTTTGTTTTCCGGACACAGCGACTAGCACATGTTCGAACCGAAAGCTCTTTGAGTGGATACCGTCTGCAGTCCGACCTTCCCTGGTATGTGCGGGGAGCGGCCCGTAGCGAACGAAAGGTCCAATACATTGAAGTGAGGAATTAAAGTAGCCATGAGCAGGACGTGGCGATTCCCTAGGTGAGCTCAGCACCAGAGCGCTATGTGTCGGCTCTGCAACCATGGAAGCCTCCCTGGATGGTGGATAATGCCCATGGACTGTCCCTGCCTTCCCTTGAGGGATGATCGTGAAATATTCGACCGTTCTAACTTGACCAGCTGGGATGTGGACGGCACCACAAAAGTGAGAGTCCCCCAGGAATGCTAACCTGGTCAAAAACGCAAGCAAAAGCTGGATGTGTTGGCCTAAGGATCTAGGCCCAAGGATGCATCACAATACACTGCAATTACATCTGGGGGGAAAAAACACTCCGTATGGCGCAGAAGAAGAAGAAGACATCAATGGAAGAATCATAAACAATCTTAGACATGCTTACGATACCATGTTACTAGCAGAAAGTGAGCAAGAGTTACAAGACGTAGTTGAACAAGTAAACAGACAGTGCAGAATGTGGCTTAGATATTAACATCCCAAGAAACAAAAACTAAGATAATTAGCAGTGAAAAGGAAAGGTCATCAATGAACATCACAGAAAATGGGCAGATACTAGAGCAAGTAAAACGTGTCTCCTATCTTGGACATATAATAACAGATGATGGCAGAAGCGAAATAGAAATCAAAAAGAGAATAGGAATGGCCAAAAATGCGTTCAACGGCATAAAATCAGTATTAACATCTAAAGAGATTAATAGCGCATTAAAAATGAGAATTGTCAAATGCTACGTATATTCAACGCTACTGTATGGCGCGGAAGCCTGGACATTGAACAAGCAGCTAGAAAGTCGCATAGAAGCCATGGAGATGTGGATATACAGACAAATATGTCGTATTTCATGGAAACAAAAACAATCAAATACAGAGGTCCTAGAAAAACTGGGAATGAAGAGAGAGTTGATGAAATAAATAAAGAGGAGGCAAATTTAATATTTCGGCCACGTTAAAAGACATGATACTCTTATAAAAACCATACTGGAAGGCAAGGTTGAGGGCAAGCGAGCAAGAGGTAGACAACGATACAAGTGGGAAGATAACATCAATAGGTGGACGAACATCAGCCTGACAGAATGTACAGTCATGGCGAGAGTCAGACAGTGTTGGAGATCCATTGCAGCCAACCTTCATTGTGGAGACGACATCTGATTGATTGATTGATAGAAGATGAATGTAGTAGTGACTTGGGCTTTTCACACACACATACACACGCGATTAGACAAACCTATCTCTAGCGTGTGATATATTAGGGGCGTTCATTTGAAACCTTTCCAATGGCTTTATTACAAAATCATGAAAGAAGCATTAACAGGTGTGGTAGAATTAAACAAAGCATTCATTTTGAATGAATTATGCACCATGAGTTGGTGAGAAGAAGTCACCGTAGGCATTCAGGCAAGCATCCCATTGCTTAGGTAGGCGGCGAATGTAGTCCGCAAAAAGGATTGTGGTGCTCACTGAACCATGTGTTTACCGCGTTCATTAAGTCTGCATCTGTGTGAAATCCTTGCCCCTTGAGAGCTGTTTTAGAGGTCCGAACAAATGAAAATCACATGGTGACAAATAGGACTATAGGCTGGATGTTGCAGAATTTCCTACTTTTTCCTTGGTAATGCTTCCTGTACAATCTTTGCGACATGCGAACGAGCGTTATCGTGCAACAAAATCACACCGCGAGAAAGCATGCCTGGTCGTTTATTCTTGATGGCTTTTTGCAGCTTGTCTAGTGTTTACAAGTAGTGGGAAGAGTCGATGTTGACACCAGGTTCTTTAAAGTCGGCCAACAATAGCCCTTCATGTCACAAAATGCGCTCAGCATAACCTTACCAGCGGAAACCTGTAACTTGAATTTTTTGGCTTGTGGTGATCCAGCATGCTTCCATTGCTTGCTCTCTCTCTCTCTCTCTCTCTCTCTCTCTCTCTCTCTCTCTCTCTCTCTCTCTCTCTCTCTCTCTCTCTCTCTCTCTCTCTTGTGCTCGGCTCAAAGTGGTGACACCATGATTCATCGCCTGCTACTATGCGGAAGAGAAATGCATCACCCTCCACTCTGTTACGCAGCAAGTGGTTCAAACATCATCCCATGAGTTCCTCTTTTTGGTGGTCGGTCAACATCCGTGGTAGCCACTGTGAACATACCTTCCGATATTGCAGTTTCTTACGAACGACCTTTGAATTGTCCAAATTGACATATCAAATTCTTTCGCTAGCGAACGTATGCTTCGACAACAGTTCATCTGTATTGCTGGATCAATTTTGACGATGGTTTTTCTGTTGCAACAATATGCGCTTGACCCGGCTGTCGAAGATCTGTCGTGAACTGACGTCCTTTCCGAAACATTCGTCCCCAGTCTGTCACTGTTGTCTTCTACACATATTTGTTACCGTACGCTGCCTTCATTTTTCGATGAATGTCTACTGGTCGACATCCTTCAAATGAAAGAAACTGAATCAACTCTCGTTGAGCTTCTTTGAACGGATTTTGGATCAACCCGGCCATTTTCTCAACGATCAGAAACAGAACCTATGCATCATGGGACGATAAGCACTTGCTCTTTTATTCATTGGTCAGTACGTATCACATGACTATGACATGATCATGTTCAACGTACGCAATTACGCGCGGTGCGGCACGAACGGAATTCAAATGAACGCCCCTTATAGATATTTCAATCTGTCCTGTCGGCAAAACAATACAAAATTTTGAACTGATCTCGCCTTGAAGTAGAGCTGGTTAAACCTATGCATGCCACTGTATTTTAAGCTCCTGTCTGCCCGTACATCCTACATCAGCTAGCATATGTTGGAGTCTGTTTCCCGAAGGAAATATAGGAATCCAGGACAACTATTGCCCATTCAATCAATCATGTGCAATGCCGAAAAGCGTAGGCGGTCCTGACTCACCATTTCACTCGATCACCAGAGTCGTGGATCAGCTCAGTGTTCCTGTCTCGACCATGCCATGTGGCCAATCCATCCAGGTATTTACTTCTTGGTCTGTTCCCTTCAATCTTGCCAGTTGTCACTAAGTTCTCCAATTCATTTCTTCTCATAACATGTCCAAAAAATTTTGACTGTCTACGTCTGACTCTAATCAGTTTACGATCTTCATTTGTCTCCTGTAGTACTTGGTCATTGGTTTTTTCTGTCTGTCTATGGTATTCTTTGCATTTTCCGCAGAAACCACATTTCTGCAGCCATCAGATGTTTCTCAGCTTGACTGCTCATTGTCCAAGTTTCACATCCATACAAAAGAACAGGCTCTATGTAGCACCTTAATACTCTTTTTCTCGTTTCAATTGACATCTTTTTACTGGTCAGTATGTTTTTCATCTTGCTAAAGGCTACTTTCGCCATGGCGATTCATGTTCTAATCTTTTCAAGGCATCTCCCATCAGATCTACCGATTCACTTGTTGAAGAATATTCCCATTTACTTATGGTATTTCGTTCTTCCTAGTGACGACCATAATCTGTGTTTTTTTACAATTTAATTTTAACCCCAGTTGTTCACTGTGTGCAACAACCGCATCTACTAATTGTTGCAGATCCTGCTCGTTGTCTGCAATCAATACTGTATCATCTGCATATCTAATGTTATTGATGTTTCGTCCTCCAATGCTGATTCCATTTATATCTTCTACATGTCTGAAAATATTTTCACTGTATAGCGAAAAAATATCTGGAGACATTACACATCCCTGCCTAACAAATCTCTTAAGAGGTTGATATTGTGCCACTTCATTATCAATCCTTGTGGCAGCTTGTTGTTTCCAATATATGTTTTTTATAAGTCTAATGTCCTTCCCATCAATTTGTACATCCGCAAGCATATCTACCATGTTGACATGTCTTACTCTATCGAAAGCCTTTGTGTTGTCAATAAAGCAAAGATGTATATCTTTGTTTACTTCTATAGAACGTTCAATAACTGAACGCAGCATATACACATCATTTACTGTACCATTTCCTTCTACAAACCCACATTGTTCTTCCCCTATTTCAGGTTGTATTTTCTTCCTCACTCTTTGCATGCATAATTTGTAGCAAAATCTTTGCGATGTGACTCATTATACTAATTATTCTATGCTGATCACATTCCAAAGCTCCTGATTTCTTTGGGATTGCAATAAATTCAGAATTACATAATTCAGGGGTATCATATAATGAGTTCAGCAGTCTGGTGATTTGATCTATTCCATATTCTCCTAAAGCGTAAATCATTTCTGTTGTGATGTTATCTGAACCGGAGGCCTTGCCAGCTTACATATGTTTAAGAACATTTCGAACCTCCATCTTGAAAATTGGCGGTCCTTCATTTTTAAAGCTTGCTTGCTTGTGTTCGTTGGCTTGAGCTCCAACGCGAGGTCCTGTATGTCGGATGAAGGCATCCTGTTGTCCAACATCAGTGTGATGTGATACAGGACCTGAGGTTTGCGTGAGTATCCGTTGTCCCATGTCTGGCTTATTGGTGTGCAGACTGGTGGTTCCTCGCCGTACAGGCAGACACTCTCCGACTTCGGAGGAATCGGCGATCCTATTGACTTTAGCCAGGACCCCGAAGGGACCTGTTGCCCAGGACGCTCGACGAGGACGCGTCAATAGGTCTTGGCCAGTATATAACCCGGCCCTGGTGCCCTGGAAACACCTCCGCGTCCCATTTTTAAAGCGAACATCATACTGTTCATCTCTGTTATCATCATACAGGTATTTCACATAATCTGATCATACATGTAAAATCTGATCTTTTCTATTATGATTTTGCCACCTGTAGTTTTTAGACAGCCTGCTGATGTACTTGTCCTTTTATTAGTAAGTTCCTTAATTCTGTTGTGCACTAATGTGGTATTTTGACTGTTGTGTTGTTTTTCAATTTCTAAGCAATTTTTCTCAAGCCATTCTTTTTTTTTCCCCTCCTTACATAATATTCTGACTTGTCTGTGGATTTATTTATATTTGGCAGAATTATTTTTGTTGAGTGTTCTTGTTTCCATTAGTTGTAAAATTTCTTCAGTCATCCATTTCTTACGACCCACCTTATTTAATTTTGGAATAGTTGTTTCTGAAGCCACACTGATTGAATTCTTTAACATTTCCCATTGATCATCCACATCCTGGAATAGGATCTCTAGATCAGACAATATATCAAATCTGTTCTGTACTTCTATGTTGAATTTGTTTTATATTTATTCAATGCACACAAATCATATTTAGTGTTCCCTATTTTATACTTGACTTTCTTTAACTATATTCTCAATCTTCCTGGAAGTAATCTGTGGTCACTATAACAATCAGCACTGGGAACTGTTTTTGTTATTGTTAGCGCATTTCTATATCTTCTGCTAATAAAATTGTAATCAATCTGGTTTCTAATCCTGCTATCAGGACTCCTCCATGTCCATAATCTTCTAGGGTGTTGCTTAAACCAGGTGTTTCCTTAAATTATTTCCTGCTCTTTTGCCCACTCTACCAGTCTGTATCCTCTTTCATTTCTCTCTCCTAAACCATAGTTTTCTACTGTGTATCTATCACCTTGATTTCCTCTTTTGCACTTAAGTCCACTATTATGATGTTCCTTTCTGAATTTTTACATTTCTTTAAAGCAGACTCTATACCATTATAAAATTCTTCTACACTATCTTCACTGGATTCTCCTGTTGGGGCATATACTTGAATAACATTTATTCCAAAAGGTCTGCCGCTTAGTCTAACTAGCAGAACTCTGTCTGACACGCCCCAATATCCTTGAACAGATTGTGATGTTTGCCGGTCCAAAATAATTGCTACCCCCCTTTGTCGATTTTCTCCTCCAGAATAAATAATCTTAAAATCTTCATCTATCTTGATGTCTGCTCCTGTCCATCTCGTTTCGCACATCCCTAAATTATTAATTTTCTCTCTTTCCATTTCTTGTTTGACGTTATCTAATTTTTCGTCGTCGTTTAACGTCCTAACATTCCATGTTTCTAATTTTAATGTCTCTGTTCTTGTCTTGCGATGATCTGTCTTTAAGCTACTACCACAGAAAGAGTCATATATATTACTGTGTACTGATGAACACTTATAGCGTGAACATACAAACTCAAGAAAATATGCTGACGTCAGTGAAGGTATTCTAAAATTGTGTTGCGTATCCCTTACGGGACGTTGCAGTCAACACCAGCATTTTCAGCTGCTGTTGATGTACTAGGCAAGTGTTACGTTCAGTAGTTTGCCATTGCTTTCTGAACGACCGGCCTCTATACCTTTTTCGAAAAAACCAGCACCGCCGTGTTTCGAACCCGGGTATACGGGCTCACAAACCGCGTTCGCAAGCCCTTCAGCCACAGAGACCGACTGAAGGTATTAGGTAAACAATAATAAAATAACTTGAACGATCTAGACACACATAATGTTATTTTTAAATTACACTAAAATACCACCACCACCACCATCACCACAACTACGCAACCTATATCTGTAGTGTTTGTTCCCTGCATGAATTGTACTGATTTCTATAATTCGTGCAGGCTTCCGTAGAGTTTGACATCCAGGGTTGCTTGACCGGTCATAACGTCAACATTACTGGGTTGTGTTTGTTATAATGTTGTTGTTTATGTTGTGCGGTTGGCCCACATGCACACTTTACTGTAGAGCCTATCTTTAGCCTTGTATACATGTGGCCATTGAGTCTGTTATGTCATATTGCTGAGTCTAAAAATACTACCTTATCTAGACCTGTCAAATACATATTAGCCATCCCGTTAGAGAATAGACGACTTTCTGGGCGTTTTTATAACATTTGGTCATATTTAACTGGAATAATTGGTTGATGTATCACAGCGTCATCATTGGCCAATATCTCAACAATTTCATTTTCTAGAATGCCGCAATATGATGAGATCCACTGCAGTATCATTCAACGACGTTGACATATTTGAAATAGAAGATCGTGTAAAAAGGCGTCTGGATCGCCGCTTTACCCCGTCATCTAAGAAAATGTCCCCAATTGGCACTTATTATGCCAGAATTGTATAAATTGGGAAAGACTGCACATGTAGTAGAAGTAATGAAATATAAGATTAGCATTTTGGTATTAAGCAAAATAAGATGAAATGAGACAGACACGCGGCTTCTAAATGCAGTTGAAACAGCGCTGTTCTCATGGTCCTCATAGTCAAGGACTAACCATTAGGATATGAAACGAGGTGGACAAGGCATTGAGTGGGAAGCTATAAGCCAGGGGTGGCCAACCTTTTCAGCAGGCGGGCCAAATTTCGGAAATAATATTTCCTGCCGGGCCACGCACCTAATTTTTTTATTGTTGTTATTAATTAAAGTAAATAAGCAAGCGTGCTACAACTTCGACCACATAGTCGCTTCCCGGTAGGTAAGATCGTGCTCAAACGCTTGCCTGGTTTAATGTAAACCAAAACAAAATATATCTTGTTAATTAATTTACCTTTCTCTTGTAGATGAGTATTAACGTCATTTAGATGGCTAGTTATATCGACCAGAAATGCAAAGTCGCAAACCCACTCTTTGTCTTCAAACTCTGGGAAACTTTTCGACTTGCTTGCAAAGAATGATTGTATTTCGTGTTGCAAATCAAACACTCTTTTCAACAATTTGGCACGGGTCAGCCATCTTACTTTTGCATAAAATGTAACGTCATTATAATCGGAGTCAAAAGACTAGAAATTCTTGGAACTGACGGTGATTCAACCCGTTCGACTTCATGAAGATCACTATTTTTGACGACCACTTTCATGACATGGTCCATTTAGAGGGCCTTCGAACATAAATTCTCCTGATGATTAATGCAAGGAAAATTTAGCAGTGAAGTGTTACCGACTTTGGAGGCCTCATTTTCAATCAATTTTACTAAACCTTCGGATTTCCCAACCAATGCTGGGGTACCATCCGTTAGTTAGTTAGTTAGTTAGTCGACAGATCATCCTCGTTGCACATCGAACCATTCAGTCCATAAGTGCTCGGATCCCCTCCTCAGCAAATCCCGCAGCGTGTAGCGGCTAACGACGCCAGTTCTGTGTTGGTTTATCAATCTTCTTTGGCTTCCTGCGTAGTGTTCTTGTTTGGCCACCCCTCTTTTAATTTGCTGCTCTCGCAGTCTGGCCATTGTTGTAGATTCACAGTCATCACTTGGTTCTTGCAAAAGTCTCACTTCTCGTAGAGCATTCAGAATGTCAGCCTGGTCCATGGCGCGTCCGCCCTCAACAGTTACCATCCGTTGTTAAGCCCTATAAGTTGTTAAGTTGTAACAAAAAGCAATTCAATGTCGATGTAACTGCTTCTAACAAATCTCGTAACTTAGTAGTGTCCTTAGGTGCATACAGCGCAGCTAATTCTTCTGTCTTTTTGAAATGGATGTCAACTATTATGCTATTATCAGACAGACTGTGGTATCAACACCTTGTGCCACATTTATTGAAAGACAGAAGATCAAGTGGTTTGGCCATGTTGTTAGAATGCAATACCAGCAACTACCATCACTGACCTTACATCAAAGTTCATCTGCGACGGGACCAAGAGGATGTCCAAGCAAAAAATGTATTGACGACATCAAAGACATTGTACAGCCACACGGAATGACACTATCCAGTGCCGCCCACCGGGCGCTGGAACGCAAATTATTCCTCCCCACGACGTTTGACGGCAGAAGTGGAAGAAGATGATGATGATGATGATGATCAACACCCACGAAAAAAATTGCCAGTTGGGCAGTATCTGCCATATCTGTGCTTTCATCCACTGCTAGAGCATAAAATATAAACTCGGATGCTCGACTTTTCAAATTATCTTCAATATATTTTCCAATGTCGTCCACACGCCTAGTAATAGCCTGACGAGACATACTTATTTTTTGAGAAATCCTTCTTCTTTTCTGGACACAGAGTTTCAATGACCTCTCCAAACATCCCTTAACCATTTCACCATCTGAATATGGCTTCGTTTGTTGTTGTTTTTTTTGTTGTTTTTTTACCGCTTAACTAGCCTTTACATAGCATGTTGACCCTGAACCCGCTCTAGTAATTATTCTTTGTTGTGCAGAAATATTTTTTTAAAAAGTCATTTACTTGGTCTTGTCGAAATTGCCCTTTGTACTTATAAAACTTATTTGCATGTTTAATCTCGTAGTGCCGTTTGATGTTATTCTCTTTCAAGACAGAAACAGGTTCGTTGGATATTAAGCATATGAGCTTTGTTTTAATTTCCACGAAAAAATAGTATATAGTCGACCTGTCTTGAATACTTCTTAATTCTTCTGTGATTCTTCTCTTATTTGGTCCAACGTCTTTACTAGTTGACGCCATGGTTACGTAATATTCACATAACAAAAACCCACATCAAAATAATATTAATAATCTATATTAATCATACCTTTCTCGCTGATGTTCTCAGCCAATATTCAACCAATATTATTTCTTCCTTCAACAACATCCACTCAGAGAAATATCAGGAACAGAGAGTTTATATCTAATACCACAAGGTCTTTTCACAAACTAAACCACCATGGTTCCTACAGTCTATGGTCCATAATATTCCCTTTATGAATGTTCATGTTCAAGTCACTGGAGTAGAACTAGCCAGATTAATAAGTTCCCAAGGTGCACATATTCATTGTGCTAAATGTTCCGGGAGTATCCAGTGCAACATTCCTCAAGCGGTGAAATATATCTGATAATAAATTTCCTCAGAAGTTATGAATATCCACAGAGCAGATTAACTTCAGGAGTTATAAATGGCCATAGTTCAGACGTTATAAAGTTCAGACGTTATAAAGTTCAGACGTTATAAATATCCACAGGGCTGGTAAACTTCAAGAGTTATAAATATCCAAAGGGCATATAAACTTCAGGAGTTATACACATCCATAGGGCAGATAAACTTCAGGAGTCATAAATATCCATAATGATACCAGTCAAGGATGGAAATTATCCATACATGATAAACGACGGGCAGTAATAAGTTTCAGGCAGTGAAAAATATCCAAGATGATGCCGTTCAGGTTTTCAAAATGTCCTCATAGATAAAGTTCAGGTTTTAAAAATGTCCATGTGGAAACAATCCATGTTTTGTAAATGTCCATTTGGATAACTGCCAGGTTTCGACAATGTTCATAACCCTTAAGGTTTTCAAAATGTCCTCATAGATAAAGTTCAGGTTTTAAAAATGTCCATGTGGAAACAATCCATGTTTTGTAAATGTCCATTTGGATAACTGCCAGGTTTCGACAATGTTCATAACCCTTCTCCTGAATTTAACAACTAGCACTGAAGGGAGGACTCAGTCGGTGCATTTACCTGAGTAGTAGATACATTGGTGTTGGCCAGGCCATCCTCTTATATACATTGATCATTCACTCAATGGACTTCTGTAATGTTGAGGTTGCCTTAAACTTGGAGAGCAAATAATATTAAGGAAATTCTGCTCTTACAGCAATATGAAGGCGAATCCTTTTCATCCTGTGCCGTTGAATCAGCCACTCCACATGAGAGCTAGAGCATTTGTACTATACTTCATGTTCGGCGAAGGCACAGTCCACCATCCTGGCGAGTAAAGAACCCCACTGTATGCAATACGGAAAATACAGCTAGAAAAGCATTTTTCAGACTCCTTACAGTTCTCAGTGTCACCCCTTAAAAACTTCTCAGTTCAATCCAGCCACTCAATTTCTTTTAATGTACCTATCCTAGGCGCACTTTTAGCACGGAACATGACAGCTTGATGGGGATGGTGTCTCGTAAAAAGGGCCGGGCTGGAGAAAGATATATATATATATATATATATATATATATATATATATATATATATATATATATATATATATAGAGAGAGAGAGAGAGAGAGAGAGAGAGAGAGAGAGAGAGAGAGAGAGAGAGGGCAGTAGTGTTGCCATCTCCCGTCTTCTTATCGCCCACAAGATGGTCACATGTGTTCTGTTCCTATGTCGTGTGGACGCAGGTTCCAACTCCTGTCAACTTCAAACGTGCCGGCAGCTTAAGTGTTATGGTTAGAAAATTGGGCTTGGCGTCGAATTAACATTGTGACCTCTGAATGCACAGTTTAATAGGGAATCCAAGTGTCGTTGATAGGCATAAAATATTGGAAATATGTCACAATGACTCATGATGTAATGTTCGTTTGGTGATATGTACAATAAAGTTAACATTTATGTTCATTTGACCTAGCTCCGCGGGCCACAACATGACCCCCGGCGGGCCGCATGCGGCCCGCGGGCCTCGTGTTGGCCACCCCTGCTATAAGCTCAAGAATAATAACAAGACCATTTAAAACCGCAATAATTTAAGTAAACATGAAAGTGATCCAGTGTTAAACACTAATGCATGACAAGGATGAATTAATTAAGTAAACATTTTACTGGAAACTTTAAGGTATCATACGTAATCAAAGAAATTGCAATAGCATGCATTTGACGGATAACCTGAATGTCAACATAGCATAAAATATTAATGCTTCAGAAGAGATCACTGGAAAAATGGGATGTGGGGTAATAAACGAAATTGTGAATTATTCATTAGTAAGCTAATGCTTAACCAAGCTGATAAACGTAAATACCTAGGGGAAATTATAACGTCTTTTTTTTTTTTTTTTTTTTTTTTTTTGGCATATCCTTTACAGGACATCGCTGTCAACACCAGCATCTTTCAGCTGTATGTTGATTTCTTGGCAAGATTACGCTCAGTAGTTAATTATAACATCAGATGGAAGATATATGACAGAGACGAACAGCAGAATAGGTTAAACAAAAGATGTAATAATAATTTTTAAAAAAAATAACAACAATGAAATATATATACTGCAATAAGTCATTATCACTGAATGTAAGAAAGAGAGTATAGAAATGATATATGATCCTGCTTTGCTGTTAGGCAGTGATTCAGGGAATGTAAATGGCCAAATTAGAAAGAGCTTGGAAGCAACGGAAATCATGTCCATGAGACGAATGTTGCGAATACCTAGAACTGACAGATTAACTAACGATGTTTGTCTGGTACAGATTAATAAATGTAGAACATTGTATACAACTATCAGAAAGAGACAAATATCATTCTTTGGTGCTGTAGTGAGAGTAGAGACTACACCTATCGGAAAAAGACAAGTATCATTCTTTGGTCCTGTAGTGAGACTAGAGACATTGTATCAGTGGGATCAGAGGCGGAGGCATACCTAAAGAACGCCAGATGCAATGGGACGGTGGCATTGAGGAATATAATCAGCAGAGTTGATTCGGAACACCAAATCTGTGGGGAGACATGAACACCTACGCCAGTTGGCAAGGCACAAAATGATGATCATTAACAATTACATCATAGATGTATTTTGTTAAAATACAACTATACTAAAGCACCGTGGGTATCTGTCATTTACTGCCAATATAGTACCTTGTGGTGTATGGCAGAGGAGTCTTTGAGCCCGAGGAATTAAGGCCGCCTGGCTAGTGCAGTCGCTGCGAACTGTGCAGGTTAGGATTTTCTTTTTGTATCCGACAGAAAAAAAATCCCACACCTTACCGAGGGATCGAACCCGGGTCTCCCGAATGAGAGTTCGGCGTTCTAGCCACTGGGCCAGCCTCTCCTCTGTAAAGTGGTGTTTCCAAAGTAGAGAGACATGCATTTGTGTGTTGTTAGACCACAAGGGTCCCATCCGTCCTTGTCAAGGGGAGTGCTAACCTTCTCTCCTTTTTCACAACACCGTAGGTATCACCAGGCCAAAATACAGAAAATCAAATAAGCATATCTGTATTGATATGAAATATAGACTATATCTGATGATCATCATCTTATGTGGCGTGACGATAACAGTAGGCAGTCATGGTTCGTCGGGTCACACGGTCACCAGAGTCATAGGCCAGGCCTGCAGTCATGGTTCGTCACGTCACACGATCATCAGAGTCTTAGGCCAGGCCTGCAGTCATGGTTCGTGTAATATATTTTCGCAAGCCATAGATTGATTGATTGATTGACTGATTTAGGAACCGATATCACAGCATTCGGGGCATTTCCATAAGCGCTCCGTCCCCATCCTCAGAAGCCATCGAAGAGTTTCAACCCCAATAGTACCAGTAGAAATCTAATTATATGTGCGTCTCGCCTTTCCTCTAAGCGTCGAGCATCGGCCAGAACCCCTCGTCACTCCACGCTATCGCATTCTTGCCAGACCATGGTGATCCATTTGCTCCTCCGAGGTGTACACGTGATTCCACAAGGCCGCAACTACGTCTACCTTATCATGCATCAATATTCTACCATGTTTTGCAGAGCCAACCAATCTATCTGCCTGTTCATTCCCCAACACACCAGCATGCCCCGGAGAAAATATCCAGACGATGCTTGCCACCCGTGACTTCCGAAGCGAAGCAATCTACTCGACACGAAGCTTGCCAGTCCTCACCCTACTCAGCATGCTTTCTGAGTCAGTTACAATCACGATGTGTGTGTGTATTGTATTCTCCGTGCAGGGGAAAGCTGCACTGACTGCCTCCACCTCCATTCTTAAGCTAGATGTAAGCCATAACGGTGCTGTAAATATTCCCTGTACAAGATTGACACCGCAACAGTGCGGGTTTGTTCCCTACTTCTACAATCCAAAATTTGCAATAACTCACTATCGGCGATTCAACCAAACACTCCAACTGGGAAAAGCTACATAAAAAGACGAACGACCGGAACACGGCCTGTTTTTCACCAACCCACATACATGAGGCAGGAAAATCAGATGCAGATGCTGAAGTGATAGCACCCTCCCAATCGAATAGTAAAATATAACATATTTTGATTAATAAGAGGAGGAAAGCCTCGGCCAACAACGACATCGCATTCAGATTCAGAAACCTGTTGCCGAAGTGTTTGGAAGGTAAAACAATAATGTTTTAGATTAGTTTAGTCTGTGAGCCTATTTCCCAGAAGAGTTGGTAAGTCAAGGTGTTGTTAACCATATGGTTAGTTCTTAAGAAATTAATTTAGTAAAAACTAAATATTATAATCAGTTATGATAGTCTATGGATGAACTGTACATTAGGAAAAACCACAGTGAGTTTTATTTTTCTCCAAGGTAAACAATGTATTTAATGTATAAGCATTAGACATAGGTTGTACATTTTATTTCTTAAGTAGTTAAACTCAGTCAGCAGTGATTTAGAAGTTGGTGAGTAACTTAAGATTTTCGAAAGCTAAGAATACTTAGTTCACTAAGAAGAAACAATTTTACATGTGCCACCACTGGTAAGAGAAATTAGTGTAATACATGAGGCATGAGAGGTAAATAGATTTATATAGGTATCATAATTTTGTGTGGTGGGTTAAAGCACCCATGTGGTGAGGCAAATCTATTTTCATTGTTGTTAAACATGTGGATTTGTCATTTGTGAGGAACACAATAATGCCAAATCATCACCCCTGCAAGTGTGGTCATGACGCATGATGAATGAATGAAAAAGAAAATGAGTGAATCACATAATTCTATGTATTTGATGAGAGCATGTGGTGATCCATGTGTATTTTCATTATTGTTAAACACGAGGAATCATCATTTGTGAATCTCATAATTATGCCTAATGATCACATAAATCTATGCAAATGATGAGAGCATGTGGTGATAAATGTGTACTTTCATTATTGCTAAACATGAGGAATCAGCCTTTGTGAATATCATAGTATGCCTAATGATCACATAAGTCAAGGTCATTGAAGAGAGCATGTCTGTGGTGATTCATGTGATTTCATTATTGTTAAACAGATGTGAATGTATCATTTGTAAAAACACATCAGTATGCTTAATTATCATCCAGGAAATATAATAATTTCTGAAGAAGGATGATAATGATTAAGATTCCACTGTACTGTCATGGTTGTTGAATCTGTGAATTTATCATGGGTAAAGCACATACATATGCTTAATTGTCATCTATACAGATATGATTGTGTCTGAGGAATGATTGAGATTTCATTGTGTCAATGGTGTTAACATTTAAAGTTATCATTGGGAAATCTTCTTCTTCTTCTTCAGCGTTCCGAGCCATTGAGGTTCTTTGCTGCAAATACAATCCGTCTCCATTCGTCTCTCTGGTGGACCTTCTCTTGCCAGTCGTTGATTCCAAGTGCTTGTAGGTCTGTACATGTATTATCTCTCCACCGCCTTCTTGGTCTACCTCGGGGTCTACGGTCATTTATTTCCTGAGTGTAAGCGAGTTTTGTTTCCCTATTATCTTCCATTCTTTCTATATGCCCCAGCCATTGTAGTCTATTAGCCTTCATGATACCAGTGATTAGCGGGGACTTAAACAGATCATAAATGTCTTTGTTACTTCTTCTTTTCCACTCTCCACTTTGTGTATCCCTAATGGGTCCAAAGATGCGTCTTAAAATTTTGTTCTCAAAGGTTTGTAACAAGGCTTCGTCTCCTTTCGTTGTACTCCAGGTTTCAGAGCCATACAGCACAACTGGTCTGATCAGTGTTTTGTATATTGTGATTTTGGTGTTACGAGATAGCGCCTTTGATTTTAGTAGATGTTGTAGTGCATAGTATATCTTATTTCCAGAGTTGATTCTAGTTTGTATTTCTTCCCTTATGATGTTGGAGCAGTTGAAGATCGTACCCAGGTATTTGTATGTTTCCGTTCTTTTAATGGTCATATTATCTATTTGTATGTGGCCAGAGTTTCTAGCCATTCCGTCTCTTGAAATTACCATATATTCTGTCTTATCTTGGTTGATAACCAGCCCCATCTGTTGGGCTTTTTCCTTTAAGTGAGTCAATATTTCCAATGTCTTTTGTTCACTTTGCCCTATAATATCTATATCATCTGCATAACCAAGCAGCTTGGATGTTCCTCCAATATCACATTCCTCCTTTACCTTCCTTGCAACCTTCTCTAGAGCCAGATTGAAGAGTAGCGGCGATAGTGCATCACCCTGTTTCAAGCCAGATGTTAATTGGAAGGGGTCTGATTTCCTGCCTTTATATGTTACTATATTATAAGTATCTTCCATGCATAGTCTGGTCATGTTGATTAACTTCCTTGGTATTCCAAATTCCTGCATAGCATTCCATAGACTATTCCTATGGACACTATCATAAGCCTTTTTAAAATCCACAAAAATGTTATGGAGATCTCTTTTATATTCCCAATGTTTCTCGGCTATTTGTCGTAAGATAAATATCTGATCTATTGTTGATCTGTTTTGTCTAAAACCCGCCTGGTAGTCACCTAATATGTCTTCTGAATATGGTTTTAGTCTATTTAGTAATACTGCGGATATAGCTTGTGGACAGTAGTGATATTCCTCTATAATTTCCACATTGGAACTTGTCTCCTTTCTTAAAGATAGGTATCAATAATGACTCTTTCCAGTCATGGGGTAATTCTTCTGTCCTCCAGATTTTTATTATTAGTTCGTATAGCTTTAGATGTAATGCATGGCCACCTGCCTTTATAAATTCAGCAGCAATTCCATCAGTCCCAGTTGCCTTATTGTTTTTAAGTCGTGTGATTACATATAGGATTTCTTCAAATGTAGGTTCTTCAATTTGTGGTTCGCATGTTAGAACCTCTTCTTGTGAGAAAATGTTACTTGGAGCTTCACAATTTAGTAATTCAATAAAATATTCTTTCCATGTGTTGCACATTTCCTCATTGGTATTTATCATATTCCCATTTTTGTCTTTTAAACCATATGTGTTTTGTTGGTGCCCTCGTTTCATTGACTTCAGTTCTGTAAAAAATTTTCTGGATTCATTTTTCTGGTGATTAGTTTCCATATCTTTGATTATATTACTAATATATTCTCGCTTCTGCTGTCTGACTATTTTTGTAGCCTCTTTACATTCATTTCTATAATGCTCTTCCTTTTGGATGTTATTGATGTCATTTAACCATACATGTCTGGCATTCTTCTTCCTAATGACTGCTTCTTCACATTTTTGATTGAACCATCTGTTCTTTCTATGCGTGGTTAACACACCGAGACATTCTTCTGCGGTAGTCTGAATTGTATTCTTGATGTTCAACCAAGTTTGGTCAATGCTTTCCTCCAAAGGGTTTTGCAGAGTTTCAAGTTTACATTTTATTTCATCTGTAAATTTCTCTTTGACTGTAATGTCTTGCAGTTTTTCTCTGTTATATGTTGGGTGTAATCTTTGTAATTTAGTATAGAAAGCTCTCTTAAGTTTTATTTTAAATTTTGCTCCAACGAGGAAGTGGTCACTGTGGCACTCAGCTCCTCTATAACTTCTGACTTGCTGTATGTTTGATGCATTTCTGTTGTTAATTAAAATGTGATCTATTTGATTATAGGTTCTCTTGTCACATGATTTCCAAGTTTGTTTGTGTATATCCTTTCTTTGTAGTCTGGTACTGCTAACCTGCAGTCCTTTGGCTTCTGCCAGGTTGATGACTCTCCATCCATTATCATTTGAAGTTGTATGTAGGCTTTCCATACCGGCCACTTTTTTATTAGTTTGCTCTCTACCTATTTTTGCATTGAAGTCTCCCAGCACAATCAGGATGTCCTGTTTGGGGGTTTCTTCTATGATATCTTCCAGATCATTATAAAAGTCTTCTTTAATATCATCTTCTTTCTCTTCAGTAGGTGCATGTACATTAATCATCGTTATATTTTTCCATTTACCTTTTATTCGTAATTTACTAATCCTGTCATTAAAAGCTTTAAAGTTTAAAACGTTCCCCCATAACTCTTTTTTGATGACAAATCCTGTTCCTAATTCATGTTTATTTTGGGTGTTTCCTCCATATATTATAATCATTCCATTTTGTTCTAAAGTACCCTCTCCTGGCCACCTTATTTCTTGAATTGTTGTTATATCCATTTGATATTCAATCAGCTCCCGGGATAGTTCTTCAGCCGCTCCAGCTCGATATAGTGTCCGTACATTCCATGTTCCAAATCTCAAAAGTCCTTTAACGTTCCAAGGTCGTTGTCCAGATAAGTCAGTCCGATATCGAGGCTCATGTATTTGTTTCGTAACAAAGAAAGGTTTTTACAAAGGTGGGGATGTTAACCCCACGCTTCAACCCCCAACCTGGAGGACCAGGGTGTTTCTCTTTGTCTGTTCTCTACCCTTTGACCTGTCCGGCTTGGGAGGCCCTGCTGGTAGCTACGCTACCGCCGGTATAGCTCTCAGGGTCATTGAGAAACTCAAGCTCCCCCACCACGACAAGGTGGAAACACCATCGGGGGAGATTGGGAAATCACATAAGTATAATTACTTATCTTACACGCAAGTATGAGAATGATTTCTGATGAATGAGTGAAATAATCATCCATGTACATATGAATATCATGTCTGATAAATGGGTGAAATGATCATCCATGCACATATGAATATTATGTCTGATGAATGAGGAGTATGAGTGAAAAGAAGTTACATGCTAAGAGAGAGTATAGGCTAACTATCAATCTCACGAAAGAAGGCAACTTTGATGTATAATGTCCTGTCTATCACAAGAGAACATGTTCGACATAACCCAAACACTAATTAATAATTTAGTGCACTCCGACACATGACAACACTTTGTATCTGAAGCAAGACACCACTTTGTATTATAGATCACTCCTGTTACAACATATGATCTAGTGTCCTGATGATTGTAATGATAATGAGGATGATGATTGTACTAACAATGATGATGATGATTGTAATGAAGAAGATGACTGTAATGATAAAGATGCTTATGATAAGAATGATATAATGATAATGATGAGAATGATGATGATGATGATGATGATGATGATGATGATGATGATGATGATGATGAGGAAGAGGAGGAGGAGGATGATGATGATGATGATGATGATGATGATGATGATGATGATGATGATGATGATGATGATGATGATGATGATGATGATAAATGAAGTACAAACATTTTACAAATACGATGAAGAGGAGAGAATATACTCGCCTTGAAACTTTTGATTAGAAAAGAATTTACCTGAATACTATACAAGAATTTATACCACGATGTAATTATATTGTTTATAAGCAACTACTCATTGCAACAGGGAATGATTTTAAAACCCCCTAATTAATGAGGTCATGGAATCAGCATTGGAGGACGAAACATCAATAACATTAGATATGCAGATGATACATTACTGATTGCAGACAATGCACAAGACCTACAACAATTAGTAGACGCAGTTGTTGTACACAGTGAGCAGCTGGGGTTGGAATTAAATTGTAAGAAGACACAGGTTATGGTAGTCACTAGGAAGAACGAAGTACCACAATGTAATATACAAGTAAATGGGAATATTCTTCAACAAGTGAATCGATACAATTATCTCGGAACAGTCATAACATCTGATGGGAGATGCCATGAAGAGATTAGAACAAGAATCGCCATGGCGAAAGTAGCCTTTAGCAAGATGGAAAACATTCTGATCAATAAAAAGATGTCAATTGAAACGAGAAAAAGAGTATTGAGGGGATACATAGGGCCAATTCGTTTGTATGGATATGAAACTTGGACAATGTGCAGTCAAGCTGAAAAACATCTGATGGCTGCAGAAATGTGGTTTCTGAGGAAAATGCAAAGAATACCATGGACAAACAGAAAAACCAATGACCAAGTACGACAGGAGACAAATGAAAATCGTAAATTGATTAGAGAAATTAGACGTAGACAGTCAAAACTTTTTGGACATGTTATGAGAAGAAATGGATTGGAGAACTTAGTGACAATTGACAAGATCAAAGGGAACAGACCAAGAGGAATACTGAGAGGAAAATACCTGGATGGCTTGGCCACATGGCATGGACGAGACAGAAACACTGAGCTGATCCACGATGCTTGTGATCGAGTGAAATGGCGAGTCATGACCGCCCACGCTTTCCGGCATGGCACATGATTGATTGAATGAATGAGACCCTTTATCTTTAATGGAAGAACATGTAGAGAAGATAACTAGGTGCAGCAGAGGACGATAAACATAGTTGTCAAATTCCAAATAAATCAAGGTATCACTCAACCTGGAAACCATGAGGGCAGGCATAGGTGAAGATGAAACTGCACATCTGCTGGTCTAAACCTTGAACACCGTGTATTTGAAGATTGGATGGAGAACAATCAGTTATGTTGTGGATAACTATTTTAGAGCACCAAGACTCTTTGCCCTCCACTATTTATTTTCCTAGGATCACAATTCTTTTATGTATTTTCTTGGTTGTTATTCTTGAAAGATACAGCATTTAATTTTTGATGTTCATAGTGATGATATCATTAGATATGTGATTGATGCTGAAATTTCAGATAGTGGCTAAGAACCGCTAAATCCAGACCTGACTAGGTTGAATGAAGGACTTGATGAAGGTAGCAGCTTGACTGAATCTAGATTCAGGCTGACTTTTCTTTTGTCTGTGAAGTATCTGGACAAAGTGATGCAGAACAGTATCCCAAACAGAACTCACCTGCAATCAGTTTCCTAGCCCAGTAATAGAGGTAACTTAACTGGACTATAGGGAAACACAAATACTATCCGATACCCATGGAGATAATTATCAATCATTAGGAGAACTTAACACAAGCTCAAGGAATCTGTGGCATTAGGGATCCAGTCACCCTGAAGTTGAAGTACAACTATGTTTATAAGCAGGTTCAGACAGTCTATCCTAAATGAAATGAAAGTATGTCATTAAAATGTACATTTCAGGCATCCAGGGATATGAAATATCTTGTACTTGTATTAACACCTATTGATGTACCAATTTAAATTGAAGTTGTTGATGTATTGAATTACCCTAATCCATATTTGTTTTAATAAATTATGTAAGAGGTCATTTCCTCATTTGAGTGTTTTCTTGTCGTGTCAGTAGTTCAATAAGACACACCCTAGACATTAACCAATTAGCTGAGAGAAGAGAGGTAAGAAACCCCCAACAAGATAGTGTTGGCCTTCAGGAAACTTTACATTGTTCCCTGGAGGAATTCCTTGGTTCTCCGAAACTCTATATATTAAATCAAGCATTTGAGCCAGTGCTAGCGTAATTGATTATAACGGGCAGGATCACATTGAAAAAGAGGAACTTAGTATCCTTTCTCTCTTTGGGGTTGAGCCATCAATCCATACATCCGACAGTTCGTTGTGTCAAACGGTCACCAGAGTCCTAGGCTAGGCCTGCGATCTGGTCTCCATTATGCCATGTGGCCAAGCCATCCACGTAGTTATCTCTTTCTTCTCTTTGCTCTTTTCCCATCAATTTTGCCAGTTATCACTAAGTTATCAAATTTATTTCTTCTCATAATGTGCCCAGAATCTTAGAAACCCACGTCTAATTTCTCTTGTAAATTTCGGTTTAAATTTGTTTCTTGAAGTTAGTTAGTCAGTTAGTAGGGGTTCCAACTTCACAGCAGCACAGCAACGGGTCGTCCCCATTATGCTCTGTTCCTGTGTCAGTGAATATCACACAAAACGCTCCTCACTTGAAGGACTGCCTCATCCAAGTTTCTGTCCACTTATCGAATTCTTTGCACTTTTCTCATCGCCAAATGCCCCGTCATCAGATGTCATGTCTCTCAACTTGTCTGTTGTTTATCCAAATGTAACATGCATACGATAGTATACACCATATATAGCACTGTGACACGTTTTTTTCACCGCAGTTGTCAACATTTTACAGGACAGGTATGTGTGGAGCTATTTCACAAAGTTCCAACATTTGAACTACAAATCTAAGTATGCAGTAGCTTGCATGCCATTATACATCGAGCTTAATTAAGTATTCATTTAGTCCTTTACGAAAAAAAAAAAATATTCAAGCGAAGATGTTATGTTATGTAATGATATGTTATGTTATGTCGAAAGACGTCACTGCGCATTGGGCTTTCCCAAGCGTTTTCGATGCAGCAGCCAGACCAAATTTATTTCCGATGACTGCTCCCAAGAGGCTTTCGTTATTGTGTTTCTTATATTGACCACGAAGACGGCATTCAAAGGAAGGTAAACAGTTCAAAGGAAAACGTCATCATTGTATCAGTTCGGTTTCACTTTTATTTGACAAATAGAAAACAATAGTAAACACATCATCACCTTCCACTTTTGTCGTCAAGCGTCTTGAAAAGGAATAGCTGACGTTCCAGCGCCAGGTGAATGGCACTGGATAGTGTCATTCCCGGTGATTGTACTATGTCTTTGATGTCTTCAATCCATTTTCTTCTCGGGCGTCCTCATGCTCTCGTATCAGATCTTCTGTGGTGTAGAGCCAGTATTGATAGCTAATGGTGTTGCATTCAAACAAGATGGCCGAACCATTTGATCTTCTGTCTTTCAACATATATGATTCAAAGTGTTTTTCCCCACTGTCGGACTGTTAACATAATTTCTTACTCGGTCTCGTATAGTTAAGTTGGCAGTTCTCAAATATTTTATCCCACATGTGGTGATTTTGTGTAACTTCTGATTTGAATAGTGTCAAAGTTTAACATTGGTAGCATCGTGTTGGTGTTAACATTTCGTTTATTATCTTCGTTTTGAGGACATATGTATATTTGATTGTTTCAGTTTGGGTGATAGTTTATATATAAGCGCACTTACTTTTTGACACCTGATTTCGATTTTACTATCTTTTCTGTCTTCTTCTGTGATCATACTTCCTAGATATTTAAATTCTTTAACTTATTTCAGGGGTGTGCTGTTTATCAGAATATTTAGTGTAACAACATAACCTTTTAAATGACAATGTTGGGTTGCGGTTTGAATGTTAACTAAAGTTATTTATAGTGCTATTTAAGACCACTCTATTATATTGTCACAAAAGTAATACCAAATGGTGTCGATTAAAATAGCACACTGGAACATGTCTAAATAACCATCGTGCGACCATAGAAACTTGACGCCAAATATCGAAATGTCAGAGCAAATGTTCACGCGTAATGTTGCGTGTATGCGACAAAAACACGTGAAATGTTATTTCTTTTATCCAAAAGCTTTAGTGATACACAACGACAGTGTGACCGTGTGTTGAAACCACCGATACAAGTGAATCAAATCATCTCGTTCCATAAATAGTGACACCGAAATCCATTTCGAGAATAGCTTTAACACCAGGCATACTTTTACAGAAAGGGTCACCGGGGTCAGGTTGTAGAGAAGCGTTAAAATATTGCGTTATGTCCGGATCTGGTGACACCGTTTTGTGGCGACGTGACTCACAGTACACCGATCACAAAGTTGTCCCACATCATGCAAGTGTTAGCGCTTTCCGTTGATTGGCACCTGCCAGACTAAACACTACTGCTCTTATTTATTATTACAGATTGAGGGCTGTACTGTGTTTTATATACATTCTGATGTCATTGAAATAATTGTCGAATTAAAGACTGAATTTTCTTTATAGCGGGTAGTAGTTGTATTAGTACTATGTTGGCCAATATCTCGTTCGACCCTCCTGTCTTATACATGGGATGTATGGCGCGTACAATAAATGCCTACTGCAAAGTTCGTAAACCACTCTAAAGTAGTAGGCTCACTAGAACGCACTGTCAGTTATATGATAAATGGAATAGCTGCACATCCTCTTCTTCTCTGTTTATTGTTGCCCTGAGACTTGCGTTGCAGTTGTCGCACACACAGTGAACAACTAGGGTTAGAATTACATTGTAAGAAGACATAGATTATCGCAGACACTAGGAAGAAGGAAACCCACAATGTAATATACAAGTAAATGGGAATATTCTTAAACAAATGAATCGATACAATTATCTCGGAACAGTCATAACATCTGATGGGAGATGCCTTGAAGAGGTTAGAACAAGGGTCGCCATGGCGAATGTAGCCTTTTGCAAGATGGAAAATATGCTCACCAATAAAAAGTTGTCATTTGCAACGAGAAAAAGAGTGTTGAGGTGTTACATATAACCTGCGCTTTTGTATGGATGTGAAGAGTGGACAATGAGCAGACAGGCTGAAAAACATCTAATGGCTGTGGAAATGTGGTTTCTGAAGAAAATGCAAATACCACGGACAGACAGAACAACCGACGACCAAGTCCCACAAGAAAGAAATGAAAACCGTAAACTGATTATAGAAATTAGACGTAGACAGGTACACTTTTTCGGACACACTATGAGAAAAATTAAATTCGAGAACTTGGTGACAACTGGCAAGATTGAGGGGAAAAGAACAAGTGGAAAGCAAAGAAATAAATACCAGGATGACTTGGCCACGTGGTATGGTCGAGACAAGAACACTGTGCTGATCTACGTCTCGTGATATGGTGTAAGATGGCGAAACATGATGTATGGTACATAATGGTAATGAAGATGATGAGACTTCTAGGGCATCAACGACCGGAAACCGTGCACATTAAGCACCTTCCCCTTTGTGGCCGGTTGATGGTTTGCTGGATGTTGACTGCTACAGCTGGACAATAACAATAGACAAAAGGCACAGTAACCCGTTTCCGGGAATTTGGTTTATCCAGTTTTGCTTGAACAGATTGTATTATTATTTACTTGATACATTTCCACTAACCAAAATCAATGTTTACTGATTCAGTGCCAAGCGCCGCTTTAGTGACAACAGGGATAGATACTGGAGTGCCAATCACCGCTTTAGTGACAGATTCTTGACACTTCGTTATTTGTTTAATGTCGCGTAGCTTCCTTAATTTTAATGCCCTGTAAATGATTTTTAACACCGGAAGAAGGTCTGTCATTTCTAAAAAGCCCACTAGAGAAATAAAGTATGTAATATTTGAGCATGAAATATTTAGTTAAATTGTGGTTACTTTTCTGATTTTGGAAATGGCAACGCCCTTTGTTTTCGGCCTCGCATATTTACATTAGATAATAGTTTTAAACAATGTTAGATTATAGTTATTCTCATTTAAAGGGCTTTGTGAAATATTCTAAACTGATAGCAGGTGGTTAATGTGGTTATTCAGTTAAAATAAATTAGTTAGCAGGCATTCAGAATGGAAAACAAAACTATCCGTGAAAGTTCGACATCATATTGAATTATGCTCGCACATATATGCCACACTTGTGCCCCTGAGTTTGCTATGCCTAACACAAATAGGCCGAAGAAAATTTAAATAATTAAATTTAAAAGAATAATTATAACTAAGTAAACCATAGTGTACATATTTTGCTGACATTTTCCATTTTGTGTGACAATGATGCGGTTCAAAATATGATGTTTTAATTGTGTTTTATTGGTGTTATTGAGCAGTTTTAGTGATATTCGTGAAGAAAAGTGGTGTATTTATCATTATTCAGTAAATGTCATTGGATTATCATCAGCGATTAAAATGTAGTGCATTGGTAAGCTGAAATTTCACGTAATTGTCACACCAGTCTTCATTTTTTTAAACAACATCTGCTAATATTATTA
Organism: Cepaea hortensis; assembly: GCA_963921405.1. Classification (NCBI taxonomy): domain Eukaryota; kingdom Metazoa; phylum Mollusca; class Gastropoda; order Stylommatophora; family Helicidae; genus Cepaea; species Cepaea hortensis. The sequence goes on along the minus strand of OY992877.1, from coordinate 122,808,020 downwards.
TTATATTTGAAACCTATAGTAATAGTGACAATACCAACGTGTTTATTGTGCAATAGTCTTTAATTTAATATATAAAATACAATTTTACAATACCATTTTAACAATGTGTACATCATTATTGTGACACACCCCTACTTCTCATTTTCTGCCATCAATTTCTGTTTGGTTCAAACCCACTTTTTGTTTGGCACTGAATCAGTAAATTTGAAATCTACTGTTATCTGAACGCACTTCCATATATGATTATCACAAATCAGGGTTACATTGGGACATATGTATTTAGATATGTACCTAAACTAGTCGGTTATATCACATGCATGTTCTGTATTGTAATAAGTTGCAAATGTCGAAATTGTGTGGACCATACTATTTAATGTGATACTAACAGTATGCAGACACGTGGGAGAAAGTTGCAACAGACAGATGTCCCGGAGAAGAGATGTACGAAACGGACTGGTGCTCTTTGAGCGCAATCTGATCCAACAAACTGAGGATAGGCGGCACAGGCTCAAAGCACAGTCACTTACTGCGGGACTTGCCTCGTCTTACAGATGCGGAAACTGTGACAGGGATTGTCACTCTCGCATTGGACTATACAGTCACCAGCGGTGCTGCCAGGCACCTCCCAGGCGGCACAACTCTATAGTCCTTCAGGACTGAAAGAGGCCTACTACTAACAGTATGCAACAACTGCCTCTCGGCATACACCACCAATACTGCCAAGCGCCGAAATATATAGCAAATCAGTAGCTGTAAACAGACAATACCTTGTCTTCGCTTTGAGAACCAGAAACCTGACAATGGATGTCATGGCAGTAACCAGTACATTCGCTTGGCTTGGGTGGGGGGGGGGGGGCGGAGACTTTCATCCACACATGCTTTCTCAGTGACTCAATCACTAATCAGTATGATCAGCAAGATCGACTGAGCTCGCCCCAAGAGTCCCCTGAGAAGGTCATGGCTGACAAAAATCATCTTCATTTTTGTGCCAGGTCACGCGGGTGTCAGTGGAAATGAACAAACTGAGAGGCTTGCCAGCCGGGTTACTGTGGAGAGCGGACGAGCAATGACCATTGCTGATATACTGTATGTTCTCAGAGAGGCAGGGTGATTCACTGATACAAGTGATGACTGAGAATCTGCAACCTTGACCGGACTGCATGATATTGGCCCCTTTCCGTCGTGGCAGACGATAGTTTGTTACATTGTGCTACAAAAGGCATGATAACTACAAACCATTACTGTAGCGAATGTGATATATGCTCATTTACAAATGTTTTTGACATGTATTTATTCAGATATAATCAATGTAATGTTTTGTCTTCTGGTCTAGTATCACCAATTTACTTTATTATTCTATTATGTGCCGGTCTCCCTGGTCTAGGTGTTACACGACTTTTTCCGTAATCCCGTATACTCTAGTGAATAACGTGACGTGCGCGAGAATTGGTAGCTGTTCTCTCTGCGTCGGTAACTTATGGGGTATGTGAGCCGGTCGCTCAGAAAGCAATACCAAACTACTGAGCGTAATCTTGCCAAGAAATCAACAATCAGCTGAAAGATAGTCATCTACACCGATGGGTCAGTGGTGATAAACAGACGTAGTGGCTGGGGTTTTATTGCAAAGGCTAATGGATGAGTCTTGAAAAAGGAGAGTCTGGCATATGTGACTACGACCTCCAGCATGAGAATGGAGGTGGAGGCAGTAACAGCCGCATTCCGGTGGCTAGAGGAGACTACTGCAACACACGTTGTATTCATTACGGATTCAAAGACTATGCTTAGCAAGGTGGAGAAAGGAATGTTTCGTGTTGTATGGCTCTCGTCGCTTCAGATGTCACAGATTGTGAGAATTGTATGGATATTTTGCCCTGGCCATGCGGGTGTACGAGGGAATGAACAGGCTGATAGGCTAGCAGGGAAGGCATCTCTTGGTGGAATTTTGCCTATGGACAGGGGAGAGGTGGTCGTGCGCTTGTGGGACCAGGTGGAGAGGGCGGAGGAACAGATTGAGAACCCATATGTGGAAAGAATGAGGGTGGATCGGCAGGGGTTCTGGGAGAATTTCAAAACGGAGAGGGAAGACCAGGAGAACTTTTAATCAGATGGCGGTGGGAACGATTAGTAGTGTGACTCTTCACTGGCTATTGAACGAGGGGACGGAGCACGTATGGGAATGTCCTGAGAGCAGTGATGTCGGTTCTTAACTCAACTCAACTCAACTCAACTCAACATGTCATCATAATAATAGACATTGACTTTATATTCCACTACACATCAGCCCGGAGCTTGATGTCAAACTGATACTGGATACAGAAGGACACGTAGTCGACAATGATAGGCCCATTTGGCAAGCCAAGCAAGCCGTGGCGAACTAAAGTACACAAGCCTTCTCCATGTCTTGCGGCGTATTGGGTATATGGTACTGAAATAGTATTGTTATTGACCAATCGCTACACAAATGGTGATATGGTCAATACTACGCCAGCTACTTGTACTTCACAGAATATTTCACGGCACTAATTTTTAGCCTGCGTCGACTTGAGAGCCCATGTTAATGTTTTGTCACCGGCCTGGGCGAGGGTATGAACACATGACCACATAGCCAGCGTGCCAGCGGGCCAGTCGCTGCGCTAGGGCGGCTGCCAGGAAAGGCTGTAAGTACGTCTAATTCCTATAGTCTGGAAATGTCCTGCCCATGGTGGCCAGGATCACTGGTTGATGATAAAAACTGTAATCTAGGTAGCCAGCTCCAGAAACTAAAGATTACAACCGGAACCGAGCACAAGCTGTGATTTCATTGTTTCCCCACGACAATGCGGATTGCCGTTCCTTTTCTGTATTTTATACTAATCCTCAATTGCCGGTTTGCATTTCCTCCTAGTGATGGACTCCCACACGTCAAGTACTTCTACCGCTACAGTCTATTGCTGACCTTCGGGATAATCCACCAACTCAATCCCGACCTTGTTGGCAGAAGATAAGGTTACCACGTCTTCGACGTTTCTCAACTTCTTCCAGATTTTCAAACTGCTATATAAAGTCTGGTGATAAGCAGGAATAAACATTGCAAGCTACTCAAGCTTCCAAAGCAATCAGGTAGTTAAAGTTTTTAAACAAAACAAATGATGAAGTTAGTGAACATCGGGATGAAGAGCCGGGTATTTTATTTTTTTAAACGAATAAAATGTAATCGCATTTTAAAACAAAATGTGTGTAAGACAGGATTTCCAATCGAACAATGTGAGTCCTGGATACATATGCAGAACACCGTATACAGGACAAGATGGCCGCGCTGCTGGGCGCGCGCGCGCGCACACACACACTTTGAAAATATCTGATTTGGTGTCCACATAACACAAATAATAATTATTATGCAAAAATAAAACATTGGAAGTCAAGAACTAACAAAGGTGCACTCGGGACATTCCCACAAGTACTTCGTTTCCTTCTTATATATATATACTAGCTGACCCGGCCCGGCTTCACCCAGTCCCTGGTGGGGAGCATCTCATTTAATTCATATAAGTAGTCATATAAGCTCTCCCGTTCCCGACTATCTGTCTGTCTGTCTATCTGTCTGTCTGTCTGTCTGACCCGGCCCGGCTTCACCCAGTCCCTGGTGGGGAGCATCTCATTTAATTCATATACGTAGTCATATAAGCTCTCCCGTTCCCGACTATCTGTTTGTCTTTCTATCTGTCTGTCTGTCTGACCCGGCCCGGCTTCACCCAGTCGCTGGTGGGGAGCATGTCATTTAATTCATATAAGTAGTCAAATAAGCTTCCGTTCCCGACTATCTGTCTGTCTGTCTATCTATCTGACCCGGCGTGGTTTCGCCCAGCTCCTGGAGTACAGTAACTTAAAAGGATGTCCTTCCACACACCATTCATTATTTTTAATGAAAACTGTTTTTAATCACCGACATGCTTGCTTGCTTGCTTGTGTTCGTTGGCTTGAGCTCCAACGCGAAGTCCTGTATGTCGGATGAAGGCATCCTGTTGTCCAACATCAGTGTGATGTCATACAGGACCTGAGTTTAGCGTGAGTATCCGTTGTCCCATGTCTGGCTTATTGGTGTGCAGACTGGTGGTTCCTCGCCGTACAGGCAGACACTCTCCGACTTCGGAGGAATCGGCGATCCTACTGACTTTAGCCAGGACCCCGAAGGGACCTGTTGCCCAGGACGCTCGACGAGGACGCGTCAATAGGTCTTGGCCAGTATATAACCCGGCCCTGGTGCCTTGGAAACACCTCTGCGTCCCAATCACCGACATGACAGTTGATAAGTTCTTTAAGCAGAAAAAGATGGGTTACAATGTTATGCATTATGCATTATTTTTATGAAAACTTTGAAAATGCCTTAAAGATTATATCATTATTTATTATAACTCATATGCCTGAAAATAACTATAGACAAAGAGTTTAACAATAGTGCAAGTAAGTCCAGCAATATGACTATAAAGTATATAGAAATGTTATTAAAAGTTATACCACTTGAAATAACTTTTCTAGAGTGACGTCCCCCTGCTATATAGAAATTATATAATGAAAAATGGAAAAAGTAAATGTTATTAAATAAGTAGAAGATTTTACACTAAGAAACTATTATAGTCGGTTGCACAGGAATGAAAGGAAGACGTGTAGAAAATTTCATCTCACTCAGATGTACCGTTATCGAACGCATCCAATACATAGCTGACCACAAACAACGCCACATACACTCTGTTATATATATATATATATATATATATATATATATATATATATATATATATATATATATATATATATATATATATATATATACACTAGCTGACCCGGCCCGGCTTCGCCCAGGCCCTGGAGGGGATCTATCTATCTATCAGTCTGTCTGTATGCTTGTTTGTCTGTCTGTCTGTCTGTCTGGCTGACCCGGCCCGGCTTCACCCAGTCCCTGGTGGGGAGCATCTCATTAATTCATATACGTAGTCATATAAGCTCTCCCGTTCCCGACTATCTGTTTGTCTGTCTATCTGTCTGTCCCGGCCCGGCTTCACCCAGTCCCTGGTGGGGAGCATCTCATTTAATTCATATACGTAGTCATATAAGCTCTCCCGTTCCCGACTGTCTGTCTATCTGTCTGTCTGTCTGACCCGGCCCGGCGTCACCCAGTTCCTGGTGGGGAGCATATAAGTAGTCAAATAAGCTTCCGTTCCCGACTATCTGTCTGTCTGTCTATCTATCTGACCCGGCGTGGTTTCGCACAGCTCCTGGCGCACAGTAACTTAAAAGAATGTCCTTCCACACACCATTCATTATTTTTAATGAAAACTTTTTAATCACCGACATGTCAGTTGATAAGTTCTTTAAGCAGAAAAAGATGGGTTACAATGTTATGCATTATGAATTATTTTTATGAAAACTTTGGAAATGCCTTAAAGATTATATCATTATTTATTATAACTTATATGCCTGAAAATAACTATAGACAATAGTGCAAGTAAGTCCAACAATATGACTATAAAGTATATAGAAATGTTATTAAAAGTTATGCCCCTTGAAATAACTTTTCTAGAGTGAAGTCCCCCTGCTATATAGAAATTACATAATGAAAAATGGAAAAGTAAATGTTATTAAATAAGTAGAAGATTTTACACTAAGAAACTATTATAGTCGGTTGCACAGGAATGAAAGGAAGACGTGTAGAAAATTTCATCTCAATCGGATGTACCATTATCGAACGCATCCAATACATAGCTAGCTGACCACAAACACACAAAGCCACATACACTCTGTTATATATATATATATATATATATATATATATATATATATATATATATATATATATATATATATATATATATATATATATATATATATCAGGTGCTGTCTCCGCAATGAAGGTTGGCTGCAATGGATCTCCAAAACTGTCTGTCTCTCGCCTTGACTGAACATTCTGCCAGGCTGATGTTCGTCCATCTCTTGATGTTATCCTCCCACTTGTATCGTTGTCTACCTCTTGCTCGCTTGCCCTCAACCTTGCCTTCCAGTATGGTTTTTATAAGAGAATCATGTCTTTTAACGTGGCCAAAATATTTCACTTGTCTCCTCTTTATTTATTTCATAAACTCTCGCTTCATTCCCAGTTTTTCTAGAACCTCTGCATTTGATTGTTTTTGTTTCCATGAAATACGACCTATTCGTCTGTATATCCACATCTCCAGAGCTTCTATGCGACTTTCTAGTTGCTTGTTCAATGTCCAGGATTCCACGCCATACAGTAGCGTTGAATATACGTAGCATTTGACAATTCTCGTTTGTAATGCGTTATTAATCTCTCTAGATGTTAATAATGATTTAATGCCGTTGAAAGCATTTTTGGCCATTCCTATTCTCTTTTTGATTTCCATTTCACTTCTGTCGTCATCTGTTATTATATGTATACATTATATATATATATATATATATATAAGAGAAACTTGTTACTTGTTCTAGTATCTGCCCGTTTACTGTGATGTTCATTGATGACCTTTCCTTTTCACTGCTAATTATCATAGTTTTTGTTTTTTGGATGTTAATATCTTAGCCACATTCTGCACTGTGCCTGTTTACTTCTTCCACTAATTCTTGCAACTCTTGCTCACTTTCTGCTAGTAACACGGTATCGTCAGCATATCTAAGATTGTTTATGATTCTTCCATTGATGTTGAGTCCAGGCATTTTAACTTGTTTAAAAATTCTTTCTGTGTATTGATTGAAGAGGCTTCGGGACAGTACACATCCCTGCCGTACTCCTCTTTTTATCTCTATAGGCGACGAATAGTTATTACCGCATCTAATAGACGCCACTTGTTCCCAGTACAAGTTACTAATAAGTCAGATGTCCTTTCCGTCTACTCCTATATCTTGAAGGCACGTAATTAGTCCTTCATATTGTACTCTATCAAAGCTTTCTTGTAGTCTATAAAAGAAACATATATTCTTTTTTGAACTTCTATATATTTTTCGATTAAAATCCTCAAACAGATAATTGCTTCTCTGGTGCCGATGTTTTTGCGGAATCCAAATTGTTCTTCATCTGCTTCCTCATCTGTTTTATGTTGAATTCTTTCTTGTATGACCTTGAGTAGTATCTTAGTTATGTGGCTCATTAAGCTAATAGTTATGTAATCCTAACAGTCAACAGCTCTTGGCTTCTTCGGTATGTACATATATGGATATGTGTGTATGTGTGTGTGTGTGTGTGTGTGTATATATATATCATGTGCCATCCGAAAAGCGTAGGCGGTCATGTTTCGCCATCTCACTAGATCACCACAGTTTTGGATATGCTCTCTGTTCTTGTCTCGATCATACCGCGTAGCCAAATATACGCGGGGGAGTCAATAAGTAAACCACACAGTTCTGTGGGATGGCAGGTAAATGTAGTTGGTGTTTTTTACATGTGTCATTAGGTGACAGCAGCATCGAACTATATATTCCCGTTCGTCAGGTGGCGCTGGGTGTCTCTGGTGTCCTGGTTGCTTCACAAGTGACTGCACACTCGCGTAATGATGTACGCCACAAATTTCGATCTTTGGCAGCAGTCTCCCAGGTGTCAAGATGAATTCCAACAGCTTTCAGTGATATTTTCAGAGTGTCTTTAAAGCGTTTCCTCAGGCCGCCTTGAGAGCATTTACCACAATGCAGCTCGCCGTAAAAAAAAATTCGTTTAAGGAGCCTGTGATCTGGCATGCGAGTTAAGTGACCAAGCCCAGCGAATCTGATTCTTCATTAGTAGAGTGTGGATACTGGGCATGGACGCTCTTTCTGAAGTTCAGTGTCTGGGATCTTGTCTTGTCATGTAATCTTCAATAGCTTCCTAAGGCAGACTGTGTGGAAGTGGTTTAATTTCCTAGCGTGTCGCTGATAAACAGTCCAGGTTTCACAAGCATATAGCAGTATGACCTCTCTAAACAGGCTGATATTGTTCGACTTCATTATCAATCCTTATGGCAGCGTGTTGTATCCAATATGTTTTTATAAGTCTAATGTCTTTCCCATCAATTTGTAGATCTACAAGCATCTTTACCATGTTGACATGTCTTAATCTATCGAAAGCCTTATATCTTTGTTTACTTCTATAGAACGTTCATATACTGATCGCAGCATACACACAAGACTTTACTGTATCCTTTCCTTCTACAAACCCACATTGTTCTTCCCCTATTTCAGGTTGTATTTTCTTCCTCATTATTTGCATGATATTTCGTAGCAAAATCTTCTGTGACTCATTATACTAACTGTTCAATGTTGATCACATTCCAAGGATCCTGATTTCTTTATTTCCTGATTGCAATAAATACAGAATTACATAATTCAGACGGTATATCTCAGGTATCATATATTGTGTTCAGCAGTCTTGTGACTTAATCTATTTCATATTTTTCTAAAGCATTCATCATTTCTGTTGCTATGTTGTCTGAACCGAGGGTCTTGCCAGATTTTATATGTTTAAGAACATTCCGAACTTTCATCTTCAAAATTGGCGGTCCTTCATTATTAATTCAAATATCAAACTGTTCATCTCTGTCATCATCATAAAGGTTTTTCACATAATCTGATCATACATGTAGAATCTGATCTTTTTCTATTATGATTTTGCCATCTTTTGTTTTTAGACAGCCTACTGATGTACTTGTTCTTTTATTAGTAAGTTCCTGAATTCTTTTGTGCATTGATTTAGTATTATGTTTGTTGTGTAGTTTTTCAATTTCCTTGCAATTTTTCTGAAGCCATGCTTCTTTTGCCTCCTACATAATATTCTGACTTGTCTGTGAATTTCTTCATTTTTGGCAAATTATTTTTGTTGAGTCTTCTTGTTTCCATTAGTTGTAACATTTCTTCAGTCATCCATTTCTTATTTAATTTTGGAATTGTTGTTTCAATCTTACGTCTATCTTAAGACGTGTCTTCTCTTACTGTTTAACACATCTCTTATCTCCGTTGCCTTCCAGTTCATCAGGATAAAAAAAGAATAATATATATAAACTATAGAGTTGTTAATTAACACCAGTAATAGTCGTCTATCAGTAAATGCGTAGTTAAACTGACCGAGACAATCTCCGTAGTAGTGACTTCTGACAAGTTATACTTAACAGTGTGCTTATGCCATCATTCTGGGTCTCACTATGACCTCGTCTCCCCGGTGTAGCCTATTATGCTAAGAAAACTCATACGAGGAAGGCGATGTGGCTACGGAACGAATTACGTCTATTGTTTTAAGGAAAAAGCTTGTTAATTAATTTTTGGAAATGAGTAATTTTCTTATATGGACAGAGCTATGTCTGTTGTTCTGTCTAGGAAAAGAATCCATATGGTTTTTTTTTCCAATGTACATACTTGTCTATATTCGGAAAGCGACTCTTTTCTGAGTTCGCAGACAGAGATACAATGTCCACCCTCTGAATTCCGAAGCGGTTGGGGAATGCCGAGACAATAGAGTTGGACTATTAAGGAGTGGCGCTGGCCTGATTTGGACATACATTGAGAAGACCTTTAAAGGGCATAAACAAGAAGGTCTTTGTCTGGAATCTGCAGGGTAAACGAAATAGGGGAAGACATAAAATCACATGGAGATTAGAAGTAGAAACACAGAAAGAACTAAAATCACACGGAGAAGAGAAGTAAAAATAGGGGAAGACCTAAAATCACACGGAGAGGAGAAGTAGAAACAGAGAAAGACCAACAATCACACAGAGAAGAGAAGTAAATAGGGGAAGACCTACAATCACACGGAAAAGAGAAGCAGAAACAGAGAAAGACCTACAATCGCACGGAGAAGAGAAGTAGAAATAGGGGAAGACCTAAAATCACACGGATAAGAGAAGTAGAAACAGAGAAAGACCTAAAATCACACGGGGAAGAGAAGTAGAAACATAGAAAGGCCTACAATCACACGGAGAAGAGAAGTAGAAACATAGAAAGGCCTACAATCACACAGAGAAGAGAAGTAGAGACAGAGAAAGGTCTACAATCACACAGAGAAGAGAAGTAGAAACATAGAAAGGCCTACAATCACACAGAGAAGAGAAGTAGAGACAGAGAAAGGTCTACAATCACACGGAGAAGAGAAGTAGAAACATAGAAAGGCCTACAATCACACAGAGAAGAGAAGTAGAAACATAGAAAGGTCTACAATCACACGGAGAAGAGAAGTAGAGACAGAGAAAGACCTACAATCACACGGAGAAGAGAAGTAGAAACAGGAAATGAATAATACAGGAAAAACATTGCCAGGGCTGCATGGGATAGCTAAAGATAGGAGAGTGTTTGAGGTGCGTTCATAGAGGGCCAATGCCCAATCGGGGGATAGAGTGCCAAAGGACAAGAGATTTGACCTGTCACTGTATGTCCAGTACACACGGGGATAGAGTGCCAAAGGACAAGAGAGTTGACCTGCCACTGTGTGACCAGTACACACGGGGATAGAGTGCCAAAGGACAAGAGAGTTGACCTGCCACTCTATGTCTTGTACACACGAGGGATAGAGTACCAAAGAACAAGAGAGTTGACCTGCCACTGTATGTCAGTACACACGGGGGATAGAATGCCAAAGGACAAGAGAGTTTACCTGCCACTGTATGTCCAGTACACACGGGAGATAGAGTGCCAAAGGACAAGAGAGTTGACATGCCACTGTATATCCAGTACACACAGGGATAGAGTGCCAAAAGACAAGAGTGTTGACCTGCCACTGTATGTCCAGTACACACGGGGGATAGAGTGCCAAAGGACAAAAGAGTTGACCTGCCACTCTATGTCCAGTACACACGGGGGATAGAGTGCCAAAGGACAAGAGAGTTGACCTGCCACTGTATGTCCAGTCATCAGTAAATACTAACGTAAAGAAAAAGCCATAGTACATCAACAAAATGTCAGTACACACGGGGGATAGAATGCCAAAGGACAAGAGAGTTGACCTGCCACTGTATGTCCAGTACACACGGGGGATAGAATGCCAAAGGACAAGAGAGTTGACCTGCCACTGTATGTCCAGTACACACGGGGGATAGAGTGCCAAAGGACAAGAGAGTTGACCTGCCACTGTATGTCCAGTACACACGGGGGATAGAGTGCCAAAGGACAAGAGCGTTGACCTGCCACTTTATGTCCAGTACCCTGGTGCTGTGGTTGTATACTGAGAAGTGACCATCTCTTGGATTCATAGCTCTTCTCACAACATTCCGGCAACATTCCCAATATTTGGCCACCTCTCCCACCTCATGCTGTTTGGATGTTCGGACCCCCCCCCCCTTTCTCCCCCACCCGAATGGCTTAGGCGTTCACGTTTCTTCATACATCTGTTTGTGTGGTGTTCCGGAACAATTCTGCTGACGATACTCCTCTATGCAGTCCTGTTTCCCTCCACCTGTCTCTGCCTCATCTATAGCTGATCCTTCCAGCAGTCAGGGCATGTTTCTATACTTCGCTTCCCGTGACATGACCACAGAACATTGTCTCTTTCTTATAGAGTTATAGGACATGTTTCCATACTTCGCTTCTCGTGACATGACCACAGAACATTGTCTCTTTCTTATAGAGTTATAGGACATGTTTCCATACTTCGCTTCTCGTGACATGACCACAGAACATCGTCTCTTTCTTATAGAGTTATAGGACATGTTTCCATACTTCGCTTCTCGTGACATGACCACAGAACATCGTCTCTTTCTTATAGAGTTATAGGACATGTTTCCATACTTCGCTTCTCGTGACATGACCACAGAACATCGTCTCTTTCTTATAGAGTTATAGGACATGTTTCCATACTTCGCTTCCCGTGACATGACCACAGAACATCGTCTCTTTCTTATAGAGTTATAGGACATGTTTCCATACTTCGCTTCTCGTGACATGACCACAGAACATCGTCTCTTTCTTATAGAGTTATAGGACATGTTTCCATACTTCGCTTCCCGTGACATGACCACAGAACATCGTCTCTTTCTGATAGAGTTATACATAATGTCCACATTGGCCTTTTCCAAGCAATGGTTGCTAGTTACTCTGGCAGCTGAATGTATTAGCAACATTCGTCTTAGAAATGCATCGTCTTTGCCTACTAGTGCTGTTTTATTTATTCGTTCGCATTCAAGATTTACTTGCATACAGCAATGCTGGTTCTTTATAACATGCCAGTACTCTCTTTCTTACAGTTAATGAGGGTTAGTTATGATACAGGATATATATTCCACATTCTAATAGACAAGTAATGTGAAAAGATAAATCATGACTTGATACAATGAAAACAATGCTGGGCACTCTGAATTAAGCAACACATTAAGAAAATCAACATGCACTGCGCTTTTCTGAATCCATTGCAGGAGGGGCAATGACAAAGAACAAACCATACTCCACTGGTAAAAAGGTCAATGATAGCAGAAAAACAGCATATATATATATATATATATATATATATATATATATATATATATATATATATATATATATATATATATATATATAGAGAGAGAGAGAGAGAGAGAGAGAGAGAGAGAGAGAGAGAGAGAGAGAGATAGGGCACAAACAACTGAAGCTAACATCTCGAGTAAAGCCATCTCAGCAAAATACACAAGAACATTTAATCAAATAAGAAGAGACTGTTGGAGAGAAAATAATTTACAACCTTAACCTAGAAGACAGAGCTGGGATTACACTGTTGAAACTAGTACAAGCCATGCATAATGAAGGAAAAGATATGAAACAAGTAACAATTATACAAGAAAGTACAAAAGATGCAAATGCACTGATGGACTAGTACGCCAGTGCAAACTTCATTGAAGTCTCAATAGTAAAACAAACTGCAACCAGCGAAGAAAAGACATAAAATAGTAACACAGGGCAAACGGCAGAATGTATCATGGCAAATTTTTAATCGACGAAATGCAATGAGTGATCTGACAAAAGAAGAAATCACCTGGACATGGTGACATTACAAATGAAATGTTAACATGACTGTGTTTGATTTAGAAATACAAACATAAATACATAGAAATCATTGGCAGTCTTAAATGACAGCTGGAAGAAATGAATAACAGCACAGACACGGAAGGAAGCTATACTAACACAAGACTGAAAGAAAGGAAATGCACTGGTATACAGTAAAGTAATAAGTAGTATATGAAAATGGCTACCGACCTATCAGTCCACTTAGCTGTTTAAGAAAGTTATTTAAACGAATTATCAATAATAGACACGTGTGGCATCTAGATACGAAAATACATCTGAATTCCACAACAAGCAGCAATAAGAAAAATAAATAAATAAATAAATGAGCTTGGCGCTCATAAAAGTAGGGGTAATAAATAGAGACTCGAGGACGCACTAGACAACATAACAGTTTAATGCAATAGTTATCGGCAGGGATTCGAACCTGTCACCTCCAAAACCCTACAGAATGGTGTCTTCATTAGCCAGGCCTATCATCCACATGAACCCACAACTATGGAATATGGACAGAATTCTTATCCATCCAATGACATAGCACCATATGTCTCTGAAATTTATATTAAACCAGCATAGGTCACATAACAAACACACAAACACACCAGACCATAATGGCTAACGAACATCAACGCTGAAAAACAACATGCACTGCGCTTTTCGCTCAATAAACTACAGTACACCAAAGTATTATTGAGTGGTACATCGGAAAGAATATACAAACTAAATAGTTGCCATTTTTGATTGTCGCCTGGCATGGCATACACGTTGAGGCAAATCGAAAAAGAACAATGAAAAGAATGTCAATCATGACAAATCTTGGTAGTACAACAGCAAATGGTCCGACCAGAAAGTTCTACAGACTAAAGCCCGTTTTTGAATACAAATTTGCTGAATGGGCAATAGAAGCTAAGTAAAATTTTAAGAAAATTAAGAAAGTCCAAAATCAAGGAATATGAATCATAAATTGAGTCATAAAATAACGCCTATTAACAAACTGGAAAAGACTACACATATCTACAAACAACGCAAGATAGAAGAAGTACAGAAACCCAACTACAAACAGAAACAGTCAATGTAGGCCTACTGACAATCCCTGTATCAGAGGTTCAATGATCTTCGAGGATTCGTGGTTTTCATTTGCGTTTTCAGTTATCAATGCTGTAGTGTTTATATTATAACCTCCAACTCGTATTCCTGATCCGTCTTTGCTCTCTCTCTCTCTCTCTCTCTCTCTCTCTCTCTCTCTCTCTCTCTCTCTCTCTCTCTCTCTCTCTCTCTCTCTCTCTCTCTCTCTCTCTCTCGTTATTATTTCGTTATAGAGAGAATAGAGATCGGTGACAAAATAATATCCTCGTCTTACTCCTTGCTTTATCTGTTCATAATTGCTATCCTTATTTCCTACATTTAACACTGCTTGTGTCCAGTAAATAATTGTTATTATTCTGAGATTTTCCCCACCAGTGGTAATATCTTCCTACAGCCTAATAATTTCATCACGTTTCATTGTATCATATGCTTTGGTGTAATCTATAAATCAATGGCCTAATGTGTCCGTAAAGTGTATATTTCAATATTGCTTCCTCTCCATCCATCCAACATGTGCCATGCCGGTAAGCGTGGGCGGTCATGTTTTGCCATCTCACTCGATCACCAGAGTCGTGGATTAGCTCAGTGTTTCTGTCTCGACCATGCCACGAGGCCAAGCCATCCAGGTACTTGCTTCTAGGTCTTCCTCTTGGTCTGTTCCCTTCGATCTTGCCAGTTGTCACCAAGTTCTCCAATCCATTTCTTCTCATAACATGCCCAAAAAATTTTGACTGTCTGCGTCTAATATCTCTAATCAGTTTACGATCTTCGTTTGTTTCTTAAAGGACTTGTTCATTGGTTTTTCTGGCTGTCCATGGTATTCTTTGCATTTTCCTCACAAACCACATTTCTACAGCCATCAGATGTTTTTCAGCTTGACTGCTCATTGTCCAAGCTTCACATCTATATAAAAGAACAGGTTCTATGTAGCACCTCAACACTCTTTTTCTCGTTTCAATTGACATCTTTTTATTGGTCAGTATGTTTTTCATCTTACTAAAGGCTACCTTAGACATGGCGATTCTTGTTCTAATCTCTTCAAGGCATCTCCCATCAGATGTTATTACTGTTCCAAGATAATTGTACCTATTCACTTGTTGAAGAATATTCCCATTTACTTGTATATTACATTATGGTATTTCGTTCTTCCTAGTGACGACCATAATCTGTGTCTTTTTACAATTTAATTCTAACCCTCGTTGTTCACTGTGTGTAACAACTGCATCTCCTAAATGTTGCAGGTCCTGTTCCTTGTCTGCAATCAAGACTGTATCGTCTGCATATCTAATGTTATTGATGAATTGCCCCCCAATGTTGATTCCTTCCATATCTTCAATATTTCTGAAAATACTTTCATTGTACAGGGAAAACAGATCTGGAGACATTACACATCCCTGTCTCACACCTCTCTTAATAGGCTGATATAGGCCTACTTCATTATCAACTCTTATGGCAGCTTGTTGTTTCCAATATATGTTTTTTACAAGTCTAAGGTCTTTTCCATAAATTTGTAGATCTTCAAGCATCCTTATCATGTCGACATGTCTCACTTTATCGAAAGCCTTTGTGTAGTCAATAAAGCAAAGGTGTAGATCTTTGTTTACTTCTATAGATCGTTCAATTACGGTTCTCAGTAAATACACAGCATTTACTGTACCCTTTCCTTCTACAAACCCACATTGTTCTTCTCTTATTTCAGGTTGTATTTTCTTCCTAAATCTGCAAAATCTTCGTGATGTGACGCATTATACTAATTGTTCGATGTTGATCACATTCGAAGGCTCCTGATTTCTTTGGGATTGCAATAAATACAAAATTACATAATTCATGAGGTATATTTCCAGTATCATATATTGTATTAAGCAGACTGGCAACTTTATCTGTTCCATATTCTTCTAAAGCATTAATCATTTCTGTTGTGACACTGTCTGAACCAGGGGTCTTGTCAGATTTCATATGGTTAAGAGCATTCTGAACCTCCATCTTCAAAATTGCTGGTCCTTCATTATTATTTTGAACATCGTAGTGTTCGTCTCTGTTGTCGTCATAAAGGTTTTTCACGTAATCTGACCATACACGTAAGATCTAATCTTTTTCTATTATGACTCTTCCATCTTTTGTCTTTAGGCAGCCTGCTAATGTACGTGTTCTTTGATTAGTAAGCTCCTGGATACTTTTGTGCATTAGTTTCGCATGTTTACTGTTGTGTTGTTTTTCAATTTCTTCGCTGTTTTTCTCAAGCCATGTTTCTTTTGCCTCCCTACATAAGGTTCTGACATTTCTGTGAATTTCTTCATATTTAGCAGGATTATTTTTGTTCTGTCTCCTTGTTTCCATTAGTTGTAAAATTTCTTCATTCATCCATGTCTTACGGCCCACTTTCTTTAATTTTGGAATAGTTTTTTCGGCTGCACAACTGATTGAATTCTTCAGCATTTCCCATTGATCATCTACATCTTGAAATAGGATCTCTAGATCAGACAATAAATCAAATTTGTTCTTTACTTCTATGTTAAAATTATCTTGTATTTCTTTGTCAGTTTTCAATTTGCACAAGTCATATTTAGGGATTCCTGCTATATACTTGACTTTCTTTAACTTTACCCTCAATGTGCCTGTAATTAATCTGTGATCACTGTAACAGTCTGCATTTGGAACTGTTTTTACGACTGTTAACGCATTTCGAAACCTTCTGTTAATCAGGATGTAATCTATCTGGTTTTTAAACCTGCTGTCTGGACTCCTCCATGTCCATAATCTTCTAGGATGCTGTTTAAACCAGGTGTTTCCTACAACCATTTCTTGTTCTTTTGCCCATTCTACAAGTCTGTATCCTCTTTCATTTCTTTCTCCCAAACCATGGTTGCCAACACTGCATCCATCGCCTTGCTTTCCTATTTTTGCGTTGAAATCACCCATTATGATATTTATTTCTGATTTTTTGCAGTTCTTCAAAGCAGACTCCATGTCGTTATAAAATTCCTCTATACTTTCTTCACTGCATTCACTTGTTGGGGCATATACTTGAATGATATTTATTTTAAAAGGTCTTCCATTTGCTTCCTCTCCCTTCCATAAAACAAGAGAGTTTTTGCACACATTTCCACTTTTATTTTCCTTCTTGTTTTCTTCATTATAACTTTGAGAAGGAACTTGTTGACATCCGTTATGAGGCGGACTGTAGGAAATTATCTGCAAATTGCCCATGGTTCCTCATTATCATGTACCATGCCGGTAAACGTTGGCGGTCATGTTTCGCCATCTTACACGATCACCAGAGTCGTGGTTCATATCCGTGTTCTTGTCTCGACCATGTCACGTGGCCAAGCCATCCATATATTTACTTATCTGCCTTCACTTTCTCTTGTTCTTTTCTCCTCAATCTTGCCAGTTGTCACAAAGTTCACCAGCTTGTTTCTTTTCATAACGTTTCCAAACATGTCTACGTCTTATTGCTCTAATCAGTTTGCGGTTTTCATTTGCTTCTTGTAGGACTGGTCGTTGTTGTTGTTGTTCTTTTAAAATTTTTTTGTTTGTCCATATATCTATAAATACATATTTCAGTATATCACTAGGTATCTATCCATTTTTGTAAATTATGTTTGACAGTTTCGTTAACATTCTTATTCAGAATTCTCACAACACTTCAAATATTTCACTACCATGATTTCATCCGGTCTCGCTGTTGTTCCTTTCCTCATATGTTGACAGCATCTGCGACATCTTAGTTTAGTATACCTGGCTTTGGTAAGTTACGTAATTTTGTTAATTCTGCTCGTTCTTATCAAATGACAATTTTATATATGCATTTTTATATTCATTACGTCATTTTATTTTCATTATTGTCTATTAATATCTTTCCTACTTTTGTTTTTCAAAAATTCACATGTCCAATCTGATCTCTCTGTCAATTCCCTGATTTGGTGAGTGCGTTGTTTTGTATATTTAATTAAATTTAGTTTAAATTTGGTTCACTGTTCGTTTAACCAATTTCTGTTAACATATGTTTACATATGAATGCATGTGAAGATCACATACTGGTTGTGTTTACACATGAATGCATACGAAGTTAACATACTGGTTGATAATAGCCACAGTATGTCCGTATTCTAGACATGACACTGTTTACGAGCCAGATGGACAATGAGCAGACAGGATGAAACACATCTGATGGCTGTGGAAATGTGGTTTCTGAGGAAAATGCAAAGAATACCACGGACAGACAGAAAAACCAATGAACAAGTCCTTCAAGAAACAAATGAAGATCGTAAACTGATTAGAGACATTAGACGTAGACAGTCAAAATGTTTTGGGCATGTTATGAGAAGAAATGACTAGGAGAACTTGGTGACAGCAGGCAAGATCAAAGAGAACAGACCAAGGGGAAGACACAGAAGTAAACACCTAGATGGTTTGGCCACGTTGTATGGTCAAGACAGGAACAAGGAGCTGATCAACGACTCTCGTGGTCGAGAGAGATTTCAAAACATGACCGCCCACGCTTATCGGCATGGCACATGATGGATGGATGGATGGATGGATGTATGGATGTATGGATAGATGGATGGATGGTAATCGATACTTAGAAATGGTATAATATCAGCATCTTTCTTGATAACCGTATAATATCAACATCTTTATTGATAATCGTATAATATCAGCATCTTTCTTTGTCTGGATAACAGTAAAATATCAGCATCTTTCTTTGTCTGGATAACAATATAAAATCAGCATCTTTCTTGATAACCGGATTCTAATTGTATAATATCAGCATCTTTCTTGATAACCGGATTCTAATTGTATAATATCAGCATCTTTCTTGATAACCGTATTCTAATAATTTTCATGGAACACAAAGTCATAACCCTCAATTTTCTTCTTTATTAGTTGTAAGCAATATCAATATAACTGGTACACAAGCAGAAGTGAGGTGACAACATATACACACACATGTGTGCACACAGACAAACAGACAGACAGACAGACAGACGGGCGGGCGGGCGGACGGACCGACGGACGGACGGACGGACAGACAGACAGACAGATAATAGATAGATAGATAGATAGATAGATAGATAGATAGATAGATAGATAGATAGATAGATAGATAGATAGATAGCTAGATAGATAGATAGATAGATAGATAGATAGATAGATAGATAGATAGATAGATAGATAGATAGATAGATAGATAGATAGAACGTTCTTTATTTTTAAAGAGTAACAAATTGGGTATGCAGGCCCGTCTTAAATTCAGTCCCTCCAATTACTACTCATCTGTCATTCATCACTTGTGCATGCTACATTCATAAAGCAAAAACAAAAAACAAACGTTGTCAAATGGATTTTGTAAACATAAACAATGCATATTATTACCATGTTATGAGACAGGCAGATACACGTACACACACACATTCATAAACACACACGCACTCATACATACCTGCATATACACTTACATCATTTGCACAAACTCTCACAGTTATGCACACACTCAATAACATACAAATACACACTCCCTCGTATACATTGCACGTATGCACGCATGCACTCATACCCACACAAACATACACACACATTTACACATATGCACACATATCGCAACATACACACACACACAAACACACATATATACACACATATAAGTACACAAACATGCACATACACACACTTACACACACATACATACGCTCTTATGCACAGACACATACACACATGCATACATACATACACACACACATACATACACCCATATAAACACACACATATAGACACAATACACACACCCACCCACCCATCCACCTACACACACAGACACATATACACTGCATCACAATCACTAAACTATTATGAACAAACTCCCACACTTAACACACAAATACACTGACGATTATCGTGAGCATCCTCACAAATAACACACAAACACACACTCCCTCTCATAGCTCATAGATACACACTCCCTCGCATACACTGCACGCATGCACACACACACACACACAAGAATATACACTTACATATACGAACACACACACACACACACACACACACACACATATATATATATATATATATATATATATATATATATATATATATATATATATATATATATATATACACACATACACACACCCACACCCATAATTCCTCACACATACACACACATTTACACACATATACACATACACATATATAAACACACGCGCGCACACATACACACATATACGCACATACATACACACTCGTACACACATACACACTCATACACACATTCACACGCATATAGACATGCACACACACACATACACCCTCATACACACATATAAACACACACATGTCTGTCTGGTTGCTCTGCTCTAGATAGCGTTCAAAGAGGGCTTTGCCCTTGTCCTCGTCAGTCCTCTGCCAGATGAGGTCAGCACCTTGGAAGTCAGAAATGCTCTTATTCTTGACTACCCCACTCATGCTTTTATGTAGTCGCCAGAACAATTTCAGTGACTTTTATGTGCTTACTCATTGACACACCTCTGCCCATTTTTCACTTTTAACCACCTTGATCAGTATTTTGAAATAGACATGGGAGGCCGAAATCTTGCCAAGGAGGTCACCTCAGACAGGTGCAAGGCCCAGAACACTTCGGATGAAGACACAGTGACAGTGAAAGAAATCAAGGCTGTGCTTCGACGATGACCTGATGGCATAAGATACGACGACATCAATAGGTGTACCGACAATGAGCTAGAGAAACTAGCAGCATGTACAACAACAGTATAGGGAGTGCTAGCATCAAGGAGGAATGGTTACACAGCTATCTGATTCCCTTGCCGAAGCCTGGCAAAGACCACACAAAAATTCAGGGATATCGAGTTATAACCATGCAGAATATAATAGGCAAGCTGCTGGAGAAGGTAATTGCCAGGAAAATATCAAGCCAGCTAGAGAGGCAAGGTGTTTTCCCACCTATCCTGGGTGGGTACCGCCCAAAAAGAGAAACCTGGACAAATGCAAAAGTTTTTGCCCATGATGTCTATGAAGGTTTCCACTCAGGCATTGAAACCTTTGCTGCAGCGTTGATCTTAAGGACGCGTCCAACAGAGTACCATTGGATTTTTTAATGCTTCAGCTTCTTGAACTCAAAATAAGTCCATTCATCCTTAGTTGGATCGCTGCAGCACTCTTCCAACGGAAAGTAGTTTTCAGATGTGGCAGTTGGACTTCGGAACCAACAACAATATACCTTGGCCTACCACAGGGATCACCGTTATCTCCGGTACTGTTCAACGCCTACACAGTGAGAATCACATGTGAGCAGATCACTGGACCTGGTAGGAAATTGTCATATGCCTATGATGGTTTAGTGTATCGTCAGGGTAAGGATAGAGAGCAGGTTGCTATGTGTCACTTGTCGTCCCTGAGGGGAAAGTAGAATCAACAAGCACACCTTTTAAATTCCTTTTTCTCAGTTTTGGTCTACTGCCGGATCTATGTCTACACACACCCCGTTCAGTCTTTTTATCACTAGCTCTCTCTCTTCTTACCACAAGACAACACCCCTCTTCATATTTCTCCAGAACATACGCACACAACACTGTCTTCCCAAAAATATGTCAGGTGTGTGTATCGTGTCTGCGTATAGAAATCGATGGTGTAGTCTATCGTGTATGCAAGACAGGACTATTCAGTCTAGGATCAGCATCACAGTTCTCATCATGCTACCGCCATACAACCTCACAACAGCACAGAACTGGAAGGAGCTCACCCGATGATGTGTCTCTCCTACCGATTTTTTGACTTCTTCCAATATATCCTGGAAAGTTTGAAAAGTCTGGTCACCACTGAGTGATTTGGTTAGTTCGTGTCCTTTATTTCTACACAGCCGATCAACCGGTATTTAATATAGTCCCTTGATTATCTAGCACAAACACCGTCCAGAAAAAAAGAGAAAAAAAATATATATATATATGTAGGGAAAATGTTCTTTGATTTATAGTCTTTCCCTTTTTCTACTTCTTAGAGTAAATAGTATTGGTCATAATTCTTTAGTTGATTGTAATACTTTAGGTTATCAGTCTCTCTTCTAGTGACTCATTTCTTATGTTCAATTTGGTTCAGGAATTGTCTGACCTTCTTTGAGAAACAGGGTTCAAAGCTTGATGTCAGTTAGCACTGCACCAGAGTATTGCAATTTTCGTCTTCTCAGAGTGTTAGGTATTTGCACTGTTCAAGTGGAACCTGTCTAAGAGATAACACCAGGTGATATCAACCCGACTCAGACTCATTATATGTGAGTGTAGGCCTAAGGCCGTACTCAGACTGTAACATCTATATTTTATAGAACTAAACTCTGACATAAGACAGAGGAGTCATCACATTACCTTAGACTAGGTAAAAGAAGGAAAAGCCAAAGGAAAAGCACAGAAACCCCAGTAGACACCCCTACCAGAATATCCTAGCATAGACCTATCCTTTATCTCCCCACCCGTTCTCCATCTTGCTGACTATCTTCTCATGTCATTGTTCACATCCTACCGAGGGCAATGACATATCACTCGCCACAGCCTAAGTCACGCCTGAGCCTACTGCTGCCTACGCTCTTATACTAATGCACACCATGCAATTTCACTATGCGCAATTCCTAATCTACCTCCATATAATCACCTTATTTAATATATTCCAGTCCTAGAATTAAACCACCAAGGACAAATGCCTGTCGCCTTTAAACAACACTAGACATCGTGATTTGTATTTCTAATTCGGCACTGAAATAAATCCACACTCCAGCCGGTGGTAATTCCAACTGTATACTGATTTTTAAAACGTTATATTCAGACAGACTAGAATTTTGTCTGTAGGACGTCACTGGTTTTTCCCCCTACCAAGTAACCCCTGCCCTTTTCTCGTCTTTTCATCCTTGTACAAAAACATGCCGACAATCTCCTTTGATATAGACAATCTCAGTTGATATCGTTTTTCCGTTTCTCTCGGGACCTACGTTCACCGTATTTCAAAGAGTTCCGATCGTGTTTTATCGGGGACCCGTTCTCCGTATTTCAAAGCGTTCCTAACTTTTTTGATCGGGGACCTGTTCTCACAACAAACAAGTTGTAGTGGCCTAGACCGTCGGTCTCTGGCTTTTGAACATTAGGGTCGACGACCTCCATCCATTTCCCGCGTCGACTCTTACTCCCTGGAGGTTCGATCCAGATGATCCACAACAACCTATGCCTTAAGCGTATGTTCAGTTTCTTGAAGGTGTTGCCCAACACATCCAATGTTGATGGTCTACCTGTACCCTCAATGGTATTGCCTCCCCATCCATTAGGCGATCTCACTGACAGCCTATATCCTAGTCATGACAGACACTAGTTTTGGCACATCGCCCCTGTACGTTCGGTCGACCAACTTTCAACTTGCGTAAATGACGGCTCACAATACAGACGGATCGTCCCATCCTGACTGTAACAGTGTCTCCATACCCGCTTAGTTTCCCCAAGCTTTCATCCTGGGATCTGCAGTATCGTCCTAGATTGACAGAATCGTCTTTCCCAAAACTCCTGGACTTTTGCTTCCCGGACCATCTCGGTTGATATTGGATCTGGTCAGCCAATCTTCGGTTGGAGTCCTGGGTATCTCGCGTCGTTCCCGACGTTACCCACCCCTTCTGAACTAGGTTACTAGCGAATTTCTCACTATGGGCCTCTCCCTGACAAGTGATTTCCCACCTATCTTCGGCTGGAAAATCTGACCTACCTCGTACGTTCCCATAGGCCCTCCTATGTAGTACTTGGGATCTCTGGTCTTCGTTTGGACCTGTAACCTTTTTCTCAATGGCTGCCATCACCATAAAGTGAGAAGATTTGACCTCGGATCTCTCCTCATATTTCTGAAGGAGATGTCTACGGAGGCTTTTCAGTTCTTCCCCGATCCGGATTTCGTTGGTATTCTTGGACACAACCTTTACCACAGGATAAGGTCCTTGCCATCCTACTTGGAGTATATTGGTCTCTGCTGGACCCCACACTACTACTCCGTCTCCTACCTTAAGAGCTACTTTACTCTTCGTCCAATTTTTGGGTGGTGCCTTCTGACACTCTGAGCAAGACTTAACCCACCGGCGTACATCACCGGTCATTCCTGGCCAGCAATAATGGCCGGAAATCTGCTGCAACGTCTCTCTGACCCCCATATGCCGATACCCGGATATTTGACTGTCGGCTATGGTGTGCCCGCTCTGAAGAATGTGAGGACGGTGGGCCTCTGGGACCACCAACTGCTCATGCAGTTTTTCTCCCCTTCCCGCTCTCCGGTAAAGCAATCGATTCCTCAGAACGTACTGTCCCCGTTCTGGTGGGTCAGCACTTCTTTGTAGCTTCTTGTAGCAAGGACGCAAAGTAGTGTCCTTCCTCTGGGCAGTATGCAATTCCCCTGGCGGGGACCCGTTCTCACAACAAACAAGTTGTAGTGGCCTAGACCGTCGGTCTCTGGCTTTTGAACTTTAGGGTCGACGACCTCCATCCATTTCGTGACACAGTGGAACTACAAATCGAACTTAATCGCATAAGTACTTAGTGTGATGAAGCTGGGGCAATGGTCAACCCAACAAAGGCAACAGTGACTTGGTTCTCGTTGAATAATCATATTGTCAACACTCCAACACCACTGTAAAGCTGTGTTCAGCGACGGTGGAAAGAACACAGGCAATGAATTACCTGGTGATACGGTTTGATAGAAGCCTTGCTTATAATGAGCACATAGACCAGGTGATAACAAAGGCCAAGCCGGGTTTGGCTGCGATGCGGGTGATGGCGGCAGCAAACTGTGAGCAGCGCCATTTATGTCTTCTGTACGAGGGGCTGGTCATGTCTGTTTTTGAGTATGCAATGGCAATCCTGACTCTCAGCCGTCAGCAGACAGAAAGGATGGAAAGGATACAGAGTGAAGCTATGCGCATTATTCTTGGATGTACAAGAGGTACAGCATGTAGGGCGATGCGCTACCTTCTTGATTTTCCAACCATTGAAGACAATACAAGTTTGCAGAGCACGCGCCCACCTCAGAGTTAACGCAAACACACAACATCCACTGCATAGTGAAATTATGAAGGTGAAGGGCAGCAGGTTAAAAATAGGACGGTAGTGGATGGGTCAAGCCGAAGACATTCTTCAACAGGTGTGTTCACTTGAGGACTTAGAATCTGGCGAGGAGTGGGTACAAGTGCCAACAGATTTCTGCACATCCTTTTCAGTTTGCATCCAACTAGACAGAAAATGCAGACAAAAAAATCCGGCTGCTGTGGAGGTTGAAATACGTTGATTTTCGAGAATTCGCTGGACGGTGATGCTGTCATCTACACAGATGGGTCGGTCGTCCGACATGTGAAAAGCTCATGGACCTTTACGGCTCGGGCCGGAGGAAGAATTGTGAAAGAGGACTCTGGTGCTTTCACTGAAACCACAAGTAGCCTGACTATGGAAGTCATGGCAGTAAGTAAAGCAATAGCATGGCTCGAGACACAGACATTCACTGGGGCATGTTTCCTTAGTGACTCAATGAGCATGTTCAAGGGGATAGAGATGGGGTGGATCCGAAGAGAATGGTTGCTGTCTCTGGAGCGGTCTCGGCTGGCAAAGATTAGTTTCATTTTCGTGCCAGGGCATGCGGGAGTACAAGGAAATGAGCGGGCTGACAAGCTCGCAGGTGAGGCTACTGTAGAGGGCGGACGCGCCATGGACCAGGCTGGCATTCTGAATGCTCTACGTGATGTGAGACTCTTGCATGAACCAAGTGATGACTGTGAATCTACAACCATGGCCAGACTGCGAGAACAGCAAATTAAAAGAGGGGTGACCAAACAAGAACACTACGCAGGAAGCCAAAGAAGATTGATAAACCAACACAGAACTGGTGTCGTTAGCCGCTACACGCTGAGGGATTTGCTGAGGAGGGGATCCGAGCACTTATGGACTGAATGGTTCGATGTGCAATCAGGATGATCTGTCGACTAACTAACTAACTAATATAAACACACACATAGACACACATACTCACACATACATGCTGTCTCACATAATCACTAAAACTAATATATACAAACTTCCACACTTTACACACCCATACACACACAATCGTGATCATCCTCACAAAAACATTTAAACTTGGGAAAAAATGTTGGAAATGGAAAACTGGTGAAAATGAAAAAAAAGTATGTTATACATTGTGTATCGTAAAAAATAGTGACGCAATTCAATAAGATAACTCCTGGAATTGACATAAATATATGAAACTAGCTGACCCTGCCCGGCTTCGCCCAGTCCCTGGTGGGAAGCATCTCATTTAATTCATATAAGTAGTCATATAAGTTCCCGTTCCCGTTACCGACTATCTGTCTGTCTGTCTGTCTGTCTGTCTGTCTGTCTGACCCGGCCCGACATCGCCCAGCTCCTGGTGTGAAGCATCTCATTTAATTTATATAAGTAGTCATATAAGTTCCTGTTCCCGACTGTCTATCTGTCTGTCTGTCTGTCTATCTGTCTGCCTGACCCTGTCCGGCTTCATTAAATTCATACAACAAAAAAAAATGTAACTTAAAAGAACGTTCTACCACACACCATCCATTATTTTTAATGAAAACTCTTTCTAATCACCTGCATGACTACAGTAACTTCTTAAGCAAAAAAAGATGAGTTACAATGTTATGCATTGTGCATCATTTTTATGAAAACTTTGAAAATGCCTTACAGATTGTATCATTATTTATTATAACTCATATGCCGGTACATAACTATGGACAAAGAGTTTATAAATCTTTGAAAACGATGCCACAATATGACTATAAGTTATAAAGAAAAGTTATGCCCCTTAAAATAACTTTTACAGAGTTAGGTCCCCTGAGATATATGAAATTATGATGAAAAATGAAAAATGAAATAATGCTGAGTAAGCAGGCGATTTCACACTAACAAAATATCACAGTTGACAGCTCTGGAATGAAAGGAAGGCGTGTAGAAAATTTCATCTCAATCGGATGGGCCGTTCGCGAACAAATAAAGGCCATACATACAGACAGAGATACATAAATACATACAGAGATACGCACATCCTAATTTATATATAAGATAAGCAGTGCATAATGTTGTTGTTGCATATCCCTTACGGGACGTTGCAGTCAACATCAGCATTTTCCAGCTGTTGTTGATGTACTACGCAAGATTACGCTCAGTGCTCAGTAGTTTGCTATTCTCGCGCAGGTTACGTCACTCACGAGAATATAGGGATTACGGAGAAAGACGTTAACACCTAGGCCATATAATGCAAGTTAAGTTCAAGTGGCAGTAAAAATGCTAATATGAAAGATGAGGATACATAAAACATATGGAATAGCATGTCACATGACATGTGTGCGCTCAACTCTCCCCCCTCTCTCCCCCCCCCCCCTCTCTCTCTCTCTCTCTCTCTCTCTCTCTCTCACCCATGCTTACCACCGACCGACCGACCGAGCGAGATAGACAGACAGACAGACAGACAGATAGATAGATGGATGGATGGGTGGGTGGGTGGGTGGGTGGGTGGGTGGATGGATGGATGGATGGATGGATGGATGGATGGATAGATAGATAGATAGATAGATAGATAGATAGATAGATAGATAGACAGATAGATAGATAGATAGATAGATAGATAGATAGATAGATAGATAGATAGATAGATAGATAGGAGATGGGTAGGCTTATTCGTCGAGAAGGGAAGGTCAATATATGTGTTAATATCCAGCGTGTGTATCAAAAACACGTCTTTAACCTAAGAGGACTAGGAAAACATGAATTCATACCGCTAGCTCCAGGTGTATGGCGTGTACAATTAGAGGTACCCCTTCCCGCGAATACCTTCATCATAAAGTGCCTTGCCGACTGGCGTAGGCGTTCAAGACTCTCCACAGATCTCGGTCTTTGGTTTTCTGGATCAACTCTGCTGTTGATATTCCACCATGGCACCATCGCAATCCATCCAGCATCATTTCTCGTGATCTGCCTCTGCTTCTCTTCCCCTCGATCATTCCAGTTGTCATGATGTTCTCCAGCGCCTTTTTTCTCATCACATGACCAAAACAAGCTGTTTGTCTCTTTCTTATTGTTGTATATAATGTTCTATTTTCACTAGCTTCTTTAAGACATTCGTCGTTAGTTATTTTGGCAGTCCAAGGAATTCGCAACATTCATCTAAGGAACCACATCCCTGTTGCTTCCAATCTCTTCCTAATTTGTTCATTTATATTCCAAGATTTACAGCCATACAGCAAAACAGGTTCTATTTAGCTCTTCGGCACTCTCCTTCTTACATTCAATGATAGCGACTTTTTGCATAAAATATCATTTTTTTTTTTTTAAATACAGTCTTTGCTTGCCCTATTCTGCTCTTAATCTCCGTTGTGCATCTTCCATCTTACTTTACAGACACATATTCCTCCTTTAACTCAAAGCAAAGTGTATCTTTATTTCATGTATTGCTATGTGAAGGTGATTCCTAACATTGTCCATTACTTTGTACACAGTTGCATGTCTTGTACAGGACATTATTTACTAGGCAGCTTTAAGTTCACTAGTTTGCCATTGCTTTCTGAACGAACATGCAACGTTTAAGACCAATTTAATGGTGGTGTATGGATTGAACCCCTTACCCCGCCACAAGAGCACCGGAAGTTCAAGAGCGATAGCTCTTATCCTGTCGGCCACATGGACCTAGATCCCGGTAATGTAGGTTTCCGCTGGACCGGGCCAAGAGATGCAACAAACAAGGATACTTACCTGTTGTGTTGAAGGATCGCTTTGAGTATCTGCGATCTTGAAGCAGGCATGCCCGTTTCTATGGAATTGTAGAGACTGGGGACGGCGGACAGTAAGGCAAACATTATCTGAAAGATCAACGCAAATCAACATTAACCCTGTTCCTAAAGATGTCTTGAGAATGTAGTCAGAAGTACACTAGTATACGTGGCCATCGTGAGCCGCGGTGGCCAGCACTTCAGGCTATCGGCCCTGTGGTTGCAGGCTATCGGCCCTGTGGTTTCAGGCCATCGGTCCTGTGGTTGACGGCCATCGGCCCTGTGGTTGCAGGCCATCGGCTCTGTGGTTGCGGACCATCGGCCCTGTGGTTGCGGGCCATCGGCCCTGTGGTTGCAGGCGATCGGCTCTATGGTTGCGAGCCATCGGCCCTGTGGTTGCAGGCTATCGTCCCTGTGGTTTCAGGCCATCGGTCCTGTGGTTGCAGGCTATCGTCCCTGTGGTTTCAGGCCATCGGCCCTGTGGTTGCAGGCTATCGTCCCTGTGGTTGCAGGCCATCGGCCCTGTGGTTGTAGGCCATCGGCTCTGTGGTTGCGGACCATCGGCCCTGTGGTTGCGGGCCATCGGCCCTGTGGTTGCAGGCGATCGGCTCTATGGTTGCGGGCCATCGGCCCTGTGGTTGCGGGCCATCGGCCCTGTGGTTGCGGACTATCGGCTCTGTGGTTGCAGGCGATGTTTGTAAAATTGGCCAGGGCTTCCAGGTCAACCCAGCCTAAAGTGATACACAGAAATCATCATCATCATGTGCCGTGCCAATAAGCGTGGACGGTCATGTTTCGCCATCTCACTCGATCACCAGAATCGTGGATCAGCTCTGTGTTCTTGTCTCGACCATACCACGTTGCCAAGCCATCCAGGTATTTACTTCTCTGCGTTCCCCTTGTTCTTTCCCCCTCAATTTTGCCAGCTGTAACCAAGTCCTCAAATTTATTTCTCCTCATAATGTGTCCAAAAATGGTGACTGTCTACGTCTAATTTCTCTAATCAGTTTACGGTGTTAATTTGTTTCTTGTGGGACTTGGTCATTGGCGTTTCCGCAAAGAAATGTCTGGTAAGTAAAGACCACATCAGTCGCTAATGCCGATTGACCTATACAAATGTCATATCACCAAAAAACTGTAAAGCATGAAACAACATTCTTGACTTTACATGTGACTATTCTATCCCAGTATTTCTACAAGCCACGTTTGTCATTAGTGTAATGAGATGTGACCATAATATCAATTATAAGGAGCTCTGAAGCACAGAGCTCTAAATCACTGTTACCGATTTTGTCGAAAATGTACTCCAATAATGAACAGGTGAAAAGACGGTCTATGCGCGCGCCAACTGAGCACTGAGCTCCGAGAACCGAAGGTCAGCAAGGGCTCTGTGTAGCGCTATTTTATGTATGTGTTTCTGACACTGCTCAACTTCCCAGTGCAATCACTTGTTACTGCATGACCATCCATTTGATCATAATCCTCGTAATTGATCTTTCATGCTTGTCCTGGCTGTAGAAAAATGGAATCTCAGTTTGGCAACATTGGTATTCGAGCCTTATTCTAGTGTGACCAAATTATAGCTTTCAATTTTTATTTTTAATAGTGTGTCCTCTAATCGCTACTTATTTCTTCTAATTCTATGAGTGCTGATCGATGCCCGTGAATTTATTTACCATGCTATTTTAATGGTGTCAATGAGTCCACAGAAATCAATATTTGTTTGTCCCCCAACTGTGTGGTGGCTTCCCAGAACGATTGGGTCTTTCTTACCGTGAACTACGAACTCGTTTTCCCCACCATGTATCTGATTTAAGAATCGACACCACTTCACTCGGGACATTTTACACATTCTTCAGCCTCCTCTTCAGAAGCCATTGAAGTGTTCCTATGCTGATCAGTCCAGTAGAAATTTGATTACAGTCCTCCTGGATTTTCTCTATGCTATGAGGATCACCAAGATGCTCTGCTGCTTCCCTTCCGAACCAGCCTTTCCAGATATATGGAAACTCTGCCCGTGTATCTACACTATATATCTGATCCCAGACAGCCTTCATCATACATCTTTTATCATAAAGTAGCTTTCCTCCTAGACGAGCGGCAGCAGCTAACCTATGGCCTGTTTATTTCCCCGCACACCTACATGACCTGGGCAGAAAATGCCCGACGTGCCAGCAATCTCCGTGCTGTCAAGCCATACTAGCAACTTGATTTTGTTACAACAGAATGCATCTCTGTGTGGGCGCGGAGTTGTTCACTGCGGGACAAACGGTCGTAACAGATAATTTGCTAGTCACAACATCACAATATTTGTTAATAAAGTACTGAAAGTACTCAAGTCGACAGGGTTGACTTCATTGCACTGGGTGTTACCCTAAATTGCTCGGCCCCCTCTCTGCAGAACGAAAAGCCTCTTGTATCCTTGTTAATGTTGTCAGCATAACCTGTACCAGGCTGGCGATGTTTACAATATTTTCGCGTAAACTAATGGTTTGTTGACGCAGCGAATAACATTAAATTGTTGTTATATTGGTCAACATACGCAATTGACACAACAAAAAGATAATGAGTGAAAGTGAGAAGCAAGCAGATAAATATATAGTTTCTCAAATTCTTATGTGCAATTTGAAAACGGCCTGAATGGAAAGCATTATTTCTGACCGTTGATCCAAGAAGACTTGTAAATGACACGAACGTATTACACAACACGATATTGCGTCAAGTCCTCTGTTCTGGTGATAAAATCATGTAAACTATTGCAAAAGGACTAATTTTCCTCCAACAATCAATATAAGTCGCTTTATTCTGCGGAATTAGCTTTGTTACAGCCAATCTTCAGCGTCATAAAACCTGCATCAACGGGACTTAGAGATCATCAGTTACGTTTAAGAAAGTATGCAAACATCCTACGCAGCGCACGAACAAAACTTTACGTAGAGGCAGATAGGAGAGATGCAAATCAATGAACTGTGGTGTAACAAACAATCAAATCGTCATAAGCAACCACAGCCCAATAACTGCTTACAAAACATTTGCTGAGGTTAGCGGTTTTGGAGGCTGAATGCTCGACAGACAAAAAGGGTTAAGCGTATGGTTATTTTATGTAAGATATA
Organism: Cepaea hortensis; assembly: GCA_963921405.1. NCBI lineage: Eukaryota > Metazoa > Mollusca > Gastropoda > Stylommatophora > Helicidae > Cepaea > Cepaea hortensis. Next base: position 122,776,031 of record OY992877.1, on the reverse strand, counting down.
TTGTATCAGTTTTTAATCTGTCATAACTGTATAATTACATAGTTATTAGCATAATTGCAGAAGCTAATGTTCCCCATGACTTAGTCAACAACTGACATAGAAAAATAAATATGTGGTTAATTACGCATGCACGCGGAATAAAAAGAAAAAGTGTAATAATGGGTTGTTGTTGTTTTTGTTTTTTTTTCGTCGCTCTTAACGTACAACCCAAGGCTACAAAGCACTATAGAAGTGTGAGATGTCAGTGATCATTTTCAACTGGTAACTGTAGGTTTCCCTCCACAACAGAATATTATGATACTTTGTAGTTGTCCGATGTGGCTTCTACCAAACATGTCGACACATCTTTAGGAAGTGAAAATCCCAACTGCACCTCCCCGTGGTAGAGGATGGAAACGCACCACGGTGTGGCTAACACAGCTCTGGGGACCGAGTATCCACCGGAATAAGTGGACAACTCTGCAGCTGAGCAGAGCAGGGCAATCACTTGTCCTGACAGTCGGAAATGGCTGTCAAAGGCAGAGTTAAAAGACCACCGTGTTGATGTGGAAGGCAAGGGGAAACCACCAAATTATCTTCCCAAGACTTCATGGCAAAACATATTTCAGAGTTAGTGACGACTTGGTGACGACTGGCAAGATCGAAGGGAAGAGACCAAGGGAAAGACCGAGAAGTAAATACCTGGATGGCTTGGCCACGTGGCATGGTCGAGACAGGAACACGGAGCTGATCCACGACTCTGGTGATCGAGTGAGATGGCAGAACATAACCGCCCACGCTTATCGGCATGGCACATGATGGATGGATGGAACGACGTTAATGGCTATCTTACGACATCCTCGTCCGGTAGAGACAATCATGAGCCACAGGTAAAACCAGACCGTCATCCAGCTACTGATGGCTAAACCATAACTAAACTAAATAAATTTAGAGTAGGAACATAGAATGTTAGGACATTAAATGAGCTAGGAAAGTTAAACAATGTTCTAAGAGAAATGGAAAGCATGAAAATGAATATACTAGGCATAAGTGAGATGAGATGGAAGAGATCTAGCAAAATTATCACCGACAAACACACAATAATTTATTCTGGAGGGGATACACATGAAAAAGGTGTAGGGATAATATTTGATGAAAAAAAAAACAGCCAAATCAATTAATGGATACTGTTGTGTTTAAGATACAGCTATAATGGTCAAAATCAAAGGCAAACCAATATATATATAACTATTATACAAGTATATGCACCAACAACAAGCAGTAATGATGAAGAAATACAACACTTTTACGATTAAGTAGAAAGGGCGATGGCTCAAATCGGATCACAAGAAATAAAAATCATACTAGGCGATTTTAATGTTAAAGTGGCAAAGGGAAAAATAGAGGATATGGTGGGGAATTACGGTTTAGGTACATGAAATGAAAGAGGAGATAAACTAATAGAATGGGCAAATATTAATGATATGATAATTGGAATCACATGGTTTAAACACCATAAAAGACGACTATACACATGGAAAAGCCCTGATATGAAAATACGCAACCAAATTCACAACATACTTATTAGTAAAAGATTTAGAAATGCGTTACTTAATGTAAAGACAATGCCTGGTGCTGAATGTAATAGTGATCATGTTCCACGATGTGGACAAATGAAAATAAGATTAAAAAACGGGGGGTGGGGGGGGGGGTGGTTAAGAATTTGAGACTTAATAAAGAGGTTCTGAAAGTAGATAAAGAAAGTCAAGAACAATACAGAGTGACTGTTAAAAATAGGTACAATGCAATAGCTAAAATACAGAGTATAAATGTACAATGGAAAATGATAAGGGACTCCATTCATCAAACTAGCAAAGAAATATTACTGGAGAGAAACCAAAAAGCTAAGAAACAATGGATGAATGAAGAAATCTTAATGCTGGTGAACAAAAGGAAACAGAATAAAAATGACAAACAAGAATATGCTAAGATAAATAAAGAAATAACTGATAAATGTGTGAAGGCAAAAGAAAGTTGGTTAAACGAGCAATGCAAAGAAATTGAATTAAATTCCATTAAAGATACAAAAAAATATGCACAGACAAATCAGTGAGCTCACGGGAAGAAAAATAAGAATAAATACAGGGTGTTTGAAAACAAAAACAGGAAAGACATTATTGGAGGAAGGTGTTATAATGAAGAGGTGGAATGGGTATATAAGAGAATTGTATAATGGAGAAAGGGAAGAATTAACAGAAGAAAGTAACTTAGAAGGCTCAAATATTCTAAAAGAAGTTTCTGACGCTATGAAACATATGAAGAAAGGAAAAACAGCTGGGCCAGATGAAATCACAATAGAAGAATTAGAAGTATTTGGGAGAATTTGGAGTAGATATATTAACCAAAATGTTGAATGATATTTACAGCAGTGGATATTTACAGAATGATATGCTGAAATCTGTATTTATAGCTATACCAAAAAAGACCAGGAGCAATTGAATGCGAAGATTTTCGTACAATTAACCTCATAAACCATGTCATTAAACTTCTACTCAGAATTATAATGAGAAGAACAAGAAAGAAAATAAAAATGATAATGAGTGAAGAACAGTATGGTTTTGCGGAAGGAAAGGGTAAAAACAATGCAATATATATATATATATATATATATATATATATATATATATATATATATATATATATATATATATATATATATATATATATATATATATATACGAACACTAATAGAAAGGTCACCGTCTCCGTGGCCAAAGGCTTGCGAACGCGGTTCGTGAGCCGGGTACCAGGTGTTCGAAGCTCAGCTGCGACTGATTTGTGCAGCAGACCGTGTCGCGTTGTGTTACAACGTGCTGGTATGGGAGCCGGTCGTTCAGAAAGCAATGGCAAACTACTGAACGTAACACTTGCCTAGTACATCAACAGCAGCTGGAAAATGCTGGTGTTGACTGCAACGTCCCGTAAGGGATACGCAACAAAAAATAATAGAAAGGTCAACTGAGACGCAGAAAAACATATATTTGTTCTTCATAGATTATACTAAGGCATTTGATGAAGTAAAACATGATGCACTAATTAAAATGTTGGAAGATATCAACATTGAAGGGAAAGATTTAAGAATAATAAAGAATATTTACTGGAACCAAGTAGCAGCAATTAAAATGGGAAATAAAGAGGGCAGTTACGAACAAATAAAGCTAGGAGTACGACAGGGGTGTGTCTTGTCATCAGATCTCTTCTCCCTATATTTTTTTTTTTTTTTAGCATATCCTTTTACAGGACTTAGCTGTCAACACCAGCATCTTTCAGCTATATGTTGATCTCTCGGCAAGATTACGCTCAGTAGTTTGCCATTGCTTTCTGAGCGGCCGGCTCACATACCCCGTAAGTTACCGATGCGATTCGAACCACTGCTGATTTGAACCGTCATCACGTTACCTGACGAGATTATACGAGATTACGGAGAAAAGTCATAACCTCTAAGCCACGAAGCCGGCAGTAGATACCTAGGGGCATTTATAACATTAGATGGACGATGTACAACAGAGATTAAGAGCAGAATAGGGCAGGCAAAAGCCGCATTTAAGAAAATGAAGAGCATCTTATGAAATAAGTCACTATCAATGAATGTAAGAAAGAGAGTGCTGAAATGCTATATAGAACCAGTTTTTCTGTACGGCAGGGAATTTTGGAATGTAATTGAACAAATTAGGAAGAACTTAGAAGCAACAGAGATGTGGTTTTTGAGACGAATGTTGCGAATTCCTTGGACTGCCAGAGTAACTAACAACGACTGCCTGAAAGATGCTAATGAAACTAGAACACTATATACAACAATAAGAAAGAGACAAACATCTTTCTTTGGTCGTGTGATGAGAAGAGAGGCATTGGAGAACATCGTAACAAGTGGAAAGATCGATGGGAAGAGAGGCAGAGGCAGACCAAGAGAAATGATGCTGGATGGATTGAGACATTGGCATGGAGGAATATCATTAGCAGAGTTGATCCAGAACACCAAAGACCGAGATCTGTGGAGAGCAATGAATGCCTACGCCAGCTGGCAGGACACTTGATGATGATGACTGTATAATTTACTCTAGACAACATGACTGGTTCAAACATACACGATTTGTGTGGTTTACTGTATACTTTACTCTAGACAACATGACTGTTTCATGCATAAACGATTTGTGAGAAGGATCTAACAATGCCGTATGCAATGACAGAACTGAAGAGCAGTAATCTGCTTATTGTCTTCCTATATAGTTTCTTTCTTTGTTTATACGTGGCCTTACGTCCTTACCTATGAACCTTTCACAATGTGCCTAAGTACATACATTTGGTACAGTGGCACACATGTTGCTGTTGGATTGGCACGGTGGCACAGATGTGGCTGTATAACTGGCACATAGGCATGCATGTGGCTGTATGAGTGGCACGGTGGCACACATGCGGCTTATGAGTGGCCCATCGGCACAGACGTGGCTGTATGACTGGCACAGGGACACGCTAGTGGTTGTATGAGTGTCTTCCAATCTCTCTCCTCTCTGGTCCATGTGATCATAGCCCCAGCTCTGCGAATGGCTGTTGAAGTCGCCAAACACAGTCATTTTTCCTATTAATGGTAGTGTGTCCAGTGCCTGTGGGCGGTCATTTGGACGGTAGTAATTGATCAGGTGAAGGTCTGTATTGTCTGTCTTAAATTTAAGTGCCTATTAATTTTTTCCCTTTCCAGTTTTTGTTTTATGTTCTCTAATTTATCGTCGTCGTTTAAGGTCCTAATATTCCATGTTGCTAATTGTAATTTCTCTGTCCTTGTCTTGCGATGATCAGTCTTTAGGCGAATTATAATATACTAGGCACTTTTAAAGAGGTAGTTTGCTGTTGCTTTCCAGTATTGCAGTGACCATACTGGCCAGATGACCGCAACCATTGTCACTCGAAAGAGATCCTCTGCCTGTAGTCGCGAAACTTGAGCCCATAACCAACAAATATCTGTCGGCTGTGCTCAAAGTTTCATCCACCACCTGCCTTCCGTGGCTTTTTTTTTAAACACTTCCAATAAACAAATAAGGAATGACAACACATAATCCACAGGAAAACACTAAACAGCGTAAAACACTAAACAGCGTAAAACACTAAACAGCGTCTCCAAAGAATAAACGCGTCACGTCGTCGCCATTTGTACCGGGAGTTATATGTGTATTACTGTAATGTAATTTCATCATTAAAAAAAAAAAAAAACAGAGCCAATTGGCGAATTTCATTATGATATTTGAAATCAGCATGTCAAAATCAATCAAAAATGATGTATTTAAATTCTGATACACATACGGGAGACTCCGTGGCGAAGTAGTCAAGCCGCTTGACTCGGGCTCCGAAGGTTGTGGGTTCGGTTCCGGGCCGCGTCCTTCGGTTTACGAGTGAAATTATTTGGAGACACATGTGGGTCGTCGCTAGAGCTACGGAGTTCGTGCTTTGTGCAACGCCATCCGTGCTGCGGAAAGAGACCGAGCCATATGGGATAAAAACCCACTGCAATGAAGTCGACTTTTAAGTGACTTTTTTTCTGATACACATAACTTTTGAAAATTGGTTGACTAGTGTAATCATTGTTCGAGGGGTGTAAGCCACCAATGGCTTCCCGTGTACTAAACTTTTTACCTTGAAGCAAATTGGAAACCAGCATTGTTCCATTTAAAGGCGACTGGTGTAACTCTGTGCCACTTCCACTCGAGGTTAAGTTAATTGCATATCCTTTACAGGACGTCGCAATCGACACCGGCATTTTTTGCTATTGTGATCTCTTGGCAAGTTCAGTAGTTTGCCATTGCTTTCTGAACGACCGACACCTATACCATTTCGTAATAAAACAACGCAAGGCGGTCTGCTGCCAAATTGCCCGCAACGGTGTTTCGAACGCGGGTATACGGGATTACGAACTGCGCCCGTTACTGTTTCGCCACGGAGGAGGCTCTTCTTGAGGGCAGGAGTAATAACTCTAAACGATAAGACAACCAGATAGAGATATCAGGTGAATGTAACAGATCGTCCGTGGTCACAAGACAACCAGATAGAGATATCAGGTGAATGTAACAGATCGTCCGTGGTCACAAGACAACCAGATAGAGATATCAGGTGAATGTAACAGATCGTCCGTGGTCACAAGACAACAAGATAGAGATATCAGGTGAATGTAACAGATCGTCCGTGGTCACAAGACAATAAGATAGAGATATCAGGTGAATGTAACAGATCATCCGTGGTCACAAGACAACCAGATAGAGATATCAGGTGAATGTAACAGATCGTCCGTGGTCACAAGACAACCAGATAGAGATATCAGGTGAATGTAACAGATCGTCCGTGGTCACAAGACAACCAGATAGAGATATCAGGTGAATGTAACAGATCGTCCGTGGTCACAAGAGAACCAGATAGAGATATCAGGTGAATGTAACAGATCGTCCGTGGTCACAAGACAACCAGATAGAGATATCAGGTGAATGTAACAGATCATCCGTGGTCACAAGACAACCAGATAGAGATATCAGGTGAATGTAACAGATCGTCCGTGGTCACAAGACAATAAGATAGAGATATCAGGTGAATGTAACAGATCGTCCGTGGTCAGCAACAATCGGAACAACGTCAAAGCCACATAAAGATGTGCAGGGATTCTAATGCTAACAACAAAGCTGACATTTCCGGTAAAACGTCTTTATTAACATGAAATAGACATTTGCGGGGGAGAAAACAACACAAACAACGTGGCTTTATAGTACAATGAAACTACATAGAAAAATACGGAATGATAACAGTACATGGAAGTAATGACCAAAAAACCAAAGATTCAAGCAACGAAATAAAGCTGGTCGAAGTAATGTTTAATGCAGCTATAAAAACGACAGAATGCTAACAATTTGAATCATCGTGCAAATATCATGACAGAATGATGCAAAGTACAAAAAGAAACACATAGTTAAAAGCATTACATTTGCCTCTGGAAAATATTATTTATGAATAGCCATGAACAGAGGGAAGGAAATGTATACAGAATAGACATACAATGGAAACTAATTAAAAAGCAGATTATAACAAAAATGAGCTACATTTAGGCTTGGCTGGGGGGCAGTGATTCTCACCGAGATTTCATTGAGCCATCTGTTTTATCCTGCTGCATACATGTGCTTCCCTTTTACATGGCACTGCCCGAACATAACTCAACCTTTGATCAACTCGGAAATAGCTCTCTAAATGACGAAATTACCTCTACGTTTCCTGACCTTGTTGTTACTGATCCTGCCTGCAATTATGTGTTCAGTTGCATGCGCCATAGCTTTCCTTTCATTGGTTATGTTTATCATTTATTGTTTTACATACTTCAAGGTGATGCCAACTTAGTCAATCAATTCAAGAACAATTAAATATAGTGTCCAGAGACGTCCTACTGTCATCTTTAGTCAGTCAGTAAAGGACCCGTTTGCACGTCTTAATGTGCATTGGGGAAACGGCGTTTGACTCGTGTTTCTATAGACCAATCGGCACACGGTTGAAGATTGATTCAGTATCACGCCGGTCGACGTTACTTCCCAAGACATTTCCTAGCACATATTTTAGCCCAGGCCAATATTAAACAGCCACCCCGATGCCGATTCCAACCCATGAGCAGCGGGCCAGCAGGCCCGCAACTAACCATGTCTCTACCGCGGCTGCCTCTCATCTCTAGGCAAAGTATATTCACCAAGATCATGAGCATGTAGGCTGTGTGAGACAATAGTCAGTATCTGGCACACAATTCATGTGCACCTTTCCGTCTTGACAGACGATAGTTTGCTACATTGTGCTTCAAGAAGGCACTACAACCCATGGCGGTGGCGAGTGTGGCTGATAAGGCCAATTCGTGCAGTAAATGTTCGTTCACAGTGGATGCATGTGAAAACATGGTCATTTCCAACATCATGCACCATCTTATGTCTCTCACGCTGTGTGTGCTTTATCTGCAATCATTTTCTCCTTTGTCTTTATTCCATTTCTGATATTTTCCCTCCATGCAACACGTTCAGCGGCGACTTGCTCCCAATGTGCGTTATCAATGCCTGTATCAATCATGTCCCGCTTACACACATCTTTGTATCGTAGTAGAGGCCGACCCTGAGATCTCCTACCCATCTGTAATTCACCAAAAAAGATGTCCTTTTGTATTCTACCATCATCCTTCCTCCTAACATGGCCTATCCATCTAAGTCTACGAAGACTGAGCATGGAACACACCGTCACACAATCTGATCTTTCCAATACTTCACTATTTGTGATTTTGTCTTGCCACTTAATACCAAGTATTCTTGGCAGACACCACATATGAAAGCTGTTTAAACGTTTCTCTTGGTGTGAGTAAGTTGACCAGGTTTCAATGTCATAAAGAAGAGTACTAAGGACACAGGCTTGGTAGACAAAGACTTTTGTTTTGGCAGTAAGCTTCCTGTTCTCCCAGACTTTTTGCTAACATGTTCATTGTTGTTGCTGCCTTACCAATCCTGATGTTGATTTCCTGATCTAGTGATAATTTGCTATTTACCTTTTATCCTAGATATGTAAAATGGTCTACTATCTCCAATTCGGCGTCGTCAACAAAGATTGATTGTACCCCATGTGCACCTTGTGACATAATCTGTGTCTTCTTTTTGTTAATTGTTAAACCAAATTCAGAACAAGCATTGGAGAATGCAGATAGTAGACGTTGTAATTCTTCCTCAGAGTGGGTCGTAATTGCAGCATCATCCGCAAAAACCCAACTCTCTGATTAGTACATTCCTAATTTTGGTCATGGCCTTCAATCTCTGAGCATTATAGAGGCCGCCATCTGAGCGTGAGTGAATGTATATACCGGCATCCTGATCACGAAAGGCATATTTCAGTAGAAGTGAAAAGTATATCCCAAAGAGGGTTGGGGCTAGTACACAACCTTGCTTAACTCCACTCTTGATTTCAAACTCTTCAGAAGTTGCACCATCAAACTTGATTATACCCTTCATGCCTGTGTGGAATGATTCCACAATGGACAGAAGAGTTGGAGGGCAGCCAATCTTCTTTAGTGCCTTGAACAGACCCTCAAGACTGACCAAATCAAATGCCTTTGTGAGATCGATGAAGGCAATAAACAGTGATTGATTTTGTTCCCGGCATTTTTCTTGCATTTGTTGCAATGAGAAAATTATATCAATGGTAGACCGGTTCTGTCGAAAGCCACACTGTAATTCGGGGTAGACTTGATTTCCTATGACTTGAAGTCTGCGCAGAACAATTCTGGCAAATACTTTTCCAACAATACACAGAAATGAGATACCCCTATAGTTGTTGCAGTCGCTCCGATCGCCATTGTTCTTGTACAGTGTTATGATGATTGAATCTTTGAAATCCTGTGGGACTTGTCCTTCTCGCCAGCATAGCTCTATTAGCTGGTGGATCTGTAGAGTGAGTGTGTCTAGCCCATTCCTGATAACCTCTATTGGAATCCCATCCTTACCTGGAGCCTTGCCAGATGCAAGTTCATTTATAGCACACTTAGCTTCTGTTATGGTAGGAAGTGTGTCCAGGTGGTCAAGAGTTGGCAGGGCCTCTATGGCGTTGAGGGCATCATCCGCTAGTTTGGTCTCACTTGAGTAAAGCTCTAAATAGTGCTCTACCCATCTATCCATCTGCTGTTTCTTATCAGTGATGATTTCTCCAGTCAAGGTTTTCAGTGATGCACTTCTTTTGATTATTGGACCACAGGCTTTCTTTATCCCTTCATACATGCTTCTGATGTTTCCCTTATCACTTGCAATTTGAATGGACTCACATAACTTGATCCAATAGTAATTTGCACACTGCCTGGCAGCCTTTTGCACATCCTTCCTAGCTTGCTTCAGCTCACTGAGAGTGTTACGCGTTGTGCTTTCCTTATTTCTTAAGAGAGCTATCTTCTTTTTATCAATCAAGGATTGCAGTGTCTGGCTGTTTGCCGAAAACCAGTCTTGCCTCTTGTGATCCACAGTGCTGTAAACCCCGACCACAGTTTTATAAAGAGTTTCCTTAAGTTTACCCCACTTTTCACTTATTGTACAATTTTCTGATGTATCAGTGAATGCGTCTTCAAGTTGCTGTTGAAACTCAAAGCACTTTTGAGGATCGTGAGTGTTAATAATATTAATCCTGGGGATAGATGTATGTTTAGCTGTGTATATTCTCTTTGGTCTCAGTCTAATTCTTGCAACAACCAAAGAATGATCCGTATCACAGTCAGCACTGTGGTAACTTCGAGTTAATGATGTATGGTTTTAGATGTTGTCTCCGTGTGATGGTGAAATCCAGCTGATGCCAGTGGCCGGATCTTGGATGTTTCCATGTGACCTTATGCAGCTCTTTTGTTTTAAAAAAGGAGTTTGTAATACATAGGTCATTTCTGGTACAATGCTCCAGCAGCCTTTGCCCATTTTCATTCATGCGACCGATATGTATTTTCCAAAGCACACTGGCCATGAACTCGAGTTCTTGCACACGCGAGCATTGAAATCATCGAGCATATGAATGTAGTCGGATTTTGGAACTGCCTTGATCACAGAGTCTAACTCCTCGTAGAACGAATCATTCACGTCATCAGAGGAAGCGAGTGTCGGTGCATATGCAGTAATAATGGTGGCAAAACCACAAGAGGTTGCCAAACGCAGGGATAATAATCTTTCATTACCTCCAGCTGGAATTTTAATCATTCCCAGTAGCGAATTCTTCACTGCAAAGCCCACACCATGTTGCCTTTTTCTGCCTGCCCTCTACCCTTCCAAAAAAGGTGTAATTGTTTTCTCTTAGTGACTCTTTCTCAGCGAGGCAAGTCTCCTGCAGGCCAGCAATATCAATGTTAAGACGATTGAGGTCGGCGTCAATCACGGCCATTTTTCTCACATCGTCAATATTTGTCAAGTCAGTGGAAAATCCTGGACACATGGTTCTCAAGTTCCAGGTTGCAAGCCGTAGTTTGAGGTTTCTATTTTTCTTTTTATTAGTGCCTGGTGCATTGGTTTTACAGCCTGCGATTCAGATTGTGTCCTACCCTCAAGCACCCATTGAAGCAGGCAGACTGTGGCGGATCAGCACCTAATTGGCCGGGGGCTGCCCAGCTTGAGGCGGGCGGTAGCTGATCAGTGACACCTGTAGGTGTCTCCCACAGTCAGAGGCAAATCGTGGCGCCCCATGTCTACGCCAATTGACAAGGACTTATAACCCGTAACTGCTACCTCTCGCTTTGATTCCGAGACCGGTTAAGACCAGGGATGGAGTTTATTGCCTCTCCATAGCACAAAGCCTGGGCTAAATTATAGAGACCATGTGTTGCCCATACAGCATGATCCCTCTCTCGGCCTGCCTAGTTCACTCCAGAGGAAAGGTAACACCTATACATTTGGAACAAGACAAGCTGCAGAAGCTGCTGGATCAGCAAAGCAATGCTCTAACTGTCCGCCTGTCGGAGCTTTGATCCTAGACCAGATGCCAACCAAGGCTTAGGGCCTTGTCTGCCTAGCCATGACATTTTGTCTTTAGGTTGCATTTCCTCGCACCAGGATAATGCTTGTACCCTCCCAATTGCGCTCTTCCGCCCGAAGCCGTTGGCACAATGTGGGGTGTCGGGTTTGGTAAGCGCCGCCCAACATTCGGCGCTAACAGAAAGCAGGTAGTACCGTCTACTGTCATACGGTAGCTCAGCCATGTCTGAATAAGACCTGACACAATTACACATCGCCTTACTGTAGTCAAGCTGTGGCTGTGGTGGTGTGACACGTGCAGTCTTATCATTCCACATCATACCGAGACGAGGCTTCGAAATCAGCTGCCGCCAATTTGAAAGCAGACCGCGTTGTGTTGATGTCGTGGGTGTGAGGAGCAGTCCATTAGAAATGGCAAGCTACTGAACTAACATTGCCGAGTGAATCACCAAAGAGCCAATAGTGTTGAGAGTATTTGGTGTCTTTGTTGTGTTCTATATGTGCCTGCTATGTTGTGCGATGACAGCCGTTTTACTTCTTCTTTCTTATTCAGCGATCGATACGTTGTCCAGTTGTTACCCAGCGTTCAAATATATGCCGTCTCCTGACATTCTCGCACATATGGATCTATCACTGCCATGTGTAGTGCCACTATACTGTCATGCCGTCATGGTTCGCAATCTCACACCATCAACAGTCCAGTCCCGGATCAGGTCTGTGTTCATGTCCCGATTATGTCATATGACCAAGTCATTCAGCTATTTATTTTTGTGTCTTTCCCGGGCTCTGGTTGTGGTTCCACGGGTTGTGGAGCGCAGGCCTAGTCTTCTCGAATAAAGGCGTACAATGAGGAGAACCCAAGTGCAAATGGCTAAACCATAGTATGTTCCGATTTGAATGCCTTCATTCACGATCAATTATTTTGAAAACTGTCTGTTGCATCGTTATGAATTTTTTCGAACCGTCTTATATTTACCCCCACCCAAGGAATATGTCTTTTATAGGTCCAAAAACAACTTAAATCATCAAAAGCGGCGACATTAGTTTGATGTTTTGCTGAACAACAAGTGACAACAAGGCGTATCCGGATTCGTATGGTAGTGGGTGCAATGAAAGAAGTAGATTATAGGATCGGCTGCATTGCACCGGGTTTTTATCCCATATGGCTCAGTTTCTTTCCGCAGCGCGGAAAGCGTCGCACAAAGCACGAACTCCGTAGCTCCAGCGACGACCCTCGGGAGTCTCCGAAAAAATGCACTCGTGAAATGAAGGACGCGGCCCGGAATCGAACATACAACCTTCGGAGCCCGAGTCAGACGGCTTGACCACTTCACCACGGAGAATCCCGAGAGGGGTGCAATGTGTAATATTAGTAAAGACAGAGAATTTACAGAGGCACGGGGTAAATAATTTGTAAATTAACAGGAAAGTAGAAGGACTATATTTCTTACCTTATTTTTCATTTCCTTCTTGTATCTTCAGCTGATGCTGATGCTGTAATGTTTAGGGCCTGCAATTCGTCTGAATAGTTGGAGGAAAATATCCCAGTAAGTGTGTACGTAGATTAAGGTCTGCGATCTGCTCAGACCTTAATCTGTGTCGGACGATTCCAGTAGGTTGATGATTGCTCTCGGTTGCATAAAATTCAATCCATCCTTTCTCCAATAGTCCTCTTCCTCTTTCAACACATGGTCCTCAAATTTTTTCCAGTAACTTTTATCAATATTTAATAGCGTGGACAGACAGACAGACAGACAGACAGACAGACAGACAGAGAGGTAGGTAGGTAGGTAGGTAGATAGGTAGGTAGGCAGAAAGGTAGGTGGGTCGGTGGGTCGGTCGGTGGGTCGACGGGTGGGTCGGTCGGTCGGTCGGTCGGCCGGCCGGCAGGCAGGAGATAGATAGATAGATAGATAGATAGATAGATAGATAGATAGATAGACAGATAGATAGATAGATAGATAGATATAGAGAGAGATAGAGAGAAATAGAGAGAGATAGAGAGAGATAGAGAGAGATAGATAGATAGATAGATAGATAGATAGATAGATAGTGATAGAGATAGAGAGAGATAGAGAGAGATAGAGAGATAGAGAGATAGATAGATATAGATAGATGGATAGATAGATAGATAGATAGATAGATAGATAGATAGATAGATAGATAGATAGATAGATAGATAGATAGATAGATAGATAGATAGATAGATAGATAGATAGAAAGATAGATAGATAGATAGATAGATAGATAGATAGATAGATAGATAGATAGATAGATAGATAGATAGATAGATAGATAGATAGATAGATAGATATAGATAGATAGATATAGATAGATAGATAGATAGATATAGATAGATAGATATAGAAAGATATATATAGATAGATAGATAGACAGACAGACAGACAGACAGACAGACAGACAGACAGACAGACAGACAGACAGACAGACAGACAGACAGACAGACAGACCGACCGACCGACCGACCGACCGACAGACAGACAGACAGACAGATAGATAGATACATCCATCCATCCATCATGTGCCATGCCGGTAAGCGTGGGCGGTCATGTTCTGCCATCTCACTCGATCAACAGAGTCGTGGATCAGTTCCGTGTTTTTGTCTCGACCATGCCACAAGGCCAAGCCATCCAGATACTTGTTTCTAGGTCTTCCCCTTGGTCTGTTCCCCTCGATCTTACCAGTTGTCACCAAGTTCTCCAAATCATTTCTTCTCATAACATGCCCAAAAAATTGTGACTGTCTACGTCTAATGTCTCTGATCAGTTTACGATCTTCATTTGTTTCTTGAAGGACTTGTTCATTGGTCTTTCTGGCTGTCCATGGTATTCTTTGCATTTTCCTCAGAAACCACATTTCTACAGCCATCAGATATTTTTCAGCCTGGCTGCTCATTGTCCAAGCTTCACATCCATATAAAAGTACAGGTTCTATGTAGCATCTCAACACTCTTTTTCTCGTTTCAATTGACATCTTTTTATTGGTCAGTATGTTTTTCATCTTGCTAAAGGCTACTTTTGCCATGGCGATTCTTGTTCTAATCTCTTCAAGGCATCTCCCATCAGATGTTATTACTGTTCCGAGGTAATTGTACCTATTCACTTGTTGAAGAGTATTCCCATTTACTTGTATATTACACTGTGGTATTTCGTTCTTCTTAGTGACGACCATAATCTGTGTCTTTTTACAATTTAATTCTAACCCTTGTTGTTCACTATGTGTAACAACCGCATCTACTAAATTTTGCAGGTCCTGTTCATTGTCTGCAATCAAGACTGTATCATCTGCATATCTAATGTTATTGATGCATCGTCCCCCAATGTTGATTCCTTCCATATTTTCAATATTTCTGAAAATATTTTCACTGTACAGGGAAAACAGATCTGGAGACATTACACATCCCTGTCTCACACCTCTCTTAATAGGCTGATATTGGCTTACTTCATTATCAACTCTTATGGCAGCTTGTTGTTTCCAATATATGTTTTTTACAAGTCTAAGGTCTTTCCCATCAATTTGTAGATCTTCAAGCATCCTTATCATGTTGACATGTCTCACTTTATCAAAAGCCTTTGTGTAGTCAATGAAGCAAAGGTGTAGATCTTTGTTTACTTCTATAGAACGTTCGATTACGGTTCTCAGTATATACACAGCATTTACTGTACCCTTGCCTACTACAAACCCACATTGTTCTTCTCCTATTTCAGGTTGTATTTTCCTCCTAACTCTTTGCATAATAATTCTTAGCAAAATCTTCGTGATGTGACTCATTATACTAATTGTTCGATGTTGATCACATTCCAAGGCTCCTGATTTCTTTGGGATTGCAATAAATACAGAATTACATAACTCATGAGGTATGTTTCCAGTATCATATATTGTATTAAGCAGACTGGTAACTTTATCTATTCCATATTCTTCTAAAGCATTAATCATTTCTGTTGTGACGCTGTCTGGACCGGGGGTTTTGCCAGATTTCATATGATTAAGAGCATTCTGAACCTCCATCTTCAAAATTGCTGGCCCTTCATTGTTATTTTGAACAATATATTGTTCGTCTCTGCTATCGTCATAAAGGTTTTTCACGTAATCTGACCATACATGTAAAATCTGATCTTTTTCTATTATGACTCTTCCATCTTTTGTCTTTAGGCAGCCTGCTGATGTACGTGTTCTTTGATTAGTAATCTCCTGAATTCTTTTGTGCATTAGTTTCGCATTTTTACTGTTGTGTTGTTTTTCAATTTCTCTGCAATTTTTCTCAAGCCATGTTTCTTTAGCCTCCTTACATAAGGTTCTGACTTTTCTGTGAATTTCTTCATATTTGGCAGGATTATTTTTGTTCTGTCTTCTTGTTTCCATTAGTTGTAAAATTTCTTCAGTCATCCATGTCTTACGGCCAACTTTCTTTACTTTTGGAATAGTTTTTTCTGCTGCACAACTGATTGAATTCTTCAGCATTTCCCATTGATCATCTACATCTTGAAACAGGATCTCTAGATCAGACAATAAATCAAATTTGTTCTTTACTTCTATGTTAAAATTATCTTGTATTTCTTTGTCAGTTTTCAATTTGCACAAGTCATATTTAGGGTTTCCTGCTGTATACTTGACTTTCTTTAACTTTACCCTCAATGTGCCAGTAATTAATCTGTGATCACTGTAACAGTCTGCATTTGGAACTGTTTTTACAACTGTTAATGCATTTCGAAACCTTTTGCTCATCAGGATGTAATCTATCTGGTTTTTAATCCTGCTGTCTGGACTCCTCCATGTCCATAATCTTCTAGGATGTTGTTTAAACCAGGTGTTTCCTACAACCAATTCTTGTTCTTTTGCCCATTCTACAAGTCTGTAACCTCTTTCATTTCTCTCTCCCAAACCATGGTTGCCTACACTGTATCCATCGCTTTGCTTTCCTATTTTTGCGTTGAAATCACCCATTATGATATTTATTTCTGATTTTTTACAGTTCTTCAAAGCAGACTCCATGTCATTATAAAATGCCTCTATACTTTCTTCACTGCTTTCACTTGTTGGGGCATATACTTGAATTACATTTATTTTAAAAGGTCTTCCGTTTAATTTTACTAATAGAACTCTGTCTGACACAGCCCAATATCCTTTGACAGAATTTGATGTTTGCTTATCTAATATAATGGCTACACCTCTTTGCTGTTCTTCTCCCCCCGAGTAAATAATCTTACAATCCTCTCCTGTCCTTATCCCTGCTCCTCTCCATCTCGTTTCCGATATTCCTAATATGTTAATCTTCTCTCTCTCCATTTCTTTTTTGATGTCCTCCAACTTTCCATCTGCATTCATTGTTCTAACATTCCAAGTTCCTACTTTCAATGATATTAATCTTTTGCACCTAGTAGCCTGTTGACGGTCTGGAGTCACCTGGTGCGCATGACTATCCCTACCGGGCGAGGCTGCTCCTATGGAGCACCCATTTACGCCGTTTCTCTGATTATCGATAAGTGAACACAACATGATTTTCTTGGCATGTGTAAAGAAGGTAGTTTGCCATTGCTTTCCTTCCCAGCAGTGACCATACTGGTCAGTGACCGTAGCCATTGTCTCCTCAAAAAAGGAGATCCTCTGCCTACCGTCGTGAAGGTGTAGACCATAACCTACAACTATCTGTCGGCTGCTCTACATCTTCATCCACCACCTGCACCCATGGCTTCACGTAACCCTGATCGGGGGGCTAAACGGGTACTCCACCTTGCCCAAGGGTGTCCCGTAGGCTAGCGGAGGGAAGGAGGCGCCTTACTTCTCCTTTGATAGGGGATACCCCTACCCCGCTATGTAGATAGATACATAGATAGATAGATAGATAGATAGATAGATAGATAGATAGATAGATAGATAGATAGATAGATAGATAGATAGATAGATAGATAGATAGATAGATAGATAGATAGATAGATAGATAGATAGATAGATAGATAGATAGATAGATAGATAGATCCCCGCCAGGAGCTGGGCGAAGCCAGGCCGAGTCAGCTAGTTGATTTATATAATCACGTTTCATGAAAGAACCCCTATTTGAGACACCTCTGAACAAACCAATTTAACTTCGCGCTATTTGTGCCAAAACGAAACCCGCCAAATAATTTCGAAAAAAGCGGGGGTGTGTCTTGCTGAAGCTGTAATACTCTTAAAATGATGGCATGAATGCGGGAGCGGTAAATTATATACCGCATATAAACAAACATTGAAATCTGCTGTACAATCTCCAGAAAAAATTTTTTTTTTGTTGGGTGGACATAATTATAAGGTTATATGCTAAATATCATCATTTTCCCTCAGTTGGTTACTGAGATATTGAATTTTATATTGAGGCAACAATAAACAAAAAACACCATAAGTAAACATACACGGCCCTTGATACGTGTGGGTATAAGGTGTTAGTCCCATATGTGTAGACCAATCGGCACTCGATGAGTGACGTCACCAATGTCAGGCTGGCCGCCTGTACTTCCCAGAACCTTGGCTGAACTCAGTGTAGACTGGGTCGACCTGGCATTCCACGTCACTATTAAAAATAATTGGTAAAACTTCCCTCGCTTGAGATTCCAACACATTAGGAGTACTGGGAACACTGGAAATAGGGATATCTACAACAGTGGATACATACCTATTGATATGTCTAAATATATATTTACAGCTTTATTACAGCGATCAGAGGCAATTGAAACCAGGTCACTAATTTCAACTCAGAATTACAGTAAAGCGACAAAGAAGACCTATATTATATGTCTGTCTGTCGATCTAAGTAAGTTAATAAGTAAGTCACAAATGGCTGTAGAAATATAACTAACGATGATAACAACTTGAAACCAGTTTATTTTTGTACATACATTGTCCCTTTATTTCTCAACATAATTTCCACCAACATTGTTGTACTTATCCCATTGTTTTCTCAGTCCTCCCGAACCGGCTGCATAGAACTGCGTGCTTTGTTTTAATTGACCTACCATCCCACAGAACTGTGTGACTTACTTATTGACTCAACCTCGTAACGTTTTTTACCCAGCTATGCACCGCCTTACGGGACAAACGTTTGTCAGCATAAACAGGAAACTCACCTTGGCGGGAGACATTTCGCGAATGACGCCGAAGTTGAATGTGAAGTGAAAACATTGTTTAGAAAACAGAGCACGCAGTTCTATGTAGCCGGTTTGGAATAAGTGCATCAATGTTGGTGGAAATTATGTTGAGAAATAAAGGGACAGTGTATCTATAAAAATAAACTGGTTTCAAGTTGTTATCATCTTTAGTTATTTTTCTACAGCCACTTGTGACTTACTTATTAACTTACCCTCGTATATATGCTTTTATTTTAAAGGAATGACTACGTATTCACCTTGTGTTTACAAAATGCGTATCAATTTCTGTTCTGTCTATAAACAGAGTTTTGTTTTCTTTACAAAAATGAACCAAGAAAATATCTACATTCTTCCGGGGGCCTTTACGATCCCGAAATAACACGAGCCGTTTTTTACAAATTCGTCATATTTACCATTGACAGTTGTCTTAATATAGTCAGACATCTAAGTCGCGAGGGCGGACCTAACTTTGGCGGTTGGCCTCGAATGGACAAACGACATATCTGCTATCTGCAGTTGGTAACCTTCGATAATAATGATGATACGGGAGTTTGCTACTTTACAATGTGCATGCACAAAGTATTTCATCATCGCAATAATCTATGTGGATACGTGGATATATGAGATGTCTGAGAATATTGATCGCCATATGCATGTCGGACGTATTCAACGGTTTACTGATCTAACTTGGACGTAACTCGTGGCAGCAACACAGATCGGCCAATATCGAACACGGATCAGCGTAAGCATATCAGATACTACAGGGGATTTACAGTATTCGGGGAGATACGGCGGAGATACGCAAGTTATGCATTTCTCAAGCCATTTGTTTTGACTCAAGGGTTAGTTTTTGCTTCAGATCGGATGCAAATACTCGTTTAAGTATGAGAAACATAAGAAATACTGATCTCGGCAACACGGCTATGCAACTTACACTAATTTTTTATTTAAACAAAAAAACAAACTAAGGTGCATATCCTTTAAAAGGACGTTGCAGTCAACCCCAGCATTTTTGGCTGTTTGTTAATTCTTGACAAGTTTACGTTCAGTAGTTTGCCATTGCATTCTGAACGACCGGCACTCATACCATTGTATGAAAATACCAACACAAAGCGGTCTCCTGCCAAATCGCCCGCATCTGTGTTTGGAACGGAGTATGCAGGGTTACGAATGACATGTCCATCAGTACTGCACCACTCCCTTTGTCAGACTACCAGAGAAAAAAGGAAGAAATATTATCAGATGAATCTAAATTCAGGGTACATCAAAAAGTCAACAAGTCTGAGGACCTGGATGCAAAAATGAGGAAAGAGATCCAGTCACTTGTGAATGCGGGACTCATCAGTGAGACCACTGCAAAAACGCTCACACAGCGTGGCTCCCAAACTCCTCAGATGTACGGTCTACCCAAGCTTCACAAGCCCGGCATCCCACTAAGACCGATCCTATCCATGGTTAACTCTGCACAACACCGAATGGCGAGATGGCTAGCTGAAATTTTAAAGGCAGTACGACAGTCCTTCGATCCAAGAACACTCAGAGATACATTCGAACTGATGGAATTATTGGACACTATGGACATACATAATATACACATGGCATATATGGATATTGCCTCCTTATTCACCAACGTTCCATTAGATGAGACCGTGAATATAATAAGTGAACGCATTAGAGACAAACAACTAAAACTAGGCATACCATCAGCTATCCTAGAAAGGCTATTAAAATTATGTACCGCCAACATTCAATTTAACTTTCTAAAAACGTCATACTGCCAAATTGACGGAGTGGCCATGGGGCGTCCGCTTGGACCTATTCTAGCAGACATCTTCATGGCACATTTAGAAGAAAATAAATCTTCAGACATCAGTAACTTGGCCTTCTACCGTCGTCACGTGGACGATATACTAATTATCACCACAGACGAGCTACAAGCAACGTCGTTCTAAGCCACAATGAACGTGACACATAAAAATATCTCTCTATCTATGGAACACGAACACAACGAAAAGTTGCCGTTTCTAGATATCCTAATGAGACATAGAGCAGACGGCACAATTCAAAGATCAGTGTACCGTAAAGAAACATGTACTGGCAAATATTTACATTTTCAGAGCTTCGCACCTGTCCAGTACAAACGGGGGCCTAGTACGGATGTTTGACCGTGCTAGGAAGATATGCACCCAGGACACAATGACAGAAGAATTTGAAACTCTGAAGAATGCCTTAAACCTGAATGGGTACTCCACAGGATTTATAAAGCGCCACTGCCAACAGCCCAAACCTAAACCAACAGAAACTACAGTCCCTAAACTCAAGGTTTTCATCCAGTTAACCTTCCGAGTAGATGATGTAATGCAACGTTTGCAGGACCGGCTCATCACAGCAGTCGGGCGAACATTCTGTGCTGCAACTCCGGTTATCAGGTACAAAACCACACCGATCCCCACCCCAGCAGTTAAAGAACCTGTATCTTTGTACACCAAATCGAATTGTATTTACCAATTTACATGCAGGTGCGAGGCCACCTACATAGGTAGAACAGAGCAACAGTTACATAACAGGGTGTTGGAACACATTCCGAACTGGTTGGACAAGATACTACACACAGAAGATGATAGCCTAGGCAGGCCGACACACCGGAACAGTCCTACTTCATCGGTCGCGAGACACGTGCCCGAGAGTGGTCATGTGGTTGAAAGAAACAGTGCCTTCCGTGTGTTGTTCAACACACAATGAATAGTCGATTGTTAAGGTTTGCTGAAGCCATAGTGATCAACCTGCGTAAGGCGGCCTTGTGCAAGCAGAAAGACATGTTAGTCAGTTTAAAATTACCGTGGTAGACAATCGACATTACTGTGCAAATATGTGTATATTTCAGATTGAAGGATTTATCTAGTTATTTCACGTTATGTTGTGTGATTTCTGCAGTATGTACCTGACGAGATGCAGCAAAATTTGCCAGGCAATAAATCGTGCAATCTATTGTTTGTGTCTTCGCTATATATAATTATTGACAGAACCAGCTCTTTGAGCCTACAGTGGACGACTGTTGTGATAGATCTATATATAATTATTGACAGAACCAGCTCTTTGAGCCATACAGTGGACGGCTGTTGTTATAGATCTATACCTTTTTCGAAAAAACCAGCACCGCCGTGTTTCGAACCCGGGTATACGGGCTCACAAACCGCGTTCGCAAGCCCTTAGCCACAGAGACCGGTAATATATAATTATTGACAGAACCAGCTCTTTGAGCCATATAGTGGACGACTGTTGTTATCGATCTATATATAATTATTGACAGAACCAGCTCTTTGAGCCATACAGTGGACGACTGTTGTGATAGATCTATATATATATATAATTATTGACAGAACCAGCTCTTTGAGCCATACAGTGGACGACTGTTGTTATAGATTTATATATAATTATTGACAGAACCAGCTCTTTGAGCCACACAGTGGACGACTGTTGTGATAGATCTATATATAATTATTGACAGAACCAGCTCTTTGAGCCATACAGTGGACGACTGTTGTGATAGATCTATATATAATTATTGACAGAACCATCTCTTTGAGCCATACAGTGGATGACTGTTGCATTATGTGACTCCATTAAACAGTTGAGTTGAGTTGGGTTGAGCTAATAACGGACATCACTGCCCTCAGGACATTTACCATATGCGCGCCGTCCCCTCGTTCAACAACAAGCGAAGAGTCACACTACTAATCGTTCCCACCGCTTTCTGATTGAAAGTTCTCCTGGTCTTCCTTCTCAGTTTTGAGATTCTACCATAACCCCTGAGAATCCCCCACAATTTCATCCTTTCCACATTCGGATTCTCAATCTGTCCCTCCACCTTCCCCACCTGGTCCCACAGGCGCACAACCACTTCTCCCTTGTCCATAGGTAATCTACCACCAAGAGGTGCATTCCCTGCCAGCCTATCAGCATGTTCATTCTTCAGCATTCCCTCATGGCCAGGGCAAAGAATCCATACAATTATCACAATCTGTGACCTCTGAAGCGAGGTGAGCCATCCCACAGGAAACATTCCTTTCTCCACCTTACTAAGCATACTCCTTGTGTCCGTGATGAAGACAATGTGTGTTGCAGTGGTCTCTTCTAACCAACGGACTGCCGCTGTGACTGCTTCCACCTCTATTATCATGCTGGAGGTCGTAACCTCATATGTCATACTCTCCTTTTTCAAGAATCGTCCATTAGCCTTCGAAATTAAACCCCAGCCACTCCATCTGTTTCTCACCACTGACCCATCATTATAGATCATTATGCCACCTTGATGTGTATTACTCTGGGTTAGTTATTGCACCTTAAACCCCGTTTCATTCAGCAAGGATTAAAATCTTTCTCCTGAATCATCTACTGTATGTAAAGTAGAAGGAATTGTAGAACAAAAGCCGAAAAGTGATTTTGACATATTTTTTGATCCTCCACTAAACAAAGCACATAAGTTTGATGACCCCAGAAACAAATTGCACCATGTTTCAAACATTACGGCAACCAACTTCACAACCATTAAATTACTGGGAAAATTAACATAGGTTTACATTGCTAAAATCAAGTGCGAAAATTGTTTTGGCCATACCAGTTGGTTACTTACGAAGGTATGTGAGCCGGTCGCTCAGAAAGCAATGGTAAACTACTGGGCGTCATCTTGCCAAGATATCAACAACAGCAGTAAAATGCTGGTGTTGACAGCGATATCCTATAAATAGGATATGCGAAAAAAAAAGAAGAAAAAAAGTGTCATCAGCAGCAGTAGAACGCTTATTTAGTGCAGGTGGATTGTTGTTGAGTAAGTTACGAAAACGGATGTTACCAGCTCTCGTTATAAACTCTGTGTATATTAGATTTGCATGTAAGATGACAATTGTGGAAATGGTTTTGGGATTACCTGGATTAATTGAATTATTGGAAACAGTAAATCAGCAGGAAATTGATAATGTGTTGAATGAGCAGAGTGACTCAGAACAGAATGAGAGTGTTAGTCAGAATGACACTGAATTGTCATATTTAGGTTAATTTTTTTCTTTAATAAAATACTCTTGAATATTAAAATTAATAAATTCTGTCGTTTTACGTGTCTCTTTGTACATATAGTAATATTTAGTAGATACTAAACCTAAACTTTCATAAATTTCATAATTTTATTTGAACAGTATTCCATATTAATATTATAATGGGAATCCAATGGGATGGGATGGGATGGGAAGGACAGGCATAAATTACCATGGGATGGGATAAGATGGGACAGAAAAATATGTCCCATGGACAAGCCTGGTGATCCCTATCTACAGCAACTCTCAGGTACCATTTGGCCTGAAGGATCCTATGCCTATCCGCCATTGTTGGTAGCGCAAGGATATGCGTCATGCATATAATTGGTGTGTCATTTATGCACCCCAGAATCACCCGCATGGCAGAATTTTGTATGCGCTTCAACCTTTCAAGTTGGCTCTTTGATACTGTCAGGAGCTCCAAACCATACTCAGTGACAGAAATGAATAATTGCTGAAAGAGCATGTAAAGCATCCTCTGCTCTACGCCGGCTGTTGCTATCGTCCTCAAAGTCCTCTACCAGCCTTCACCACCAAAGCTTCCACAAGAAATTTAAAATACATACATCTGTCGTAGGTGATACCCAAGTACTCTCTCTTCTAAGAGGATATCCATTCAATATAATATATGGGACATCTGCCTTCACTATCCGGTTATCCAGGGAGTACCACACAACCAATGCCTTGTCTGGGTTTATAACGGCCCCTGCGTCCCAGCACCACTCTGCCACCCTGCTTACGGTCTCCTGTAAATCTTCAGCCAAACTTTCCCTATCTCTGCCCTTCCTGTACACCAGCACATTATCTGCAAATGTCAAGATTCTATCAACACCTGGTGTCTCAATAGCTGCGACTTTGCTGGTGTAGACATTAAAGAGCACTGGAGACATGGCAAATCCCTGTGGCAACCCAAGGGTAATTGCACAGGGATCAGAAGCCCAGGAGCCCATGCACAGTGCAACCTTACGCTCATGAAGGACTACCGCAACCCATTTGACAAGGCAAGGGCAGACCTCTATGTCCATATCAAGCGAGCATACCTAACCCTGTTATACGCATCCTCCAGGTCAAGAGCTACCACCACTGTCTCTTGTGTATCCTGGAAGCTCTCCTAGACATCAAATGCAAAAGTAGCCGCATTGGCCCATGTGTCCTTCCCAGGCCGGTAACTCCTAAGCCCTTTGGGAAGCAGATTACGACTTTCTAAATGTCGCTGGAGCCTGCGGGCTACTATATTTCCGAGGACTTTGCCAAAGGTGTTTTGCAAGGTTATGATTCGGTATCCATTAAGTCTGGGGTGATCCTTACCTGGCTTTGGGAGTTGGACTAGGTAGCTTTCCAGCCAATCCTGGGGTATTTCCGCCGTATTCATGCTTAGGTTGAAACAAATATCCCCATCCTTCGTGTTACTCATATGGGTGTACCTCACCCCATCCGGGCCTGTTTAGCCCTCTTCAGTAACCGTCTAATATTCTCCACCTTAACCTCACAGTATTCCTTCCTAGTTACCGGTGACAAGGCTTCTTTGACCATATCTCTAATAGCTCTATTTTGCTGATCCGTCTGTTTTAAAAATCGTGCAAGAAAAGCCTCTCCTTTGTCCTGGTCAGTTGTCATAGGTCAGTTGTTATCATACACGGCACCATGTGTGACAGGCAGCGCCCACCTGTCTGTTCACCTGCCGGTGCAGCTTCGAGAATTTACCCAATGTCACATCCCTACCGACTTCATTTATAAACTGTTCCCACCTCATCCTTTTTGCCTTTGCTGCGTGGAGTTTAAAATCATCGTTTTTACCTCTACATCTCCTCCAATTATGTGGCAACTGAACTGGTTGCAATCCGCATCCTCTGCCAATTCCTGATGCCGCCCTCTTTTCCCTCAATGATTTCCCCACCTCTGGTGTTCACTTTGGAGGTTGGGTGAAGAGTCTTCTTGTGGGTTTACGCCGTCCCTATGATCAAAGGCGCCTCAAGAGCGAAGCGTAGCCACATTCATAACTGAATGCTCTGTGGGCTATTTTATAGCCCTGATTATACTAGATTTAGGTATCGGTACAGAGCATGGTAAGTGGTTGCTTCCGTGGTCCCCAAGGACACTCCATTTTATGTCTGATGCCGCCTCTTGGGATACCATGTGTCAGGTCGTTGGCCGGGTCAAGGTCCCCGGCCTCATTGCCAGCCTAGTTGGTGTCCCATCATTTAGACAGACCACATCCGATTCAAGCAAGGCCTCAGCAAGAGCAGTATTCTGTTCCCCACCGACCTGTCTCACTCTTTGGCGCGCTCATTTAAGTCACCACATATCAGATACGTGATATTAGGGATATCCGCTGAACCTTTCAACCAGTCCCAACTCTCTCTGCTTACTCAAGATTCCCCACTTTATATATATATATATATATATATATATATATATATATATATATATATATATATATATATATATATATATATAAAATAAAGAGGTTCTGAAAGTAGATAAAGTCATTCCAGAACAATACAGATTGACTGTGAAAAATAGGTACAATGCAATAGCTAAAATACAGAGTAAAAATGGACAATGGGAAATGTTAAGGGACTCCATTCATCAAACTAGCAAAGAAATATTACTGGAGAGAAGCCGAATAGCTAAGAAAAAATCGATAAATGAAGAAATCTTAAAGCTGATGGACAAAAGAAAACAGAGTAAAATTGACAAAAAAGAATACGCTAAGATAAATAAAGAAATAAAAGATAAAGGTGGGAACTCAAAAGAAAGTTGGTTAAACGAGCAGTGCAAAAAAAAATTGAATTAAATGCCGTTAAAGATACAATAAAATAAGCACAGACAAATAAGTGAGCTCACGGGAAGAAAAATAAGAATAAATACAGGGTGCTTGAAATCAAAAACAGGAAAGATATTATTGGAGGAAGGTGCTATAATGAAGAGGTGGATTGAGTATATAAGAGAATTATATGATGGAGAAAGGGAAGAATTAACAGAAGAACGTAACTTAGAAGGTCCACCTATTCTAAAAGAAGAAGTCACTGCTCTATGAAACATATGAAGAAATGAAAAACCGCTGGGCCAGATGAAATAACAATAGAAGAATTAGAAGTATTGGGAGAATTTGGAGTAGATATATTAATCAAAATGTTGAATAATATTTACAGCAGTGGATATTTACCCACTGATATGCTGAAATCTGTATTTATAGCTATGCCAAAAAGACCAGGAGCAATTGAATGTATAGATTTTCGTACAATTATCCTCATAAACCATATCACTAAGCTTCTACTCATATTCATAATGAGAAGAAAGAAACAAATGGAAATTAGTGAAGAACAGTATGGCTTTGTGGAGGGAAAGCTCAGAAAAATTGCATTTTATACATTACGGATACTAATAGAAAGGTCAACAGAGAAAGAGAAAGACATATATTTGTGCTTCATAGATTATACTAAGGCATTTGATAAAGTAAAACATGATGAGCTGATTAAAATGTTGGACGATATCAACATTGATGGGAAATATTTAAGAATAATAAAGAATATTTACTAGAACCAAGTAGCAGCAATTAAAATGGGAAATAATGAGGGTAGGTACGAACAGATAAAGCTAGGAGTACGACATGGGTGTGTCTTGTCACCAGATCTCTTCTCCGTATATAGCAAAGTAATAAATGAGAGAGATCAAAGAGATGCTAGGAAAACTAGTTGGAGGTTATAATATAAATAATATACGCTATGCAGATGACACAGTTTTGGTGGCGGATAAATCAACAGACCTACAACAATTGTTGGACACTGTAGTAACAGAGAGTGCAAGAAAAGGGCTCTGCTTGAATATCAAGAAAACAGTAACAATGGTGATATCAAAGAAAATGGTGACACCAAAATGTGACATAGAAATAGAAGGAAAAATTCTTAACCAAGAGGATAATTTTAGATACCTAGACCATAGTCTGCTCTTGCAAAAGATAGGTGCTGAAGACGGAGGCAACCAGCCAGGAGGCACACCACAGAAATCAGACTGCCACGCAACTACGCGTAATGAAATATGTCGACTACTGCTATTATGGTGCTCGCCCTACTTTGGACCCCCAGGCAGGTGCAGTGCCGAGCCCTATGCCTCGTAAGGCTCTAACCACAGCTACTGGAGGTCCTTCTCAGATGTCCTGTGGAGATAAGGGGTCTGACAATAGAGCGTCTGGCAGTACCAAACAAAGACTTAAAATAATGCACTGGAATGCAGAGGGTGTCAACAAGAAAACAATAGAACTAGAAAACATCTTGGCCCAAGAAAATATAAGCGTATGTGCTTGCAAGAATCACACCTCAACGAAAATATAGCCTTCAAAATCAGAGGCTACCAGTGTTACCGATCTGACCGAAAGGACAGGCGAAAGGGTGGGATACTGACTCTTGTCAAAAATAACATCCTTGCTTCGCAGATTGAAGTTTACATGGAAGGGGCTTAGCATCAGGCACTTAAACTTAAGATAGACAATTACTACTGTCCAAATGACTGCCACATGCACTGGACACACTACCATTAAGAGGAAAAATGACTGTGTGTGGCGATTTTAACAGCCACTCGCAGAGCTGGGACTATATGGACCAGAGAGGAGAGAGACTGGAAGACTGGCAAGATGAGAATAGATTCATCTTGATTAACAAGCCATCTGACCCACATACCTTCTACTCGAGATCATGGCACACAACAACTACACCTGACCTGGCTTTACATTCACCAGACCTGGAGTGGAACATTAAAAGAATTGTTGGGAAAAAGCTAGGTGGCAGTGACCATCGGCCAGTCTTTCTAACTGTAGAAATGAGCTTGTAAGTGAAAGCGGCACACTCTCGAGATGGAACTACAAGAAAGCAGACTGGGAAATGTACAAGCTTCGCACCAGCATACTGGTTAGAAATCTGAACACCGAGAGAGACATAAATAAAGTAGTTGAAGAGTTTGGGAAATGCATACTACAGGCAGCAAGAGAAACAGTACCAAGAGGAGCCCGTAAACATTATAAACCCTACTGGAGTAGTGAAATGGAACAGTTGCATAATGATGTGGAAGTGTGTAGAAGGCAAGCTGAAGCCAACCCCTGCCAAGAGCACCACAATAAATACCAGCAGACAAAAGCCAAATTTCAAAGGGCCCAGCTACAGGCTAGACGTAAAAGCTGGCAGGAGAAAACAGAGTCACTGAACTTTGAAAGAGACACAAGGAAGTTGTGGAAGCTAATAAAACAGCTTAACGATGAGGGTTCAGTGAGAAACTCAAAAATTGCACTACATAAAGACGGAAACATCTTAACAGGAAAGCAAGCAGCTGATCATTTTGCGGACTCATTCGCACAAGATAACAATATAGAAATTAGTCCAGAGAAACAACAGGAGATTCTAGAGAAATGGCATTATGCAGGACAGAAGGAAATAGTACATGAGGTTATGGAGGCACCTATCACAATCAGTGAACTGGAGCTAGCAATATCAAAACTGAAAATGAGAAAGTCACCAGGAGCTGATGGTATCTCCAATGAAATGATCAGAACCTAGGAACAGAGGCCAAAGCAAAGCTGTTACAGATCTTCAATAACACTTGGAACTTAGGCAGTGTTCCAAAAGGCTGGAGAGAAACAATCATGATACCCCTTCTAAAATCTGGGAAAGATAGTTCCATTGCCTCCAGCTACAGACCAATTAGCCTCACCAGTTGTCTCTGCAAAACACTGAAACTCATCATCAATCACAGACTACAGTGGTACATTGAAAGTGAAAAAATCCTTGTGCCACAACAGGCTGGCTTTAGGCAGTGCTACTCTACGGAAGATCAGACAACCTATCTCTCTCAAGAAGTTGAGGATGCATTCCAAGAGAAGAAGCTGGTACTTGCGGCATGGATAGATCTGAGGAAAGCCTTTGACAAAGTCTGGAAAGAAGGTCTTATGAAGAAACTGAGAAACTGTAAAGTCAATGGAAGAATGTACAAATGGGTGAAAGCATACTTGCACAACAGAAGAGCCCGAGTATAGATAGACGGTCTCAAGAGCAAGAAAGTACTATTGCGTCACGGTGTTCCGCAGGGTAGAGTCTTGTCCCCCACACTTTTTCTAATCCTCATCAATGATCTTGTTGCTAATCTACCGCATGGAATTAAAGCGGCAATGTACGCTGATGACTTGGTTTTGTGGAGCACAAATGAACATGCATCAGTGGCCACCATATTGCTACAGAAAGCTGTAGATATATTTGTTGCATGGGCGGATAGATTGTGTGTCAGCATAAACACTGACAAGTGCAGCACCACTCTATTTACCCTCTCTCCAAAACAAAAGGCAGGGATCATCCAGATAAATGGAACGCCCCTAAGAGAAGATAAAGAACCAACATACCTTGGTGTAACATTTGATGACAGGCTGACATGGAGAAAGCACATCAACAAAGCAGTAGCAAAAGCCAGAAGGAAAATAGCCATCCTGAGAAAACTAAGTGGAACCACATGGGAAGCAAGTGGGGAAAATACTTAGCAAAGTTTATCAACAGAGCATACGACCACGTCTGGAATACGGGTCAACTGTGTGGTGTTCAGCATCAAAAACCACGCTACAAGAGCTGGACAAAGTGCAAAATCAAGCTCTTAGAGTCATCACACGAGGGGTGAAATCAACCCCTATAGTAGCAATGGAGAAAATGGGGAGGACACAAACACTGAGAGAACGCAGAGATACAAAAACACTAATACAAGCAGACAAGTTCCTCAGCTTGCCACCCTATGAAGAACCGATTTGAAAACTTAGCTATGGGGCGGTTGAAAAGAAATAGTTTTATCCACCAGGCCAAACGACTCTGCAGAGAAACCACCGATCTTCCCACAGTTGGTATCCCACTGACAACTATTCCAGAGCGAACTCCATGGAAAGATGAACATAGACTATCACTACAAATCCAGACAAAAGTGACAGGAATATGTGACACGGAAGAACAGAACAGTGTACAGAGCAGAACAGCCACTCTCAGCTTCTTTGATGACGAATACTCACAGGATCTTTGGATCCGAGTCTACACAGATGGGTCAGCGCAAAATGCTGTTAGAAATGGAGGAGCGGGATTGTATATAGAATATCCAAATAATACTAGGGACACGGCCAGAGTTCCAACAGGAGTGTGCTGCCATAACTATGATGCTGAAATTGAGGCAATCAAGATAGCAATAGAGAAATTACAAAATACCAGCCATGGTAGACAGCCTGTGGTAATATTGAAAGATGCAAAATCAATAATAGAGGCACCCCATCTGGGAAATTACCAGTTCTAAGGACACTGCTTTCTGAACTTAGCAGCCAGCATAAGGTCACCATACAGTGGATACCATTTCACTGTAGAGTACCCGGAAACGACAGAGCTGATCGATTGGCTAAGGAATGAGCAAAAGAAGAACAGCCTGATGTGCCCATCACATTCCACCAAAAGAAAAGAATGATCAAATCAGCCAGAAAGCGACCAAACCCTACTCAAGACGACTACCACGTTATGGACAGACCAGAACAGGTCATTATTCTGCGCTTCAGAACAGGACACAATAGATTACGCAACCACATGTATACAAAATTCAAAATTGGTGACTCAGCCATGTGCACATGCGGTTTGGCGTCGCAGACAGCAGAGCACATACTCCAGGACTGCCGAAACTACAACATATCTAGGCGAACCTTCTGGCCTAGAGAGACAACAGTGGAAGATAAACACTATGGACCGCTGAGTGAACTAAAATGGACTGTTAGATACAAGAGACAACATTGCAGTTATAGACATTTCAAGCGAACGAAAGTAGTAGATACCTTTTTTTTTTTTTTTTTTTTGCATATCCCTATATATATATATATATATATATATATATATATATATATATATACATATATATATATATATATATATATATATATATATATATATATATATATATATATACATATATATATATATATATATATATATATACTAGCTGACACGGCCCGGCTTCGCCCAGACTCTGGTGGGGAGCATCTCATTTAATTCATATAAGTAGTCATATAAGCTCCCGTTCCCGACTGTCTGTCTGTCTGTCTGTCTATCTATCTGTCTGTCTGTCTGTCTGTCTGTCTGACCCGGCCCAGCCCATGGTGGAGAGCATCTCATTTAAATCATATAAGTAGTCATATAAGATCCCGTTCCCGACTATCTGTATGTCTGTCTGTCTTGGGTAAATGGAGGAGGGAGGAGGAAGAGGGAGGTGGAGGAGGGAAGAGGAGGGAGGAGGAGGGAGGAGGAGGGAGGAGGAGGGATTAGGAAGAGGAGGGAGGAGTAGGGTGGAGGAGGAGGGGGAGGAGGAGGGAGGAGGAAGAGGGAGAAGGAGGGAGGAGGAGATCGCAGGAGGAGGAGGAGGAGGAGGAGGGAGAGGGAGGAGGAGGGAGGAGGAGGAGAGAGTAGGCGGAGGGAGGAGGCGGAGGGAGCAGGAAGAGGGAGGAGGAGGAGGGAGGAGAAGGAGGAGGGAGGAGTAGAGAGTGGGAGGAGGGAGGAGGCGGAGGGAGGAAGAGGGAGGAGGAAGAGGGAGAAGGAGGAGGGAGGAGAAGGAGGGAAGAGGATGAGAGGGAGGAGGAGGAAGAGGGAGGAGGAGGAATGAGGAGGGAGGAGGTAGAGGGAGGAGGAGGAGGAGGGAGGAGGATAGAGGAGGAGGGATGAGGAGGAAGAGGGAGGAGGAGGAATGTGAAGGGAGGAGGAGGGAGGAGGTAGAGAGAGGAGGCGGAGGGAGGAGGAGAATGGAGGAGGAGGGATGAGGAAGAGAGGGAGGAGGAGGGGGAGGAGGAGGGAGGAAGAAGGAGGAGGGAGGAAGACGGATGAGGGGTAGGAGGGAGGGGTAGGAGGGGGAGGAGGAGAAGGGAGGAGGAGGAGGGAGCAGGGGGAAGGAGGAGGAGGAGGGAGGAGGAAGAGAGAGGAGGGAGGAGGAAGAGAGAGGAGGGAGGAGGAAGAGAGAGGAGGGAGGAGGAGGGAGGAGGAGGAGTAGGGATGAATAGGAGGGAGGAGAAGGGAGGAGGAGGGATTAAGAGAAAGAGGGGGGAAAGGGGAGAAGGAGGAGGGAGGAGGAAGAGGGATGAGGAGGGAGGAGGAGGGAGGAGGGAGGAGGAGGAGGAGGGAGGAGGAGGAGGGAGGATGATGAAGGAGGAGGAGGAGGAGGGAGGAGGGTGAAGGAGGAGGAGGAGGGGGAGGAGGGAGGGGGAGGAGGAGGGAGGAGGAGAACGTAGGTGGGGGAGGATGAGAAGGGAGGAGGGAGAGGGAGGAGGGAGGAGGTGGAGGGAGAAGGAGGAGGGAGGAAGGGGTAGAAGGAGGAGGGAGGAGAAGGAGGGGGAGGAGGAGGAGGAGGAATGATGAGGAGGGAGGAGGTAGTAGGATGATTGATTGCCATCCCAACAGGTTAATATGTTATCGCGGACCTCAGAGAGAACTGTCTATGTAGAAGACCATTTCCTGGACGTACGTATTTTGGGAGGGGGAGGAGGGAGGAGGAGGAAGAAGAAAAAAAAACTATGACAGTGGGCTGCACTGGAATGAAAGGAAGGCGTGTAGAAAATTTCATCTCAATCGGATGGGCCGTTCGCGAGCGCATAAAGGACAGACATACGGACAGACGGACAGACGGAGATCCTTTTTTATATATAAGATATATATATATATATATATATATATATATATATATATATATATATATATATATATATATATATATATATATATATATATATATAAAGACCAGTCATGTCACTAATAAATATTGCGTCCCTCTACACTCCTCTGTTATGTGAGCATGAGGGACTGTGAATGGCTGGCTTGTGGAACATTGTGAATAAACTTGGTGGTTTGCACGAGGTCGCTGAGTCGTGATTCTCTACAAGTCCTGCATGTTATGTTTTCGTGTTGGTGTCCAGCATCTTTAACGAGCCAGGGCAAATAGATGTATGACAGAGAGCATGAACATGGGAATTAATGGTTCGATTTTGATCAATGATAGGACCCAGTGTCCTGTGCTCGGTTACACTTTCTACCAATGTGCCGCTGAAGAGTTCTCTGCGAGTTTAGAGTGTGAAGTCTTCGCCTGGTTGCTATTAACATAGATTTTGTTGTAGAAATGTTAATTTGCATGCGGTTTGCATGACTCCAGTTAACTACACTATTTATTTCCTGTTGCAAGGATGAGTCTAGCATATTACAATCAATAGCGTTTGTATATACTGTGCAGTCGTTTGCAAATAGATCGCAGGACGACAAAAGATATAAGGCAAGATCATTTAGATAAAAGGCAAATATCAGAGGGCCAAGTATAGACCGCTGAGGTACTCCAATATTAATGGTATTGGCATGAAATAAAGATTTATTGTGTGTTACTACTTCTTCCGTTCGCTTGATATATGTCTATAACTGCAATGCTGTCTCTTGTATGAATTTAACTGTCTTTTTCAGTTCACACAGCGGTCCATAGAGTTTATCTTCCACTGTCGTCTCTCTAGACCAGAAGGTTTGCCTAGATATGTTATATTTTGGGCAGTCTTGGATTATGTGCTCTGCTGTCTTCTACGCCAATCCACATGTGCACATGGCTGTTTCACCAATCTTGAACTGAACGTGACTACATGTTAGGAGCGATGGTAGATGGCTATGTCCCAGATTGACCGGTTTTTGCCTTATGCAGAAATGCGTGGCTGCTGGGCTTCTGGTTGACTGCCATCAACGATGAACTGTATTTTCGTGGACTGTGTGGGTGAACATCTAGGAAACATCCAGATGGGAAAATGACTGCCGATTCCATCAGAGATGAACTGGGTGTTTCATGGGGGACTATTGTGTTGACATTCTGGCAGCGGCATTATGCACAGTGGATCTGTGCGGGCTGTTGTTTGTCGAGACTCCTGTCTTTTCCACTTTTCACATTGGGCAGTGGGGAGCGTTTTGTGCGATATTCACTGGCACAGGAACGGAGCATAATGGGGACGACCCGTTGCTGTGAGGTTGGAACTACGACTAACTAACTAATTAACTATCTTGAATTTTGTATACATGTGGTTGCGTAATCTATTGTGCCCTGTTCTGAGGCGCAGAATAATGACTTGTTCTGATCTATCCATAACATGGTAGTCATCTTGAGTGGCTTTGGTGGCTTTCTGAATGATTTGATCATTCTTTTCTTTTGGTGGTATGTAACGGGCACATCAGGCTGTTCTTATTTGGCTCCTTCCTTAGCCAATTGATCAGCTCTGTCGTTTCCGAATACTCCACAGTGCGATTGTATCCACTGTATGGTGACCTTATGCTGACTGCTAAGTTCAGAAAGTAGTGTCCTTAGTACTGGCAATTTCCCAGACAGGAGCGTCTCGAGTACTAATTTTGCATCCGTCAATAGCACCACAGGTTGTGTACCATTGCTGGTATTTAGTAATTTCTCTGTTGCTATCTTGATTGCCTCAATTTTAGCATCGTTGTTATGGCAGTACTTTCCTGTCGGTACTTTAGCTGTGTCCCTAGTACTATTTGGGTATTCTATGTACACTCCCGCTCCTCCATTTCGAACAGCATTTTGTGCTGACCCATCTGTGTAGACTCGGATCCAGAGGTCCTGTGGGTATTCTTCATTAAGGAAGCTGAGAGTGGCTGTTCTGTGCTGCACACTGTTCAGTTCTTCATTGTCAAATATTCCTCTCACTTTTGTCTGGATTTGTAATGATAGTCTATGCTCATCTTTCCATGGAGTTCGCTCTGGAATAGTTGTTAGGGAGATACCAACTGTGGGCAGATCGGTGGTTTCTGTGCAGAGTTGTTTGGCCTGGTGGATAAAACTACTTTTTTTTTTTTTTTGCAAATATGTTCTTCATAGGGTGGCCTGGCAAGCTGAGGAACTTTTCTGCTTGTATTATCGTTTTCGTATCTCCGCGCTCACTCATTGCTTGTGTCCTCCCCATCTTCTCCATTTTCACTATAGGGGTTGATCTCATCCCTCCTGTGGTGACTCTAAGTGCTTGATTTTGCACTTTGTCATCTCTTGTAGTGTGGTTTTTGATGCCGAACACCACGCAGTTGACTCGTATTCCAGGTGTGGTCGTATGCTCTGTTGATAAACTTTGCTAAGTATTTTCCCACTGGCTCCCCATGTGGTTCCACTTAGCTTTCTCAGGATGGCTATTTTCCTTCTGGCTTTTGCTACTGCTTTGTTGATGTGCTTTCTCCATGTTAGCCTGCCATCAAATGTTACTCCAAGGTATGTTGGTTCTTTATCTTCTGTTAGGGGTGTTCCATTTATCTGGATGCTTTTGTTTTGGAGAGGGGGTAAATAGGGTGGTGCTGCACTTGTCAGTGTTTATGCTGACACACCATCTATTTGCCCATGCAACAAATGTGTCTACAGCTCTTTGTAGTAATCTGGTGGCCACTGATGCATGTTCATTTGTGCTCCATAGAACCAGGTCATCGGCGTACATTGCCGCTTTAACTCCATGCGGTAGATTAGCAACGAGATCATTGATGAAGATTAGAAAAGTGTGGGGGACAAGACTCCGCCCTGGCGAACACCATGACGCAGTAGTACTTTCTTGGTCTTTAGTCCGTCTATCTGTACTCGGGCTCTTCTGTTGTGCAAGTATGCTTTCACCCATTTGTACATTCTTCCATTGACTTTGCAGTTTCTAAGTTTATTCAAAAGACCT
Organism: Cepaea hortensis; assembly: GCA_963921405.1. Taxonomy (NCBI): domain Eukaryota; kingdom Metazoa; phylum Mollusca; class Gastropoda; order Stylommatophora; family Helicidae; genus Cepaea; species Cepaea hortensis. The sequence continues at coordinate 122,739,565 of OY992877.1, read as the reverse complement.
TCTTTCCAGACTTTGTCAAAGGCTTTCCTCAGATCTATCCATGCCGCAAGTACCAGCTTCTTCTCCTGGAATGCATCCTCAACTTCTTGAGAGAGATAGGTTGTCTGATCTTCCGTAGAGTAGCACTGCCTAAAGCCAGCCTGCTGTGGCACAAGGATGTTTTTACTTTCAATGTACCACTGCAGTCTGTGATTGATGATGCGCTCCAGTGTTTTGCAGAGACAGCTGGAGAGGCTAATTGGTCTGTAGCTAGAGGCAATGGAACTATCTTTCCCTGATTTTAGGAGGGGTATCATGATTGCTTCTCTTCAGGCTTGTGGAACACTGCCTAAAGTCCAACTATTATTGAAGATCTGCAACAGCTTTGCTTTAGCCTCTGTTCCTAGGTTCCTGATCATTTCATTGGAGATACCATCAGCTCCTGGTGACTTTATCATTTTCAGTTTTGATATTGCTAGCTCCAGTTCGTTGATTGTGATGGGTGCCTCCAGAACCTCATGTACTATTTCCTTCTGTCCTGTATGTTGCCGTTTCTCTCGAATCTCTTGGCGTTTCTCTGGACTAATATTGATATTGTTATCTTGTGCGAATGAGTCCGCAAAATGGTCAGCTGCTTGCTTTCTTGTTAAGGTGTTTCCATCTTTATGTAGTGCAATTTTTGAGTTTCTCCCTGTGCCCTCATCGTTAAGTTGTTTTGTTAGCTTCCACAATTTTCTTTTGTCTCTTTCAAAGTTCAGAGACTCTGTTTTTTCCTGCAAGTTTTTCCGTCTAGCCTGCAGCTTGGCCCTTTGAAATTTGGCTTTAGCATGCTGGAATTTATTGTGGTGCTCTTGGCTGGGTGTGGCCTCTGCTTGCTTTCTACATACTTCCACATCATTATGCAACTGTTCTAGTTCGCTACTCCAGTAGGGTTTATATTGTTTACGGGCTCCTCTTGGTACTGTTTCTCTTGCTGCCTGTAGTATGCATTTCCTAAACTCTTCAATTACTTTATGTCTCTCTCGGTGTTCACATTTCTTACCAGTATGCTGGTGCGAAGCTTGCACATTTCACAGTCTGCTTTCTTGTAGTTCCAGCTCGAGAGTGTGCTGCTTTCACTTACAAGCTCATTTTCTACAGTTAGAAAGACTGGCCGATGGTCGCTGCCACCAAGTTGTTTCCCAACAATTCGTGTAATGTTCCACTCCAGGTTTGGTGAATGAAAAGCCAGGTCAGGTGTAGTTGTAGAGTGCTATGATCTCGAGTAGAAAGTATGTGGGTCGGACGGCTTGTTAACCAAGATGAATCTATTCTCATCCTGCCAGTCTTTCAGTCTCTCTCCTCTCTGGTCCATGTGATCATAGCCCCAACTCTGCGAGTGGCTGTTGAAATCGCCACACACAATCATTTTTTTCTGTTAATGGTAGTGTGTCCAGTGCCTGTGGGCGGTCACTTGGGCAGTAGTAATTGATCAGATGTAGGTCTGTATACCCTGTTTTAAGTTTAAGTGTCTGATACTCAGCCCCTTCCATATAGACTTCGATTTGGGAAGCAGTGATGTTATTTTTTACAACGGTAAGTATCCCACCTTTTCGCCTGTCCTTTCGGTCAGATCGGTAACACTGGTAGCCTCTGATTTTGAAGGCTATATTTTCGCTGAGGTGAGTTTCTTGCAAGCAACATATGCTTACTTTTTCTTGGTCCAGGATGTTTTCTAATTCTTTCTTCTTTTTTTTTTTCTTTTTTTTTGCTGACTCCCTCCGCATTCCTGTGCATTATTTTAAGTCTTTGTTTAGTATGGCCAGCCGTTCTATTCTCATGTCCCCTGGTTCCACAGGACATCTGAGAAGGACCTCCAGTAGTTGGCGTTGGACCCTTTCGAGACATAGGGTCCGGCACTGCACTTGCCTGGGGGTCCAAAGCAGGGCGAGCACCATAACTTTTAGCAGCAGTCGACATATTCAATTTTGCGTAATTGCGTGGCATCCTGATTTCTGTGGTGCGCCACCTGGCTGGTTGCCTCCGTCTTCAGCACCTTTCCTTTGCTAGAGCAGACTGTGATCTCACTCGAGTTTAGATGTGTACACACGCACACACGTGTCTGCACATGCATGTATGTGTATACACATCTAGAGCACACTGGTTATTATCCGGCGCCAGATACTCGCCGTCGCCCCTTCTCCTGTTAGTAGAAACAGTTCCGCCACGTGAAGGCCAGGAGTTGGGACTTTTGCTGCATAGGTTATGTGTTCACGAGCCATTGGGGTATTTAAGCAATGTTGGGCGCTCACTCCAACACTGCGCCCCGGCTACATACAGCAACATTTACTTGTTTTCTGTCTAATAAAAATGATTTTGTTAAAATTCATCATCATCATTATCATCATCATCATCATCATCATCATCATCATCATCATCATCATCATCATCATCATCATCTTTCGCTTCTGCCGTCAAGCGTCGTGGGGAGGAATAATTTGCGTTCCAGCGCCAGGGGGGGGGGGGGGGCACTTGATAGTGTCATTCCGTGTGATTGTACAATGTCTTTGATGTCGTCAATCCATTTTCTTCTTGGATGTCCTCTTGGTCTTGTCGCAGATGAGCTTAGATGTAAGCAGTGATGGTAGCTGTTGGTGTTGCATTCTAACGACATGGCCAAAGCACTTGATCTTCTGCCTTTCAATAAATGTGGCACAAGGTGTTGATCCCACAGTCTGTATCATAACAGCATTTCTTACTCGGTCTCGATTTGTTAGGTTGGCAGCTCTCCTCAGGCATCTTATCTCGCAGGTGTTGATTTTGCGGAGGTGTGATTTGGATAAAGTCCAGTTTTGAGATTTGGTAGCACAGGGTTGGTGTGAATATGCTGTTTATTATCTGTCGTTTTGCGGACATGGGTATATTTGGATGTTTCAGTAAGGGTGATAGTTGATATGTAAGTCCACTAGCTTTTTGACATCTGATTTCGATTTCTCTATCCAATCTCCCATCTTCTGTGATCATACTTCCAAGATATTTGAATTCTTTAACTTGTTTCAGAATTGTGCTATTTATTTGTATACTTAATGGGCCCGGCGATCTGCTAACTTGCATTACTTCGGTTTTAGCTGTGTTTATACTCATATTGTATCTGCTGCAGGTTGAACTTAGATTATTAATATGATGTTGTAGTCTGCCCTCATCGCTGTAAAACAGGCACTGATCGTCTGCAAATAGAAGTTCATTTATTTCCTGGGGATCAGTTGTTTCATCTGGAGTAAAGAGTTCTAAATTTTCTGAATCTGTTCTGTCAGGACTTGCTTCTTTGGATATTCTGTCCATGTAGACGTTAATTAGCAGAGGAGAAATCACACATCCCTGTCTCACTCGAGTGGTACATGGCTATGATGTTTTCTAACAATTGCCCTTGTATCCCATAGTCTTCAAGGACGGTCCATAGTTTGTATTTGTCTACTCTATCGAAAGCCTTTTCCTGATCGACAAAACAAAATTCTGCTGGTCACTATATTCGATAGTTTCTTCACTATATTAAAGCTTACTTTCATTGTTTCTAGTTTTTTTAATTAGAATAGCATGATCTATTATATCGAATTCTTTTCTAAAGTCTATAAACACCGCTTCCCATAGAGTATTATTGTTAATATTTCGATGCCAGTTTTCTATCATGTTTGTTAGGGCAGTATGACAAGAATAGTTTGGCCAAAACCCTGACTGACTGTCAACTATTAGTTTATGGCGAACTAAGTGCTCTAATGTTGTTTTGTAATGTGCTTTTCTAGCGGTTTGGATAGTGAGAATAATATAGAAATTGGCCTATAGTTACTCATGAGACGATCTTCTAATGAACTAGCTTTTAAATTAGGATACATTTTTAGCGAGTTTAAAGGCTGATGGGAAGTGACCTTGGTGAGACACTGATTATATATAAACGTTAGGTACTCACAGATCGCCGTTGCAGCGTAGTGATGGATCCGATTACTGATTCCATCTAGTTCTGATGAGTTATTGTTTTTTTTTAAATGTTACTGAGATGAGTAAATATTTGAGTGGTTGCCATTAGCGGTATATTGGAAGGAGTGTCTCCATAGAATTTGTTCTCACAAAATGATGATAGTAAATATATGTCAGGAGGAGAATCTGGTATTGCAACCTTCAATTGGTTATGTCGGATTGAAAGAAACTACTGAATTGATCACATGTAACATGATTTGATGGTATTTATTGTGATGACTTGTGTTTGTTTGTCAAGGTATTAATTGCTTTCCATATGTCTTTAGTGTTGGTTTTATCTATTATTAAGTTCTTAAAATAGTATTTATTTTCCTTTCGAAAAACATTTTAAACTTGTTTCTCAGACTACGGTACGTGGTTAGATCTCTATTATTTTTATGTGCCCTGTCCCAGTTTCTCATAATTCCAACTATCTCCTGCGTGATCCACATGGGCTTAGTGTAATGTTTAACTCGAACTTCCTTAAATGGAACATGTTTATCAAATACACTTAGGAAGGTCTTCAGCCAGTGATCCAGAGCAACGTTTAGGTCAGGTAAACATAATCCAGAGATGAGTTGAGCAAGTCATGCAAAAAGACATCTTGATTTAATTTTTTATAATTTCTATTTTTCTACTTATGTGTTTGTGTTTCGGAGTTTTGGTACCTCTTTTCGACCACGTGCAACATACTGGGTAGTGATTGCTCATTGTATTAATAGGTACAGTACATTCTGTGATGTTGTCTGCATGTAGTATAAATGTAATTTATAAGTGTTGCAGGTGAATTTGTTATTCTAGTGGCTTGTTTGACTAACTGTTGAAAGTTATATGACTGTTATGTTTTCTCATGTTTTGTTTGATTTGTTATGTTGAAGTCTCCTGGCAGTATTATTTTTTCTCGCATTACTAAAGACTACATCCATCATAGTGGTGAATTTCTTAGATCAGATGTTTCCTTCACTGGGGTTTCGTTAAAGATAGCCAACTACTAGGGGTATGCGATTTTGAAGTTTAACCTCAAGCCATGCGCACTCAATCCCACAGGTTTCAAAATCTAGCCTGTGGTGGACGTTAAGCGACTTATAAATATAAACTGCAATACCCGTCTCTTGTTTCTGACAAGGATCTCTTCTAATAACTTTAAAACCTCTGATAGCGATGCCATCATCTGCGATGTTACCATTTATTCAACTTTCACTGGCACCGAGCATGTAAAAAAATTTGATTAAGTATAAGTGATAGTTCGGGCAGCTTCCCTAATAGATGGCAGATATTAAAATGCCCAATTCTGAGCCCATCTTTACCGAGCCAGTGTTCTTATTAATCAGACATTTCAACCACGCGTAATCATAATTTTTTTAAACACAACATGAATGCAACTTACGTCCCTTATTACAATACACACTCTAAATTCAGAGAAACAGTAACATCTCTGTCATTATATAAAAATACGTATACAGTTCAGTAAGGAAGACCAGTGAAGACCCCCTCACTCACAACAAAAAGTATTATAAAAGATGTACAACTAAATATCAATAAATGTAACGTCCATAAGAGTCAATGTTTCTGACACGAATAACCTATTATGTTACTATATAAAACAATAACCAAATATGCTGGTAAACGTTCGAGGAGAGGCTCTTTCTTGTACCGAGATCCAGTGTAGCTTTGTGCTGAATTGCTAATAAGTATCAGGTTGTGTTGGTCGTTGGTACAGCGACATCATAAGTGTTTGAAGAAGTGAAGCTGGGCTAAAACGTATGAGGTGTAGCCATTCTGGGTTACACTGAAATGGATACTGTTGATGTCTCAAGGGTATGTAACGACTATCAACTACAGGCTCTGATTCGTGACTATCAGGAGGCTATAGAGGCACGCTGTTTTTGCTGATAGATGGTTCCTTGTTGGGGAGAAGAGGGAACATATCTTCATAATTATTACCCTCCTGTGTGAAAGAGTGCGTATTGAACGGACTTTGTGTGGTGGAAGTGTTCCGTTTGGCTTAGATTTCAGGTGCAGTGGTTATGAGTGGTTTTGCGCACTTCTGGCCTATTGGTACTTGATGTAACTGTAGTATGTCGACTGGCTGGGTTTCAAGTGGAGTAGCTAAAAGTGTCCTACGCAATCCTGTACTGAATGTATGTTGTGTCCGTTCTGGGTATTTGACATTTTTAGTGAGCAAGCTGGTGCCCAATGTAGACAAATGTATTTAATCTTTATAAAGACGATTGTGTGTGTGCACCAGCCTGTGAAGCGAAGAACGGTGTGTTGATGATGAACTGTATATTGTTGTGGGAACAGAACTTCTGCTATATGTTGTTATTTATGTCAGCTAGACGACGCTGGAATCCATAACTCGGTGATATGATGGAGGGGAATAAAACAGACCAGTTAGGAAAAGTGTTACGTATTCCATTAAAGAGTGCCAGAGGCTGATAGATAGTGTGATTTTTTGGTTGTTCATAGTGTCATTAATAACAATTTGTACGCTTGCCTTTCTAACGTTATGATTTACAGCCAACCTGCTAATATTGTCTGTTAGCCAGTCAACACCAGCTCCAGGCAGTGGGATTATGGAAACAATGTCTTTGTATGAAGTGGCCATCTGGTCGCTGTAGAGGCGTTTCATTAAAGAATCGCCTATTATAATGTGTGTACAGTCGGGTCGTGCTGTCTGTATATGTTGGTTGTTAGTACGCATCGCCCATTGTTTCTTCCATTGATGATTGTCAGCAGTCTGTATGTCTCCATGTGACTCTCCCTGTGTTTCTTGCAGGCGTGTGTTGTCTGTTGGCAGTGTACTATAGCACTGTACGTTTTCTACGTGTGTTGTCTGTTGGCATTGTACTATAGCACTGTACGTTTTCTGACGAATTTTCTAGAAGCACATTGCTTATTATTACATCAATGGCATAGACTGTTTGTAGTGTTTTATCTTCCTCTGCACGCTGAGGTTTTTCGCATTTTGTTTAGCTATTTGTTTTGGGCGAAACTGGGCTTCTAGATTCTCCGAGGTTGATACAGTTGCTTGGGAATTACACGCTTGTTCAGTTGGGTCAGTGGTGGACTCATGCTGTAAAGTGTCTATTTTTTTTCTAAGCAACAGATTTTCCTCTCTCAGGAGCGTGACTTCTGCTCTGAGAGCAGTGTAGTCACTGCTGGTCTTGCTGGTCGCTTCAATGTTCCCTGTAACAATAAAAATGAGCGCCTTTAAGGATTGTTCTATTACCTCAATGCGCCAATGACAAAGCACGATTGTCCATTGAGAGTTGATGTGTTATCTAAGGCTGTATTTCTTCTGCCACTCTTACGTTGGTCTCTACGTTGTTTTGGAGGCGCTCCATTGGATATTCAATGGCCAAGAGCACTGATGGCGTAGCTGGCCTCATGTTGATGGTATTCTCCTGTTCACTCGTCGTATGTATTAGTTGAGAAATATTGTCTGCTGTGATGTCCACAGCTGTCGTTGTGGGCTGAATCATATTCTGTTTCCTCACTCAAGACGAGCATGCTATGATATTTTGTGTCTTCGATATGTCTTTACTCGTGAATGTGTATATTGAGTTTTACAGCTCGACAAAGTCTAATTTTAGCCAAGAATTAATGTTTTCAACACTACCTTGGGCCAACAATTTATTTTTCGTGTGATATAAATGGATCGTAAGGATTGGCGTCGTAATCTGGTCTTCCACGTGGGCCCCATGCCTATCTTGTCTGTGTTGAATTAGTTCAGGCTTGTAATAGTTGAGGAGGCAAGTTAGAAATGCCTCATAATGGAGTGTATTGTTAAAGGATACTGTAACACATTGGCCAGTATTGGTGTGTTGGACGACACGGCCGACTCGGTTCACACACCTGGCGAGCTTGGTTTTGACCGCATTCTCTTTATTTAGTGTGTAAGTTTTATTCACGGCCGATCGTAAATAGGATCTTGTTTTCACACCAGTCACCTCCAAAGAGCCCTCTCCTGCCGATGACATTATTGCATAATTTTATCAAACCCGCTTGAAGAATGCAGAGATCGCATTGTAGCTCTAGACACGCCGCGGGCAATTTGAAGTCCCATGTTGTGGTTGGTTGGTTTTGAGACACGTCATGCACTTGATTGGTCTAAAATTTGTTAGTGTTCATCTATCACTTGAATTGAATATTATATCTAATACACAATTTTGTTTGCAAAAAACTCACAACTTGTATTAATCTAAGAGCTATTTAACCACAAACATAGAATCACAAAGAGCACAATGATATAAACAAAACAGACAGACAGACAGACAGACAGACAGACAGACAGACAGACAGACAGACAGACGGACGGACGCATGGATAGACGGACGGACGCATGAATAGACGGACGGCAAGCCGGACAGACAGACAAACAGACAGACAGACAGACAGACAGACAGACAGACAGACAGACAGACAGATAGATAGATAGATAGATAGATAGATAGATAGATAGATAGATAGATAGATAGATAGATAGATAGATAGATAGATAGATAGATAGATAGATATGACCATATGATTCACACCCGTGTCTGTAATCTTCAAATGAATATAATAATAACCTTGTCATATTTGTACCGCCTGGCACCCACAGCTGCTATCAGCAACAAGGTAAGAGGTGAGATCAACATATCACACAGCAATTCCAATAACTGTTGTGACATTTCAGGGAGAGACTGTTGTTGACAGCCATCTGCCTGTTACTCATTATGTTTTGAGCGAATATCATCTGTTATTCTTCATGCGCACCAAACAGCGTGTCGTACATAATTGTACTTCTTACCTTTAGTTCCGTATATTTATAGGGAAAGCAAAAATTGCATTTCAGAAAATGAAAAGTGTCTTATGCAGAAAAGTAACTGTCATTGAATGTAAGAAGGAGAATGCTGAAGTACAATATTGAAGCTGTTTTGCTGAATGGCAGTGAATCTTGGAATGTACATGTACACATTGTAAAGACCTTGAAAGCAACAGAGATGTGGCTCCTGAAACAAATGTTGCGAATTGATTGGACTGCCAGAGTAACTAACAACGACTACCTGAAAGAGGTTAATGAAACTAGAACATTGTTTACAACAATCAGACAGAGGCAAACGGCTTTATTTGGTCATATGATGAGATAGATAGACACAGATGAGGCATTGGAGAACATCGTGACAACTGGATAGATCAAGGGGAAGAGAGGCACAGGCAGACGAAGAGAAATGATAATGGATGGACTGAGACATGGCATGGAGGAATATCATCAGCAGAGTTGATCCAGAACACCAAAGGCCGCGATCTGTGGAGAGATATGAAAGCCTAAAACAGCAGGCAGGGCACTTGATGATGATGATGATGATGATGATGATAATGATGATGATGATGATGATGATGATGATGATGGGAATATTAGTTAGTTGGCATACAGTAAAAAAAAAAACATGTAGCATGGGTTTTATCGCTGGAAATGAAATGCAGTTATTGCATTGATATTGCATGCAGTTGCAGTTGCATTGCATGATAAATGCAGATATTGCATGCAGTTATTGCAGTTATTGCACAGGGTGTTTGTAAAGTCTCACTACTCTTTGTATGTAGAACAGCTGTTTGATGGAGAGTATGTTTTCCGTTTGCAAGACGGAAAACATACTCTCTATCAAACAGCTGTTCTACATACAAAGTGTAGTGAGACTTTAAAAACACCCTGTATAATTGCAACAGAAAGGTAAAACAAAGGTCTAAGTCTGAATAACCCAAAAAAAAAAAAAAACACAAGTAAAGGTAATTACAAAGAAATATATATTCCTGAATATAAACATCAAAGTGAAGTGAACTAATCTGAAACAAGTCTACGCATTTAAATATTTGGATATTTTAATAGCAGAAGATGAAATATGTATTAAAGAAGTTAACTGTCGAATTTTATCAACGTGTCAACAATATGAGGACAAGAGATACATGATTACAACCCAACCATCATCACAAATAACAAAAAAGTTACACCTTTATTTAATCCATAGCAAAGACTAGCAAGGTTGGCAGAATACCTTCAACAACTACATAATCCCACACTTGTAACTCAGTGTTTAATTTCACTAATTGAATACATTGTTTTGTATAACATAGAAAACCCAAATGTTGTGCCTGAAGGTTGTGAACAACAGGAACCAAACTTCAGACCATTAACTGTAACATCAATTACACAGACAAGTCTTAAAAACAAAACACGAGGTCTAGATGGAACAACAGTTAACATGCAGTAATGGTAACACTATGGGAAAAGGCAGGATGTGAGAGAGTTCGAAGGGGTAAATGACTTTTGAGTCATATAGGGAAAATGTACGCAAAATTATTGGAACAACGGGCTAGACACACAGTTGAACAACAGTTGAGCAAAGTTCAATTTGTTTTCGGGAAAGGTAAACGATGCAATGATGCACAATTCACACTAAGTCAAATATGTGAAAATACCACCGCATACTGTGACCAGCAAAGTATTGTGTGTGTAGATCAGGAAAAGGTTTTCAACAGAGTAAACAGACATAAATTATGGACCATCCTTGAAGACTACTGGATCTACGGACAATTACTAGAAAACATGATAGCCATGTCCCACTCGAGACAAAGTACAGTAAGAACGCAAGAAGGTATATCAGATATGTTCACAGTCAATACAGGAATGGGATAATGATGTGTGCCTGCCCCCGCCCCACCCCCACCCCCATCCCCTGCTTTTTAATATATACATAGATAGAATAACCAAAGAAGCAAGCTTTCAAAGCACCGATTCGAAAAATGTAGAGCTATTTACTTTAGAGGAAACAAAGATCCAATCGCAATAAATGAGTTTTTATAATATTTGAGATTAGTACCTGTTTTACAGCGACGAGGGCAGACTGCATGATCATATAAATAAGCTGAGTTCAACATGCAGCAGAAACAACATGAATATAAATACCGCTAAAATTGAAGTAATGCGGGTTCGAAGATCTCCTGGTCCACTAAGTATACTAATAAATAGAACACCTCTGAAACAAGTAAAAGAATTCTAATATCATATTACTGGACGCATAGCAACCATGAAAGAAAATATAATAAGAAAGAGATCTGGTGGCGAGACTCCCAGGCCAGGCAGATCAGATAACACTGGGGAAGAGTGACACAGGGACAAGTACTAATAATCGTGATGACGGAGTTAATCCTGACTATATTACCAAGGAAATCCTTTGTGTCAGAATAAGAAACAGAGTGAGAATAGCAACGTGGAATGTAAGAAGTCTGTACGAGGGAAAGCTTAAAGTAGTATGTGATGAGATTGAGAGGTTAAACATTCAAATTTTAGGAATTAGTGAACATCGCTGGAGCGGCAAGGGACATTTTACAACTGAAAATGGAAGTATTTTCATTTATTCTGGTAGAGACGTCGGAGGCCAGAGTGGAGTGGCATTTTGTTTAGATAAGACAACTGCAAAAGCTTTAATGGGATATAATCCAGTTAGTGATAGAATCCTCACTATTAGACTTAAAGGCCGTCCAAAAAACACAATTCTTGTACAGATATATGCACCTACTTCAACAGCAGAGGAGGGCGAAATTGAAGATTTTACAACACACTGCAAGACACATTACATAAGATTGGACATAATGATATAGCAATATTAATGGGAGATTTTAATGCAAAAGTAGGTGCAGGAAGAGCTGAAAAAGAAAGACACGTTTTAGGAAAATTTGGATTGGGAAATAGAAATCATGCAGGTGACAAATTAATTGAATTTTGCACAGAAAATGAGTTCACGATAGCCAACACGCTTTTTAAACAACATCCAAGAAGACTCTTCACATGGAAGTCTCCGGACAGTATTACCAAAAATCAGATAGATTATATTTTAATACAAAGAAGATGGAGATCAAATATAACATCTGCAAAAACCCTACGAAGTGCAGACTGTGATAAAGATCATCAGTTATTAGAAGCAGATCTGAAAGTAAAACTCAAAAAGCTTACCCGAGGACCAAGGCCACTTCGTTTTGATCTCACAAAAATACCAGATGCATACACTGTAGAAGTTAGGAATCGTTTTGGGGTCTTGATGTCTGTACAAGAGGAAATGACACCTGATGAACTGGCAGTACAAGCTAGAGATATCTTGATAACTGCAGCCAAAGATTTAATTCCGACCAAGAAAAAAGCAACGTAAGCCATGGATAACATCAGACACGTTAGAATTAATAAAACAACGAAGAGAGCTGAAAAAGAAAGGAGATGAATCCGATAACAGCAGGATGAAGTATAAATCTTTAACTCGAGAAATAAGAAAGAACACAAGAAAGGACAAAAATCAATACATACAAGATTGCTGTACCAGAATAGAGTATTGTGATAAGACTGGAAGAGATTATGAAATGTTCAAAGAAATGAAGGTATTGACAAGAAATGTTCAACCTCAACTGAATGTTATCTGTGACCAGATGGGAAATACCTTAAAAGAATCTAGGCAAATTCTAGAAAGATGGCAGGAGTACTGCAGTGGAATGTATGATATGAGTGACAGTGAGGATATGAATGAGATACATGTGCCAATGACAGCAGAGACAGAACCTGAACCCTCATTAGATGAAATTGCTTGGGCTATAAAGAACCTGAAGAAAGGTAAATCACCTGGATGTGATGAGATACCAGTTGAACTAATTAAAGCGGGAGGAGAAGAAAGCATACACATATCAGTTATCAGTTATCAGTTGGGGTATCTTCATTGCACTCCGGACATGTCCATAGGTGCTCAAAAATGCAATACACATATATCATGCATTATGTAAAAAGATTTGGAAATATGGTATATGGCCAATACCAAAAAAGGGCAACCTGAAATTATGCACCAACTATAGAACTGTTGCCCTGATCAGTCATGCAAGTAAAATTCTACTAAAAGTCATAATGGGAAGACTTCGTAAGAAAATGTAAGAAGAAATTAACGTGGTTCAAGCTGAATTTAGACAAGGAAGAGGAACAAGAGATCACATATTCAACATGCGATTACTAATAGAGAAGTGCAGAGAATTTAATGTAAACCTATTCTCATGTTTTGTGGATTATTCAAAGGCATTTGACTGTTTACAACATCAGAAACTTTGGGAAATCATGAGGAATATGGGCTTTCCATCACATGTAGTACAACTCATAAAAATGCTCTATCTAGACCAACAAGCAGCGGTTAGAATAGATGGCGAGACATCAGATTGGTTTGACATCAAACAAGGAGTCCGTCAGGGCTGCGTGCTGTCACCCTATTTGTTTAACCTGTACGCCGATAATATAATGAGAAATATAAGAGATGATATAAACAGGGAGCTATATGAAGCCTTAAATATCGGCGGTCATGACATACCAGAGATTCGATATGCTGATGATACAGTATTACTATCCACAACACAGAATGACATAGAAAACCTCATAGCCTCAACCCAATTGAATAGTGAAAATCACAACTTATATCTTAACATAGCAAAAATAAAGATAATGCATAAAGACAAAACTGCAATGGAGAAAGAAATATACGTTAATGGGGAAAAATTGGAGGTGGTGGAAAATTTTGAATATCTTGGGTCACTGATTACCAACAATGGTGACACAGTGACAGAAATTAAACGGCGACTATCAATTGCTCTTCAAAGACTAAAACAACTGAATAAATTATGGAGTGGGACAGACAGAACTACAAAAATTAGATTTTTAAGAGCATGCATCTTTCCCATTGCAACATAGGCCTGTGAGACATGGACACTTACTAAACAAGCTGAACAGCGCATAAATGCCTTTGAACATAAAAGACGAGTTCTAAGAATATCTTGGGTAAAGAAAAGAACAAATGCATCCATACTTCAAGAATTGAATATTGAAGAAGGTTGGCTATTAAAGACGATAAAACAAAGAAATTTGAAATATTTTGGTCACTTGAAACGTCACGAAAGTTTGGAGAAAACAATAATGGAAGGATATATGCCTGGGAAGAGAGGAAGAGGAAGGCCAAAGAGAAGATGGGTGCAGGATGTAGCGGATGATCTCCAGATGGGTGTATCAGACGCAGGACATCTTGCTTATGATCGAGAGGATTTCCGGAAGGTTGTTATGGGAGCGAGGTTCTGCAAAGGACATGCTACTGAATGAATGAATGGATGCATAGTAGGCGAGTATGGACTAGGGAAACAGAATGAAAGAGGTTGCAGACTTGTACAGTGGGCAAAAGAGCATAATATGATTATTGGAAATACCAAGGTCATTATGGACATGGAGGAGATCTGATATCATAAGATCAGAAATCAGATTGATTACATTCTTATCAACAGAAGATTTCGATATGCCTTAAAAGTCGCAAAAACTATACCAAGCGCAGACTACTGCAACGACCATAGATTAATCATACGCTATATACATACATAAAGAAAGTAAATAAAGTCAAATATACACCAAGAAACACTAAATTTGATCTAAGGGCACTGATGAGTGAGGAAATAAAAGATCAATTCAACGTAGAGGTAAAGAACAGATTTGATGCAATATCCCACATGGAAATATTATTTGAAGATGTCGGCGACCAATGGAATGGGAAATATTACAGAAATCAGTCAACCAGGCTGCAGAAACAACCATTCCAAAAATAAAGATAATGGGACGTAGGAAATGGATGACGGTAGACATCTTAACACTCATGGAAATTAGAAGAAATAACACAAATAACCAAGAAAAATATGAAGAGTTTCACAGGAAGATTAGGAAATAATGGAAAAAGGCAAAAGAAACATGGCTTGAGGAAAAATGCAGGGAAACTGAAAACCATCAAAACACGCGGAATACCAAAATAATGCACACAAAAATTAATGACATAATAAACAAATGTACACACACAATACGGGTTGCCTAAAAACCAAAGATGGCAACATCATAATAGAAAAATATCAGATTTTACATGAGTGGTCAGATTATGTAAAAGACCTTTATGTTGATTCAAGATAAGAATACGATATTCAGAATAATAATGAAGGGCCATCAATTTTGAAGATATAATTTCAGAATGCTCTTAACCATATGAAAAATGGCAAGACCCCTGTTCCAGATAACATCACAACAGAAATTATCAATGCCTTAGAAGAATATGTAATAGACCCAGGTCACCAGACTGATGAAAGAAAATATATAACACTGGAGATACACCTCCTTAATTATGTAATTCTATAATTATTGCAATCCCGAAGAAATTAGGAGCCCTGGAATGTGATAAACATCGAACAATTAGTATAAATAGCCACATCACGAAGACAACATTGACATTGCAGCCTTGAATGAGACACGACTTGCAGAAGAAGGCCAAATCTGTGAAGTAGGTGCTGGCTACACATTTTTCTGGAGTGGACAGAAAAGCGAGGAAAGATGCCAATCCGGTGTGGCATTTGCCATTAACTAGCTGAATTTCCGAAGGCTATAAATGACAGGATGACTATTAAGTATATACTCCAGGATTGCCCAAACTACAACATATCCAGGCGAACCTTCTGGCCTAGAGAGACAACAGTGGAAGATAAACTCTATGGACCGCTGAATGAACTAAAAAAGACTGTTAGATTCATACAAGAGACAACATTGCAGTTATAAACATATTTCAGGCGAACGAAAGAAGAAGAAGAAGAAGTTGCCCCTGCTGAAAGGAAAGAAGCATGCAACCATCGTGTCTACGCACCAACCATGACAAAGAAGATGACGTCAAAAACAAGTTCTATGAAGACATGCACAACATATTAACATCTTTTCCCAAGGGAGACAAACGTATACTCCTTGGTGACTTCAATGCCAGAGTAAGCAAGGACATTGCCTCTTGGAGTGGCATCATACCGAGTCGGAAATTGTCACAACAATGGGCTCCCCCTCCTTCAGATCTGTGCCGAACACGATCTCCTGATCACCAACACAATTTTCCGTCTTCCCACGAGAAATAGGACATCGTGGATGCACCCTCGCTCGAAACACTGGCACCTCATTTACTATGTCATCGTCAGGAGGAGTGATAGACAAGAAGTTCGGATGACAAAATTCATGTGTGGTGTCGAATTTTTGATAGACGATCGTCTCATTATCTCGAAAATAAACATGCATATCAAACCACAACGACGTCCTCAAGGAGTAAAAATGCACACACAAAAAAGCACTAAATTTCACCCGCCTAAACAGCAAAAACATGCAGCTGTCGTTTGAAAACACGCTGGAAGACCGCCTCAAGCCAAATACTGCAGCTAAACAGATTGCGGAAAAAGAGTGGAGGGCCCTAAAGGACATAATTTACAACACGGCTATGGAAATCCTGGGTCCAGCCACCTAAAAGCATAAAGACTGGTTTGATGAAAATTCGGAAGATATCAACCAATTGCTGGCCGAGAAATATCTTCTCCTCAAGGCACATTTGAACGACCCGAAGTCAACATAAAAAAAGATGCCTTCAACAACATTCGGAGAGTAGTGCGGCAGAAACTTCGGCATATGCGGGATTCCTGGCTGAACAACAAAGCTGAGAAACTTCAAGGCTTTGCTGACAGACATGATATGAAAAACTTCTACGACTCACTGAAAGTGGTCTACGGTCCTCCATCACCAAGCATAGTTCCCCTCCTCAGTGCAGATGGGGGAACATTGGTCACCGATAAGAAAGAAATCCTTCAATCCTAGGCAGAGCATTTCAGCAACATCTTAAATACGACTGCCTTCTTCGATGATGAAACCTTCAACTGCCTTCTTCAGGTTACCACTAATGATACACTTGATGACTTACCAACCATAGTGGAAGTAAACAAAGCCATCCATCAACTTTCCAGTGGAAAGGCACCTGGTCCTGACTCTATCCCATCAGAGATATACAAGGCAAACGGGCCGTTCCTAATAGAGCAGCTTCACCAAGTCTTCACAAACATATGGGTGAGCGGGACGCAGAGGTGTATCCAAGGCACCAGGGCCGGGTTATATACTGGCCAAGACCTATTGACGCGTCCTCGTCGAGCGTCCTGGGCAACAGGTCCCTTCGTGGTCCTGGCTAAAATCAGTAGGATCGCCGATTCCTCCGAAGTCGGAGAGTGTCTGCCTGTACGGTGAGGAACCACCAGTCTGCACACCAATAAGCCAGACATGGGACAACGGATACTCACGCAAACCTCAGGTCCTGTATGACATCACACTGATGTTGGACAACAGGCTGCCTCCATCCGACATACAGGACTTTGCGTTGGAGCTCACGCCAACGAACACAAGCAAGCAAGCAAGCATATGGGTGAACGAGACAATGCCACAAGATTTCAAGAACGCGTCAATAGTCCACCTTTACAAACGTAAAGGAAACTGCCAATCTTGTGACAACCACTGAGACATCTTGCTCTCAATCGCAGGGAAGATAGTCGCCAGAATTCTTCTCAATCGCCTCACTGCCCATCTCGATCAAGGTCTTCTTCCTGAGAGTCAATGTGGCTTCAGAAAAGAACGAGGAACTGTTGACATGATTTTCGCTGCAAGGCAGCTGCAAGAGAAATGTCAGGAACAGAACTCTGAAATGTTCTCCACTTTCATTGACCTTACCAAGGCTTTTGATACAGTGAGCAGAGAAGGACTGTGGAAGATTATGGCACAATATGGCTGTCCACAAAAGTTTGTCCAAATAGTGCGGCTATTTCATGATGGCATGCAGGCAAGAGGACAGGAAAATGATGAACTGTCTGAGCCCTTTCCTGTCACCAATGGAGTGAAGCAAGGATGTGTCCTGGCACCAACACTGTTCAGCCTCATGTTTTCAGCTATGCTGACGGATGTCTTTGAGAACAATGACATTGGAATAGACATCAACTACCGCATGGATGGAAAGTTATTCAATCTCAGAAGACTGAAAGCCAAAACCAAAAGTAACAGCGACACCGTCAGAGAACTGCTGTTTGCTGATGATTGCGCGCTATATGCCAACTCAGCGGCAGGCATGCAACACGATGTTTCAGCTTTCTCATATGCCTGTGCCAACTTTGGGCTCGATATCAACTTGGAGAAGACTGTAGTTATGTACCAGCCAGCTCCGGGGAATAATCACACCGTGCCAAATATCAAGGTGAACGGTCATAGACTAAGTGTTGTGGACAAATTCATCTATCTTGGCAGCACTGTGTCACAAGCTGCCACAATTTATGACGAAGTGAGTGCAAGAATCTCCAAGGCCAGCGCGGCCTTTGGCAGACTGTACAAGAATATATGGGACAGAAATGGAATAAGCTCGCAAACAAAACTGAAAGTCTATAAAGCAGTCGTATTATCCTCACTGCTATATGCTTGTGAAACATGGACTGTTTATAAGCGACATGCTAGGAAATTAAACCACTTCCACACAGTCTGCCTTAGGAAGCTATTGAAGATTAAATGGCAAGGCAAGATCCCATACACTGAAGTTCTAGAAAGAGCGTCCATGCTCAGTATCCACACTCTACTAATGAAAAATCTGATTCGCTGGGTTGGTCACTTAACTCGTATGCCAGATCACAGGCTCCCTAAACAAATTTTTTACGGCGAGCTGCGTTGTGGTAAACGCTCCCAAGGCGGCCAGAGGAAACGCTTTAAAGACACTCTGAAAATCTCGCTGAAAGCTTTTGGAATTCATCTTGACACCTGGGAGACTGCTGCTAAAGACCGTAATTCGTGGCGTACATCATTACATAAGGGTGCAGTCACTTGTGAAGCAACCAGGACTGCAAGAGCTGTGAAGAAAAGGCTGGAGAGAAAAACCACTTCAGGAGATCCTCCTGCTGGAACGTCAAGCATTCTTTGCCCACATTGTCAAAGAACATTTCGAGCCAAAATAAGCCTTATCAGCCATCTTAGAACTCACGGCTCCATACATTCAACCCCACTTGATGAAATGAATGGTCATCATCATTATTGATGGACAAACAACATATTTAAGATATTTACGGAAAACACGGACGAGGGGGTGTGGGCAGAAAAGAAGGGGGAGAGAGAGAGAGAGAGAGAGAGAGAGAGAGAGAGAGAGAGAGAGAGAGAGAGAGAGAGAGAGAGAGAGAGAGAGAGAGAGAGAGAGAGAGAGGTTAGGCAATAGTTTATCAGTGATCGCCTGTTGCACAGGGAAACACAAATCAGTGACTACAGGCAGCTACAATTGATGGAATCAGGCATCCAGTTGGACACTAGCAGGAAGGGTCGTGGTAGAGGACGTAGCTGAGGCGCGCATAACCCTCTGTGACCTCTTCACCTGTATCTATACTCTTCGATATCTTCTCAGAGAAATGGGTCATATATGACATGTCTGCCGTAAGGCGGGATGTTGGATGACAATTTATGTTATGAGGTGTGGTGTTGGATGACAATTTCTGCTGTAAGGTGGCATGTTGGATGATAATTTCTGCTGTATGGTAGGATGTTAGATGACAATTTCTGCTGCAAGGTGGCATGTTGGATGACAATTTTCGTTATGAGGTCGGCTGTTGGATGACAATTTCTGCCATAAGGAATAATTTTGGATGACAATTTCTGCTGTTAGATAGGATGTTGGATGACAATTTCTGCTTTCGCATAGGATTTTGGATGATAATATCTGCTGTGAGGTGAGATGTTGGATGACAATTTCTGTTATGAGGTGGGCTGTTCAATGGCAATTTCTGTTATGAGGTGGGCTGTTGGATGACAATTTCTGCGGTAAGGTGGAATGTTGAATGACGATTTCTGCTGTGAGGTGGGGTGTCGGATGACAATTTCTTCTGTAAGGTGGGATGTTGGGTGGCAATTTCTTTTATGAGGTGGGATGTTGGTTGGCAATTTCTGTTATGAGGTGGGATGCTAGATAACAATTTATGTTATGAAGCGGGATGTTGGATGATAATTTCTACTGTAAGGTGATATGTTGGATGATAATTTCTACTGTAAGGTGATATGTTGGATGACAATTTCTACTGTAAGGTGATATGTTGGATGATAATTTCTACTGTAAGGTGATATGTTGGATGACAATTTCTGCTTTCTGCTATAAGGTGGCCTGTTGGTAGACAATTTATGTTATGAGATGGGATGTTGGATGATAATATCTACTGTAAGGTGATACGTTGGATGACAATTTCTGCTGTAAGCTGGGATGTTATATGACAATTCCTGTTGTATGGTGGTATGTTAGATGACAGTTTCTGCTGTAAGGTGGGACGTTGGTTGACATTTTATGTTATGAGGTGGGATATTGGATGACTATGTTATGAGGTGGGATATTGGATGACAATTTATGTTATGAGGTGGGATATTAGATGACAATTTCTGTTATGCGGTGGGATGTTGGATGACAATTTCTGTTATGAGGTGAGCTGTTCGATGACAATTTATATTACGATGTGGGCTGTTGGATGACAAATTCTGCTGTGTTGGATGATAATTTCTGCTCTGAGGTAAGATGTTGGATGACAATTTTTACTGTCAGACAGAATGTTGAATGACAATTTTTGCAGTAAGGTGAGATGTTGGATGACAATTTTTGATGTGAGGTAAGATGTTGGATGATAATGTCTGCTCTGAGGTAAGATGGTGGATGAGAATTTCTTCTGTGAGGTATGGTGTTGGATGACAATTTCTGCTGTCAGGTAGGATGTTGGATGACAATATTTATGCTGTCAGGTAGGATGTTGGATGATAATTTATGCTGTCAGGTAGGATGTTGGATGACAATTCCTGCTGTCAGGTAGAATGTTGGATGATAATTTCTGCTGTGAGGTAATATGTTGGATGGCATTTTATATTTCAATGACATTTGTCTGTATTCAAATAACTTAATGCATCAAAATTAATCCATAACGAGGTCATTTAGATAGTATAGTATGTAATACAGTATATAGATAATACTCACTGCCCACTCACCCACCCACCCACGAAATCACACATGTACACGGCCCATTCTTTGCGTCAGATAATAATCAGAAGAATAAGGAAACCACGTGTAGGGTGGAAGTTAACATCACCAACAAATTTTGTTGTCACAAGGTTCCGGAAGTGACTTAATACATTTCCGTACCAGGATTAGATTTGGGGAAGACTATTCCTGATTTAAATGTGATTGGCATATTGCGGTGCTTTACGTGAAAATGACGGAGCAAGCACGCTATTTATATTGCGGTACTTTACGGTAAAATGATGCATCAAGCAAGCTAATTGTGGAACACTGTCCCAGAACTTGACGGGGTAACGTTTGATTCCTTAAATATCACACACACACATACACACGCTCGCGCGCGCGCGCGCACACACACACACACACACACACACACACAAGTAGATTTGTGTATGTGATGTTTTAGCACACGTATTTGTATGTTATGAATTTGAATGAAACTTTTAAGATGATACTTATAGAAGATCGGAAGTAGATATTCAAAACAACGGTGATGTCTACCAATACTTGCCGCGGAAGTTGAAGATGCAGTATATCGCAAGAAGAAAGAAAGGCACCCGGTCCTGACAACATTAGATCGAAGGAAGTTGAGGCTGTATGTGATTTTGGAATCGAAATATTGACAAACTTCCTAAATGACATTTACACTAGTGGGTACATTCCTAGTGGTCTATTAAAATCCACGTGTATACTATACTATATAGAATATTATATAGCTATACAGTATAGTTCTGCCATAGAAACCAGGCACTTTAGAATGCAAATAGTATCGCACAAATCCAAATAGTCTTATGAGTCACATGACACAGCTGTTACTGAGAATAATTATGAAAAGAATAAGAGACAAGATTAAACCAGAAATTAGTGATTAGTATACCACAACAAGCAATGATGTACAGACCAGAGGGACCGCGTAAACAATGGACGTAGGGAATAACAGAGTCCATGTGAATATCGATATATGAAGCCCATAAGCGGGCATTCTCCCGCCGTTTATACTTCACATCGACACCGCAAGGTACAAGAGGAACAAGATGAGATAAGATGAGATGCTTCACAGACTACACAAAAGCATTTGAAAATATGAAACATGGAGAAATAATACAATTACTAAAGCAACTGAACATTGACGACAAAGATCTGCGACTAATACAGAACTGGCAGTAATTTTTAAAAAAAAATGGCAGCAAACAGCAACCATAAGAATCGACAACCTTGTAGGAACATTTCAGTGTATAAAGAAGGGAGTCAGACAAGGTTGTGTAATGTCTCCTGATTTGTTCTCATTGTACAGTGAACATATCATGAGATCTACAGAAAATATGTCATGGACCCTGGTTGGTAAACATAATATAAATAACCTACGTTATACTGATGATACCGTCTTGATAACAACAAGTTAGAAGGAACTACAGAAAATTATAGACACAGTGGTTGTAGAAAGTGAAAAACTGGTCCTTAGTTTAAAAACAAAATAGAAAGACAGATGTCATGTTGGTATCAAAGAAACAATTTGGGCCAAAATGTGTAATTAAAGTAAATAACGTTATTTTGGGGCAAGTGCAGATATTCATATATCTAGGCACTTGGATAGGTCGGTCTCTCTGGCTGTGGGGTTACAACACTTTCTCTCTGTAATCCCGTTTATCACGCAGAGTCTCGTAGCGGAGCGAGAGCTGAGGCGGTTCGACCCCCGCTCGTGACTTGCGGGATACTGAGCCGGCCGCTCAGAAAGCAATGGCAAACTACTGAGCGTAATCTTGCCAAGAGATCAACATACAGCTGAAAGATGCTGGTGTTGACAGCTAAGTCCTGTAAAGGATATGCTAATAAAAAAAAAAAAAAAAAAAAAAGGCACTTGGATAACATCAGATGGAAGATGCATCACTGAAATAGAGAACAGAATGTGACAAGCAAAAACTACATTATATCAAATGAACGTTTTATGCAATAAGTCATTGTCCATAAAAGTTAGACAAAGAGTTCTTGAATTTTACATAGAACCAGTTCTTACATACGACTGCGAATCCTGGACAATTAGCAAAAAGGCGAAAACATCCACGGAAGCCTTTGAGATGTGGTTTTATAGAAGAATGCTGACAATTAATTTCACAGCCAAAATGAGCAACCTGGACATTTGAGGGAAGCTGGGCCATCATCATCATCATCATCATCAAGTGCTATGCCGACTGGGGTAGCTTTCATGACTCCCCACAGATCTTGGTCTCTCGCCCTTTGGATGAACTCTACAGTTGATATTCCTCCATGCCACCGTCGCAATTCATCCGGCATCATTTCTCTTGATCTGCCTCTGCCTCTCTTCCCCTCGATCTTCCCAGTTGTCACGATGTTCTCCAATGCCCCTCATCTCATCACATGACCAAAGAAAATGTGTTTGCCTCTTTCTTATTGTTGTATATAATGTTCTAGTTTCATTAGCCTCTTTCAGGCATTCGTTGTTAGTTACTTTGGCAGTCCAACGAATTCGCAGCATTCGTCTCAGGAACCACATCTCTGTTACTTCCAATCTCTCCCTAATTTGTTCATTTACATTCCAAGATTCACAGCCATACAGCAAGACAGGTTCTATATAGCACCTAAGTACTCTCTTTTTTCCATTCAATGATATTGACTTATTGCTTAAGGTATTCTTCATTTTCTGAAATGCAGCCTTTGCTTGCCCTATTCTGCTTTTAATTTCTGCTGTGCATCTTCCATCTGATGTTACAAATGTCCCTAGATATTTAAAACTATCCACTTGGTGAAGAATTTTCCCTTCTATCTCTATTTCACTATTGTGTGTTACCTGTTTCTTTGATATCACCATTGTTACTGTTTTCTTGATATTCAAGGAGAGTCCTTTCTTTGAACTTTCTCTGACTACAATGTCCAGCAGTTGTTGTAGATCTTTTGCATTATCCGCCATCAATACTGTGTCATCTGCATTGCGTATATTATTTTTATTATAACCTCCAAATATTATTCCTGGCCTTTCTTTGATCTCTCTCATTATTACTTCGCTATAGGGGGAGACTCTGGTGATCGAGTGAAATGGCGAATCATGACCGCCCACGCTTTCCGGCATGGCACATGATTGATTGATTGATTGATAGGGGGAGAAGAGATCTGGTGACAAAACACATCCCTGTCTTACACCCAGCTTTATGTGTTCATAATTTCCTTCTTTATTTCCCATTTTAATTGCTGCTATTTGGTTCCAATAAATATTATTTTTATTATTCTGAGATCTTTCCCACCAGTGTCAATAATAATACGAGTAATAAGCTGAGTCACAAAGCCAAATTATCACAAACATCAAAAAGAAGCAGTCATCGTTGTTTGGCCACATTATGAAAAGACAAAAACTGGAACATGTTGTGGCAACGAGAAAGATTTACGGAAAGAGTGATAGAGGAAGACAGCATGGGAAGATTCTAGACAGTTGTGTTATGGCACGGAAGGGAGTCAACACACGAATTAATCCATGCCGTCGGAGAACGCAATTTGTGGAGAGGGATAATCGCCCACGCCAGCCGGCAAGGCACTGGATGATGATGATGACCATAATCCCAGTACGTCTAAGGGCATCAAGAATCCGCTGATTCCAAGCACCACACACACAGAATGGCGGTTATACAGTAAAGGTTATTATAGTGCGTTCAGATTTGTTCGCCTCCATATAAAAATCCATATCTCAGTAACCAACTGAGGGAAAATTATGAGATTTAGCATATAACATTATCATCATGTCAACCCAACAAAAACATTTTTGTTCTGGAGATTTTACAGCAGATTTCAAAGTTTGTTTATATGTGGTATATAATTTACGAGTCAGAGATGAAGTGCACATTTTTAGAAGTATTACATTTTGACACGGAAACATCAGCGTTGAATGGTTGTTTCTTGTGGTTCACGAGAAAGGCCTTATGACAAGAACCCCGCGCAGTTTAAAATGGGAGTGTTCAGACTAGTTCAGAGGTGTCGTCAGTATGTGGGTACTTTCATGAATCTTGATTATTTTTTTTTTAAATCTTACCACTTATCGCTAACATCTAAATGTGTGAATATTGTTCAGTGGGATTGAATGTGAAATTGTGTACACTTCAAAGCATCGCTATGACGTTGTACACAATTTTTTTGACAAGAAGCTGATAGAAGGAAATTGTTTCAAACTGTTAAATCCCGAAAAAAGAACGGTGCATGCATTGGGTTTGAGTAAACGGTCATTAGTCGATGGGTGCAAGAATCTTGAATTAAACCACCACGCAATAATCAAACGGTAGGTAGAAAGGTTATTGTAGACAGCTTTGACAAGGATTTCATAAGGCGAGCTATTATAAAAATGTTTTAAAAAGTCGCTTAAAAGTCGGCAGGGTCGACTTCATTGCACCGGGTTCTATCCCATATGTCTTGGTCTCTTTCCGCAGAGCGGAAAGCATCGCACAAAGCATGAACTCCGCAGCTCTAGCGACGACACACAGGAGTCTCCGAAAAATTTAACTCGTGAACCGAAGGATGCGGCGCGGAATCGAACTCACAACCTTTGGAGCCCGAGTAAAAAGGCTTGACCACTTCACCACGGAGACTCCTAAAATTATAAAAATTTAGGATTTTATATCCAGGATTATCCAGCATTATAAAAATGCTGGATGCCAAAGAAACAGTGACTGTAAGAAAACTTAGGGTTTGGTTGAGAAAGAACAATAACATAGAGCTATCCAAAACAACTTTGTGGAAAATTATAAGGACATTATCTTCACTTTTAGAAAGTACAAGGGAGGTAGAAATATTCTTTGCGAGCAGCCGCATTTAGGAGCCATGAGAAGCAGATACCTACGTGAAATACGGGAAATGCGCAAAGAAAATTATGGCATAGTGTATTTGGATGAAATGTGGATCAATGCGCACCACACAAGTGATAAGGAATGGCAATCAGTGGATGGACAGATAAAGCGATATGTGCCCAGTAGTATAGGACAGCTTTTGGTCATGGCCCATGCTGGTAATACGCATAATGGCTTATAACAGAATGCTGGGCTCGTGTTCGTATCAAAGCATACAGACAATAGGGATTATCATAATAAGATTAATGGTAATGTATTTAGAGATTGGCTCGATAATACTGTGCTTCCATCCCTAGATAGACCGTCGTGTCCAATTATGGACAATGCATGATATCAATGTTGTTGCCCAAGAAGACAAAATAACTACAGCATCGAGCACAAAGGGAGCAATAAAGATATGACTCCGAATGGAAAACATACCATTTCCAGAAAGATATTTCTAGCCAGAATTGTTGTCCCTCGTAAAACAGACGCCAAAAAGCAAGAAATATCAAATCGACAAGTTGTTAGAAGAGCATCGTCATGTGTGCTTGAGACATCAGCCGTCCCACTCTAATTTTAACCCTATAGAACTTGTGTGGGCTAAAATTAAAGGACAGGTGGCAGCTGACAATATTATATTCAAATTGTGTGACGACAAGATACTAAACCAGTCCGCGCTATTAAATATTGATAAAAGTTACTGGGAAAATGTGAGGACCATGTGTTGAAAGAGCGAGAGGACTATTGGAGAAAGGATGGATTGAATTTTATGCAACCGAGAGCAGTCATCAACCTACCGGAATCGTCTGACACATATTAAGTTCTGAGCAGATCGCAGACCTTAATCCGCGTGCACGTTTACTGGGATATTTTTCTCCAACTATTCAGACGAATTGCAGGCCCTAAACATTACAGCATCAGCACAATGTCAATGGCAACAGCTTGTATTCCACAGTGATGAATTTTCAATTCCGCAAGCCCTCAGCGGTGACAAACAACTGGTATTGAAAAGGGGAAAAAAACACACACACACTAAACGCATTGAATACCAACAGAAGAGTAATATTGCGGTAGAAACTGACATATTGTGGAATAACAAGAAACGTGAGAGCAAACACGTTGTCAAATTAGGGGACAACACACGTGCATACTAATCAATCTATAAATTTCAATGAAAAGAGGACCAAGATCTTGGTCGTTAAGAAGAAAGCCCACTACAGAGACACTGACAACTATTTTCATAGTGCAAAACAGGTAATCATGTTCCGTCTCTGAATAGTAAACAGCACAATAGACAATCTTTCACGAAGACTCAAAGCGGGTCTGTCACCCATGTGTACGTGTGAACAAACTACACAGACAGCTGAACAGATCCTTAAAAATGGACACAAGATGACTAAATTTCGGTATCATTTCTGGTCACTCCATACGAACATTAACGCACAGCTGTTTGGAAGCTTTCACGAACTCAATATAAAAAGCTAACATGAATACTTGTGTACACATTATTAACCAGCAGCTGAAGAAACAAGAAGGAAATGAAAAATAAGGTAAGAAATATATTCCTTCTACTTTCCTTTAAATTTACACATTATTTACCCCATGCCTCTGTAAATTCTGTCTTTACTAATATACACATTGCACCCCTCTCGGGATTCTCCGTGGTGAAGTGGTCAAGCCTTCTGACTCGGGCTCCGAAGGTTGTATGTTCGATTCCGGGCCGCGTCCTTCATTTCACGAGTGCATTTTTTCGGAGACTCCCGAGGGTCGTCGCTGGAGCTACGGAGTTCGTGCTTTGTGCGACGCTTTCCACGCTGCGGAAAGAGACTGAGCCATATAGGATAAAAACCCGGTGCAATGCAGTCGACCCTTTTAAGCTACTTCTTTTATTGCACCCACTCCCATACGAATCCGGATACTCCTTGTGTCGTCATCTGAATTGGCGGGGCATTCATTACTGTAAAAACAGGTTTGTTAGCGAGAAATAACTAGTTTTTCGTCAAAACATCAAAGAAATGTCGCCGCTTTCGATGATTTAAGTTGCTTTTGGACCTATCAAAGACATATTCCTTGGGTGTGGGTAAATATAAGACGGCAGGAAAAATTTCATAATGATGCAACAGACCGTTTTCAAAATAATTGATCGTGAATGACGGCATTCATTTATGGACATACTATAGTGCCTGATTGCCAAACAAGATCCGGGCGACATTTATATAAACCAAAAATACTCTGCATTGATCGGCCTCCTACACCACAACTTGAAATAGCATACCTTTATCTGACATTAAAGCATAGGTCCACAACCAACTCTCTAAAAGCCCTCCTGTCCTTAGCTATCATCACTTACATCTCTTCCCCTTATTATTCATTGTTCAGCGAAAGATAATTTACATGTGAAAGTTGGACGTCAGAACCACTGACAATACCCCCCGGTTTACCGCAGGGTTCACTTTTATCATCTGTGCTGTTCAAAGTTTAAGCAGTGAGCATACCCAGTGAGCACGACGGGGGAGACAATGTACTATGCCGACGACGTGTTCGTGTACTGTCAAGGGAAAGACCAACAGCGGGTTGCTGATGGAGTCGTCAGAAGTCGATCGCGTAAGCCAGGGGTCACCAAACTACGGCCCTCGACGTCATTTCATCCGGCCCGCGACGTACTCGAACTTGCTTGATATAACGTATGAAACACGAGACGTTGTGATACAATTTAAATGTAAATATTATGTTTAGAATAATAGGGGATCTTCACACGTGCGGAGACCTCCTTGCTGCTCTATGCTGTTTATTTATGGGGCCCTATTTATATATTTTGCAAACCTTATTATGCGATATATTCTATTACCAAATGAAGCCGCCTGCCGTGGCTCTACAAGAGTATGGAGTAGCTTATCCCATGATACCCTGATAAAAAATGCATAGGATGCTTGGATGTTGTGTTGGCGTGCCTATAAGAGCCCAGTCACGCCATGTTCCCGCCTCTTTGGCCTTGAGAACAACTGAGGCCGAAGAGATGCTGATGTCTAATTTTCAGCAGAGGGTTTGAACTCATCCCTCTGAGTCACTACCCAGCAGATGGGCAAACGTGCCCCAGACACGGCCGAGCGTGGCCACTGTTTTTCCACACCGCAGTTGAGAGGGCAGACAGGCTCTGTGAAGATCCAAAAGATCCAAGAGGATCTTGGTTGTGTATTGACGATTATCTGCTGCGGGGCCTTCATAGTTTAAATAGGAACACAGGAATAGAATAGCTATGTCTGTGCCCGAGGGCAATAATGGAGGGGTATACGCATGGGAAGAGAGGAAGAGGAAGGCCAAAGAAAGGATGGGTGTAGGATGTGGCGGATGATCTCCAGATGGGTGTATCTGAAGCGGAACATCTTGCTTATGATCGAGAGGTTATCCTGAAGATTGTTATGGGAGCAAGGTTCTACAAAGGACATGCTACTGAATGAATGACCTTTGTTCCACCTGGTTGTCTGATAATTGCTGGCGTTTTGCATCAAACTACAGTTACAGTGTTGGATGACTACCCATGCTGTGATGGAAGATCGCTGGTACTTTGAAGGATGATCATGTGTATGTTTATTCATGGGGATGCCTATTTTGTTATTGCATCTAATCATGCATTTTATTTATTTGTGCATTGGCATTATTAATCAGATGTTGTTGTATCTTTTCAATTACATTATTCTGATTCCCTGTACACGGACCTGAATTTCTTCTGATATTTCTAAATCTTTTCTTTTCTTGTTAGCCGTAGAAATAGAATGAGATTCTCTCTGTCTTCTTATTCCTCTCTGCTTCTACGGCCCATGAGCAGTCGGCATTGTGCTGTTATCTCTATCATCCCTGTGCGGTTACACAAAGGTACCATGTACCTTTGATGAGCCGTAGCTTCACCAGTGACCCATAATCCTCTGCTTTTCTTCTGTTTCAAAAGGATTTTAATTATGTTTCTAATTTAATGTCTTTTTTTCATTCTCAGATCCCGTGTACTTCACCCTTAATTATGGCTACTAGGAAAACAAAAGTGAACGTCGAGTGTCGATTTTTCAATGAGGAATGGGGAGTAAAGTACTTCTTTGTGAAAACAAAGGACCAGAAAACCAGTTGCGTAATATGCAGCGAAAGTGTTGCCGTTTTCAAAGAGTACAATCTTCGGCGTCACTACGAAACAAAACATGCATCAACATATTAAAAGTTTTCTGGAAAGTTACGCTCTGGGAAATGTGAGTCCATTAAACGTGTTTTTGAAACACAAAGAAATCACTTCACGAGAAAATTTGCTGAAAATGAATCTGTCACTCGTACAAGTTACAAAACAGTGCATAAGATGGCAGAAAGAGGAAACCGTTTAATGATGACAACTTCATCAAAGAGTGTATGATCGAAGCAGCAAATGACTTGTGTCCTGAGAAAGCCGATTTGTTTGGAACTATTAGCCTTTCGGCAAGTTCAGTTCTGCGGAGAACAGAAGAACTTGGAGAGAACATAGTGCTACAGATACGCGAGAAAGTTAGGATTTTGTTGTGGTATTCTCTGGAGCTGGATGAGTCTTCTGACCTCTAGAGTACGTCACAACTTCTCGTGTTTATTCGTGGTGTCAATTTGGACTTTCAGATAACGGAAGAATTGGCGTCCGTTTGCAGCATGCATGGAACAACAACTGGGAAAGACATTTTCGTGGATGTGCAAACAATTTTGCAAGACTATAACCTTCAGAGGAATCAGCTTCTAGGTGTTACAGTTGATGGAGGGGGGAAAAACATAGCTGGAGTGAGGAGGGGTCTGGTGGGGCAGATCAGGACTCAATTGGAAGATTTATAAATTCCGGGCGTTCTGTTCATACCCTGCATCATACATCAGCAAGTACTCTATGGGAAGACTTATATATTTATTGTGTACTGAAACCAGTTGTTTCTGCTGTGATCTTCATTCAGGAACTTGCACCCAATCACCGTCAGTTCCAGGCTTTTCTTGAATAAATTGATTCTGAATTCTGTGACTTGCCTTATCACACATCAGTCAGGTGGCTCAGCTGCGGTAAAGTCCTGCTTCGTTTTTACAAGCTCCGAAACGAAATAGATGTTTTCCTCACTGAAAAAGACAGAGCTGATTCACAGCTGTCAGATCCTACCTGGCTGTAAAAGTTGTAATTTTTGGTCGACATGAATGAACTGAACTTGAAACATCAAGGAAAGGTTTACCTCGTCTGTGATCTCTACCTAACCATCAAAGGATTTCGGAGAAAGCTGTCATTGTTAGAAGCACAACTGGAAGGAGAAAACCTTTCTCATTTTCACTGTTTCAAAGAGTTTGGAGAGATTTTCAGATCTTGACAGAATTGAGAGTGACATTCTTCTGTTCCAAAATCCGTTTGAATGTAACCTTGATGATGTGCCAGTTGAACTACAATTGGAGCTAATTGATTTGCAAGCAAATGACTTGATGAAAGAGAAGCACAGAGAAGGAAAACTTGTTGAATTGTACCGCTCCTTACCTGATGTTGAGTTTCCGAAACTTAAGAAATTTGCAGCTGGTATGGCATCAGTGTTTGGAACAACTTATGGCTGTGAGCAAACATTTTAAAAAATGAAGTCTGTGAAGTCACCACATCGAACGCGATTGACTGATGAACATTTGAAAGCAATTCTCTTGATTGGATACAGCAATTCCAAACCAAACATTGATGGTATTTTGAAAGCCACACGTCAGTTTCACATATCTCCCTAACCTCTTTTGCTGCTTAGTTTGTGAGATTCGGATATGTGCACATTAGGTCTGATGTAACTATCTTTTTGCTAACGTCGCCTTCTTTGATAACTTTGTTTAGTAAATAAATGTGTTGGTTGTCTTTGTTTGTTTTGTTGTTGTTGTGTGCATTGCACGCCCTTCCTATAATTAACTTATTTTTTCGTCTTTTTTCCCAGAGCTTTCGTTCTAGCTTGCAATTATTGTTAAAGTTAGCTGTATATCCTTTACAGGACGTTTGCAGTCAACACCTGCATTGTTTTCTATTGTTGATGTCTTGGCAAGTTTACGTTCAGTAGTTTACTATTGCTTTCTGAATGACCGGCACCCATAATATAGCACAAAAACAAGTGCAACGTTGTCTGCTGCCAAATCGCGTGCAGCTGTGTTTCGAAAGCGGGTATACCTGATTACGAACCGCGTCCGTAAGACCTTCGCCACGGAGACGGCGCAAGTATTGTACAGAATGACTATCCGGCCCGCGCTCGTCATTTTCATAGCTAATCCGGCCCGCCGTGAAAAAAGTTTGGTGACCCCTGGCGTAAGCAGATGGTGCGGGGCAGCCGAAGCATCTGTCAACGCAACGAAGACGGCTGAGACGTAGTTCTCTTTAAATAACCTAGTTGTTATTAGTCATACACCTCCTGTAAACATTTGCTCCGAGTAGTGGAGAGGACCCATGTAATGAAAAACATCGAAATGGGGATATATCGAAGTCTAGCCTTTACCGAATACATAGACCACGTGATCATGAAAACTCGAAAAGGTTTGATTGCAATGAGGGTTTTTTTTTTTTTTTTGCATATCCTTTACAGGACATCGCTGTCAACACCAGCATCTTTCAGCTGTATGTTGGTTTCTAGGCAAGATTACGCTCAGTAGTTTGCGATTGCTTTCTGAGCGGCCGGCTCACATACCCTGTAAGTTACCGATGCGATTCGAACTACTGCTGATTCTCACCGTCATCACGTTACCCATGAGAGTATACGAGATTACGGAGAAAAGTCATAACCTCTAAGCCACGAAGCCGGCATGAGAGTAGTGGCTGTGGCAAACTGTGACTAGGGTCTGTTATACTAGGGTGTGGTCCTTTCTGTACGAGAAGTAAGACTTTTGCGAGGACCAAGTGATGACTGCAAATCTATAACCATGGTCAGACTGCGAGAACAGCAAATTAAAAGAGGTCTGGCCAAACAAGAACACTACGCAGGAAGCCAAAGAAGATTGATAAACCAGCACATAACTGGTGTAGTTAGCCGCTACACGCTGTGGGATTTGCTGAGGAGGGGATCCGAGCACTTATGGACTGAATGGTTCGATGTGCAATGTGGATGATCTGTCGACTAATTAACTAACTAATCTGTAATTGGGTATGCTCTGATGATCCTGACTCTCAGCCACACACAGATGGAAAGACTCGAAAGAGCGCAGAATGAGGCCATGCCTATCACATTTGGGTGCTCAAAAGATACAGCATGCAAGGTGATGAACTATCTACTTGATTTCTCCAACCATGGAGAACAGAAGACGGATGTGCCGTGTGGGTAGGAGCACGAGTCAACGCCGACATACAGCATCCACTGTACAATGCCATTCGGGCATAAAAGGTTGCAGATTAAAATGAGGAAAATCTTGGATGGGCCAAGCCGAAGACGTTATTCAACAGGTGTGTTCACTAGAGGACATAGCACCTGACGAAGAATGGGTGCCAGTGACAGAAGTGTGTGCTACGTCCTTTTGTGGGCTTGGCTGCTATGGGTAGTGGTAAAGCAGTGAACCGTGCTGACATCCTGAACGCCCACAGGGAGGTAGGACGAGTGAAGGACACAAAAGAAGGGTGTGATTATGTAACTTTGACCAGACTGCTAGAACATAAAGTCAAACGGGGTCAAGCTAGACTAGAGTGTCTTTCGGGAAGCTAAAGCAAAATAATTAACCAAAACAGAACTAGTGATATCAGTCGCTACATACCGAGGAGAGAGTTAGAACACTTATGGACTAATAGTTCGATGTGTAATGAGGATGACCGGGTGATTTAAAGTAACTATCCATAGTGTTTCAACCTGTGACGTCGGCAGAATAATAGTCATTGGCATATACTATTGCAGCTGCCTGTTAAGTTTCTGAACTTAAAGATAGACAAACTTTCCAAATTGTGTCGTGCAGATAAATCATGCAAAATATTCGAATCATTCCGATAGCCTCTGGTTTCAGCTGTTTTGGCAACGATCCAGAACAATATTGTGGAGCGGTCGGCGTTGAATTACAGCAGAAGCGAGAATATATGAGTAATATAATCAAAGATATGGAAACTAATCACCAGAAAAATGAATCCAGAAATTTTTTTAAAGAACTTCAGTAAATGAAACGAGGGCACCAACAAAACACATATGGTTTAAAAGACAAAAATGGGAATATGATAAATACCAATGAGGAAATGTGCAACACATGGAAAGAATATTTTATTGAATTATAAATTGTGAAGCTCCAAGTAACATTTTCTCACAGGAAGAGGTTCTAACATGCGAACCACAAATTGAAGAACCTACATTTGAAGAAATCCTATATGTAATCACACGACTTAAAAACAATAAGGCAACTGGGACTGATGGAATTGCTGCTGAATTTATAAAGGCAGGTGGCCATGCATTACATCTAAAGCTATACGAACTAATAATAAAAATCTGGAGGACAGAAGAATTACCCCATGACTGGAAAGAGTCATTATTGATACCTATCTTTAAGAAAGGAGACAAGTTCCAATGTGGAAATTATAGAGGAATATCACTACTGTCCACAAGCTATAAGATACTATCCGCAGTATTACTAAATAGACTAAAACCATATTCAGAAGACATATTAGGTGACTACCAGGCGGGTTTTAGACAAAATAGATCAACAATAGATCAGATATTTTATCTTACGACAAATAGCCGAGAAACATTGGGAATATAAAAGAGATCTCCATAACAATTTTGTGGATTTTAAAAAGGCTTATGATAGTGTCCATAGGAATAGTCTATGGAATGCTATGCAGGAATTTGGAATACCAAGGAAGTTAATCAACATGACCAGACTATGCATGGAAGATACCTATAATATAGTAACATATAAAGGCAGGAAATCAGACCCCTTCCAAATAACATCTGGCTTGAAACAGGGTGATGCACTATCGCCGCTACTCTTCAATCTGGCTCTAGAGAAAGTTGTAAGGAAGGTAAAGGAGGAATGTGATATTGGAGGAACATCCAAGCTGCTTGGTTATGCAGATGATATAGATATTATAGGGCAAAGTGAACAAAAGACATTGGAAATATTGACTCACTTAAAGGAAAAAGCCCAACAGATGGGGCTGGTTATCAACCAAGATAAGACAGAATATATGGTAATTTCAAGAGACGGAATGGCTAAAAACTCTGGCCACATACAAATAGATAATATGACCATTAAAAGAACGGAAACATACAAATACCTGGGTACAATCTTCAACTGCTCCAACCTCATAAGGGAAGAAATAAAAACTAGAATCAACTCTGGAAATAAGATATACTATGCACTACAACATCTACTAAAATCAAAGGCGCTATCTCGTAACACCAAAATCACAATATACAAAACACTGATCAGGCCAGTTGTGCTGTATGGCTCTGAAACCTGGAGTACAACGAAAGGAGACGAAGCCTTGTTACAAACCTTTGAGAACAAAATTTTAAGACGCATCTTTGGACCCATTAGGGATACACAAAGTGGAGAGTGGAAAAGAAGAAGTAACAAAGACATTTATGATCTGTTTAAGTCCCCGCTAATCACTGATATCATGAAGGCTAATAGACTACAATGGCTGGGGCATATAGAAAGAATGGAAGATAATAGGGAAACAAAACTCGCTTACACTCAGGAAATAAATGACCGTAGACCCCGAGGTAGACCAAGAAGGCGGTGGAGAGATAATACATGTACAGACCTACAAGCACTTGGAATCAACGACTGGCAAGAGAAGGTCCACCAGAGAGACGAATGGAGACGGATTGTATTTGCAGCAAAGAACCTCAATGGCTCGGAACGCTGAAGAAGAAGTAGCATGTCCTTTGCAGAACCTCGCTCCCATAACCTTCCGGAAAACCTCTTGACCATAAGCAAGATGACCCGCGTCCGATAGTCCCGATACACCCATCTGGGGATCATCCGCCACATCCTGCACCCATCTTCTCTTTGGCCTTCCTCTCCCTCTCTTCCCAGGCATATACCCCTCCATTATTGTTCTCTCCAAACTTTCGTGACCTTTCAAGTGACCAAAATATTTCAATTTTCTTTGTTTTATTATTTTTAATAGCCAATCTTCTTCAATATTCAGCTCTTGAAGTATTGATGCATTTGTTCTTTTCTTTACCCAAGATATTCTTAGAACTCGTCTATAACATTTATATTCAAAGGCATTTATACGCTGCTCAGCTTGTTTAGTAAGTGTCCAGGTCTCACAGGCGTATGTTGCAATGGGAAAGAGCATGCTCTTAAAAATCTAATTTGTGTAGTTCTGTCTGTCCCATTCCATAATTTATTCAGTTGTTTTAGTCTCTGAAGAGCAATTAATAGTCGTCGTTTAATTTCTTTCATTGTGTCACCGTTGCTGGTAATCAATGACCCAAGATATTCAAAATTCTCCACCACCTCCAATTTTTCCTCATTAACATATATTTTTTTCTCCATAGTGGTTTTATCTGTATGCATTATCTTTGTTTTTGCAATGTTAAGATACAAGTTGTGATTTTCACTTTTCAATTGGCTTGAGGCTATTAGGTTTCTCTATACCAGTCTGTGTTGTGGATAGCAATACTGTATCATCAGCATACCGAATCTCTGGTATGTCAAGACCACCGATATTTAGGGCATCATATAGCTCCCTATTTATATCATCTCTTACATTTCTCATTATATTTTCGGCGTACAGGTTAAACAAATAGGGGGACAGCACACATCCTTGACGAACTCCTTGCTTAATGTCAAACCAATCTGATGTCTCGCCATCTATTCTAACCGCTGCTTGTTGGTCTAGATAGAGCATTCTTATGAGTTGTATTACATGTGGTGGAAAGCCCATATTACTCATGATTTCCCAAAGTTTCTGATGTTGTACACAGTCAAATGCCTTTGAATAATCCACAAAACATGAGAACAGGTTTACATTAAATTCTCTGCACTTCTCTATTATTAAACGCATATTGAGAATGTGATCTCTTGTTCCTCTTCCTTGTCTAAATCCAGCTTGAACCACGTTAATTTCTTCTTCCATTTTCTTACGAAGTCTTCTCATTATGATTTTTAGTAGAATTTTACTTGCATGACTGATCAGGGCAACAGTTCTATAGTTGGTGCATAATTTCAGGTTGCCCTTTTTTGGTATTGGAATGAAGATAGTTCTCTTCCATTCTTTTGGCCATATACCATATTTCCATATCTTTTTACATAATGCGTGATAGATTTGTATGCTTTCTTCTCCTCCCGCTTTAATTAGCTCAGCTGGTATCTCATCACATCCAGGTGATTTACCATTCTTCAGGTTCTTTATTGCCCATACAATTTCATCTAATGAGGGTTCAGGTTCTGTCTCTGCTGTCGTTGGCTCATGTATCTCATTCATATCCCCACTATCACTTATATCATACATTCCACTGCAGTACTCCTGCCATCTTTCTAGAATTTGTCTAGATTCTGTTAAGGTATTTCCCATCTTGTCGCAGATAACATTCAATTGAGGTTGAACATTTCTTGTCAATAATAACTTCATTTCTTTGAACATTTCGTAATCTCTTCCAGTCTTATGATATTGCTCTATTCTGGTACAGCAATCTTGTATATATTGATTTTTGTCCTTTTTTGTGTTTTTTCTTATTTCTCGAGTTAAAGATTTATACTTCATCCTGCTGTTATCGGATTCACCTCCTTTCTGTTTCAGTTCCCTTCGTTGGTTTATTAATTCTAACGTGTCTGATGTAATCCATGGCTTAAGTTGCTTTTTCTTGGTCGGAATTAAATCTTTGGCTGCAGTTATCAAGATATCTCTAGCTTGTACTGCCAGTTCATCAGGTGTCATTTCCTCTTGTACAGACACCAAGACCCCAAAACGATTCCTAACTTCTACAGTGTATGCATCTGGTATTTTTGTGAGATCAAAACGAAGTGGCCTTGGTCCTCGGGTAAGCTTTTTGAGTTTTAATTTCAGATCTGCTTCTAATAACTGATTATCCGTATCACAGTCTGCACTTCGTAGGGTTTTTGCAGATGTTAAGCTTGATCTCCATCTTCTTTGTATTAAAATATAATCTATCTCATTTTTGGTAATACTGTCCGGGGACTTCCATGTGAAGAGTCTTCTTGGGTGTTGTTTAAAAAGTGTGTTGGCTATCATTAACCCATTTTCTGTGCAAAATTCAATTAATTTGTCACCTGCATCATTTATGTTTCCCAATCCAAATTTTCCTAAAACGTGTCTCTCATTTTCAGCTCTTCCTGTACCTACTTTTGCATTAAAATCTCCCAGTATTATTGTTATATCATTATGACCAATCTTATTTAATGTGTCTTGTAGTGTGTTGTAAAAATCTTCAATTTCGTCCTCCTCTGCTGTTGAAGTAGGTGCATATATATGTACGAGTGTTGTGTTTTTTGGACGGCCTTAAAGTCTAATAGTGAGGATTCTATCACTAACTAGATTATATCCCAGTAAAGCTTTTGCAGCTGTTTTATCTAAACAAAATGCCACTCCACTCTGGCCTCCTACGTCTCTACCAGAATAAATGAAAAGACTTCCATTTTCAGTTGTAAAATGTCCCTTGCCTTTCCAGCGATGTTCACTAAATCATAAAATTTGAATATTTAACCTCTCAATCTCATCACATACTACTTTAAGCTTCCCCTCATACAGACTTCTCACATTCCACGTTCCTATTCTCACTCTTTTTCTTAGTCTGACACAGGGGATTTCCTTGGGAACACAGTCAGAATTAACTCCGTCATCACGATTACTAGTACTGGTCTCTGTGTCACACTCTTCCCCAGTGTTATCTGATCTGCCTGGCCTCGGGGTATCACCACCAGATCTCTTTCTTATTATGTTTTCTGTCATAGTTGTTATGGTTTCTTGGCAAGTTTTGCAGAAGATAGTTTGCCATTGCTTTCCTTCTGGGCAATGACTGTACTAGTCAGTGGCCATAGCCATTGTCTCTACTGATGAGATCATCTGCCTATCCCCGCAGAATGCAAGACCATAACCAACAACAATCTGTCGGCTGCTCTCACACTCCATCCACCACCTGCTTCCATGGCTTCACGTGACCCTGATCGAGGGGGGGGGGGGGCTAAACGGGTACTCCACCTTGCCGAAGGGTGTCCCGTAGACTAACGGAGGAAAGGAGGCGTCTTACATCCCCTTTGATAGGGGATACCCCTATCCCGCTAACCGTAAGGGATATGCAACATTTAAAAAAGGCCGATTAGAATAAGGTTGATCGTTTCCCAAAGTTATTAAAAGTTTTGGCTTAGAGGAAGAGAGTCTTGAGTTTATATTCGAACACGAGATTCTTCAAACTCAGTGCTTTAATTCAGCTACCATAATCAGGCTGGCATTGAGGGTTAATATTTAATAAAATACTTAACCACTTGGGTCCAGTCTAGACATGAAGAGGTCCAGTTGGACAGGTCTGACATATAGACCTGCTCTAAATGAGCTGAGAGACTCGGGAGAACTTGAGTAAAACAGGTCATGTTAGATAGTCTAGGAATGGTAATTTGGATGGGTATACATGAGTTGTCCTGTTCTAGGATCCCCTGTTTTCTGACTAGATGACTAGAAGAGCCAGATCAAGTCGTTAATCGCCCTGAAGATAGAACTTAACCACGATTCTCTGAAGATAGATCTTAGCCAAGATTTCAAACTGAGACCAAGAGCTCTACGCCCAGAAAGAAGTCACACCGACCAGGACCTCCGAACACGAACAGAACGACACAGAAGTTACTCTAAGTCAAATCTAGTGCTTCGGGAGGACATCCCCACGTGACTCAAAACCTTCGCAAACCTACCTCTCTGGCACAACCCCAGGTAAAGTGACTAAGTTGCATAAGCCACTGCTTAGCTGCGAACATTTGCTGCCCACCCATAGCAACACTAAATAGTGTCCAGGTATACTGGGGGGGGGGGGGGTGAAACTGGGGCAACTGCGGAATTATTCCAAGCCCAACATATCTTGTTCTGTTAGAAACAACCCATGTCTATTAACTCTGCCAGAAAGACTTATACAAGGGGAAGCTTAGGCGAGAGATAAAGCCGGTCCATGGCGGCGCAAGAAATCACCATAGTGCATGCCACTAAAGGTAGCTACCTAGCATCAGCTAGTTCTTTAAATACGCCTGCTGGTAATGTAACGAAAGAGTTCCATCCCACCCTCGCAATCCGCAAATGTAAGAGTTGAAGGGAAGAAACACGGGGAAGAATTATGGGAGAGATCAGGATGGATCCAACTATTGTGTCTATTTATTTTGTTCAGCTTGGATGAAATAAATCGATCAGATAGCTAGAACAAGAATACAAAATACAGAAACATGACTGGAGACCACACATCTATGACGGACGATTGCTTCTCCGACGGGACCATAGTTACACAAATACCAGCAGCAATATACTGATATAATAGATCAGGAAATCGTTATTGTAGACAACAAAATCAGCCAGTACAATAAATGTGAGTAGACTAAAATAAACATAAACGTTTTCCTAACTTTAATATTTCAGCAAAAGGTGAGTGCGATTCTTATTAACTCATAACTGGAGAAAGTGCTGTCGATGTTACCCCAGAGATGATGTCACTCTGCAAAACATATCTTACACACATAACCCTGTCTAACACCTCGTCATGTGTGTTGAAACACTACTATGTGGTTGTCAAATCTTATGATTGCTTATAATTGTTAGTATATATTGTATTATTATTATTATCATTCTTAATACCATCATCATCGTCACCACCATCATCAACATCATCATCGGCATCGGCATCATCAAAATTATTACAGTCAATGTTAACATTGTCCGGTTAATTTTTTTCAGTTCTGTTCGAAGCACTCATATAATATTTATTAACTTCCTATAACATTTTTTCCCCTATAAAACAGAATTGGTAGGGCAGTGGCTAACCCCCTTGCTTTGCCCTGTGTTCGAATCCCAACCAAGGCTAGTATTTGGTTTAAATGACCTGCGTTCCCAGGTCGACCCACATAAAATGGGCGCCAGGAATTGTTCTGGGTGGTAAAGGTGTGATCATTTACACATCACCTGTCGAATGGCCATTGTCTGTACAAATATGGGTCTAGCACCGTTTATCTAATATGTCTCAAGGTGTGGACAGGGATCCTTCGTTTGCTTTCTCATAACGCCCTTGAGATGTATACATTATTGTTTATTCTTCATTTTTCTATATCCACATTGTTTATCCCACACTTTATTTATTATTCGTCTAATAACAATTATCACCAATATATTGACAACGTAAGTCCTTATCAGTTGTATAATATTTTTCCCAGTTTGATATGGCGGTGGATCGGCGGGTATTTGGACGAATCTGAAAACTAAGAAGGAAGTCCAGGAGACCTTTCAATTAGACGGCAGTTGGAACAATTAGCAGTATGACTCTTCGCTGGCTGTTGAACGAGGGGACGGAGAGCGTGTGGAAATGTCCTGAGTGTGGTGATGTCGGTTCTTGCTCAACTCAACTCATGTACATAACTTGTTCTGCTGTGTGGAAGTGAATCATGGAATGGGAACGAGAAATGAAGAACATTTGGAGGCAACATAAAAATGTAGTTTCTGACAAATATTCTGCAAATATCTGTGCTGCAAGAGGAACTACAACGAGTGCCAGGAAAAGACTAGCGACAAGTATCTTCATCAGAATTTATCCAGAAAGTCTGGGACCGATTTTCGTGAAGATGCATAAATACCTACGCCAGTTGTGAAGGCACATGATGGTGATAACGTTGCTCGATTTGCTGAATACATTGTCTTTCTATTCTCTGTGTATTTTTTTTTTTTTTTACATTATTCTTCTTTGTGTTCAGTTTGTTTGCTTTTAATCACCATCAATTCTTTGTTTCTAATGCCGTCCATTTATTCTTTGCGTTTTTCTTTATTGATGGTAATATTTATATTGGATTGAAGTTAGTGGGGGGAAAACAAAGAAAAAACATCGATCGAATGTGTTGGGGCTGAAACACCAGTAGTGTATATAATGAACACCTACTGGCCAAATACTAACCTAGCGTCGACCCTTAAATGTCGATACACTGAATTGACGAAGCTGAAGACGATACAAAGACGAGACACTGGGATGGACTGTTAGACTACAAGAACACGTGATACTTGATGTACAATGAAGAATACTGTTTAGATATCACATTCTAGGATACAGTTCCAAAGGTCGCAGCTTAAGCATTAACTTAGATGTTACAAGGCGGCAATTATTAGCAGGCTCCGCACAGGTCTCCCGATATAAGCTAAGGGGCAAGCCACAGGCTTCACGGACTCGCCTCACTGATTGAGAGGAGGCTTGAGAGTGGACCGAATGTCTCTCAAGGCAGGGGAAATACGCCCGCCACCAGAGAATGTCAAGAGTATAATGGGCCGAAACATTCTGAGAAGGGGGTACGCTTCTGACGATCAGAAGTCCACTGCCGTGTTTGCTCCGTGGCGGAGTTTTTATCACTAACTTATGGCCAGTCTATCAGAAAATCCGGATAGACACTCTGGAAAGATAGAGCGCTGCTGCATCGCAGTGATGGAATTGATTCCACCAGTGAAACGGTGGGGCCGACAGCAGACCGAACTGACAACCCCTAATGCTGTATAATGTCCTTGTCGCGTCAAATCAGAGTACAAATAGATGCTCATTGGATCCTCCGAAAGGGGGGGGGGAAGCATAAAGTATCCATTGGTGACCACACGTCGACAACCCTTTCCGTCAACCCGACTATGTCTTCAGCCGAACGACCGGGCTGGGCATGCGTCTGTGGTGGAAGCTTCGCCGCCTTCCGGGAAATCCGAATTCACGCTAGACGAAAGAAGTGCTAGAGTACGTCACATGAGTCACGACAGCGCTCCCGTGAACAGGATACACATAAGACTCAAGAGGATCTCAGCCAGGTAGAACCTCACAGTGCTGAGAAGACTCAAACCGATGCCCCCTGTGCAACCTTCCGAGAGTCTCAGAGTAAAGATTAAGTTCCCCAATGCTACCGAGAAGGCAGAGAGGGCACAATTAGATGAAACGTTGTCCAGTGTTTTAGAGGTAGCAAAAGTTCCGAAACGGTATAAAAAAGCGGCCAAACATGAGAAAGAGGGCTTGCGCCAGGTTTGGCAACATCTGAAAGCCAGGCACAAAGCCCCATACCGAGCGGAACGGTTCTGCAGGAACAGGCGGAAAACTCGGAAGGAACGTGAGAGATTATTCCGGGAAGCATACAAGTTTGCAGGGACTTGTTCGAACAGCCGCGATCCGGCATCCTCAATGTCAGCAAAGAGGAGCTGGAGAAACACCTCGTAACGACGTACTCCGATGACCAACGGGACGTCCCACTCGGAGAAATTGAGGGGCTCAAATGACCGGAGAAACCATCTGTGGATTTCAATGCCAAGACTCCGACGTGGAGCGAGGTGGTTGCGGTGATTAAGAAAGCACGTGGAAAGTCGGCACTGGGGCCCAACAGTGTGCCATACACAGTTTACAAGAGTTGCCCGAATGTTCTTAAAAACTACACCGGGTACTGCGATCCGCGTGGACACACAAGTACGTCAACACGGAGTGGAAGAAAGCCAACGGAATCTACATTCCCAAAGAGCAAAACTCAGCCAGTATTGCCTAATTCAGGCCGATCTCTCTCTTGAACGTCGAGGGGAAAATTTTCTTCTCAATCATGGCCAGCCGAATCACGATGTATTTAATGAGGAATAAGTACGTAGACATTGCGGTTCAAAAAGGGGGGTATACCTGGTGTCCCCATGTGTCTAGAACACGGCACCATGATCTGGGAAGCTATACAGAGAGCGAAGATGAAGGAGGAACGCCACGTGATATGGTTGGATCTGGCCAACGCGTATGTGTCAGTGCCCCACCGGATGTTGTGGCATGCACTCAAGGCTTATCAAGTGCCCGAGAATATTACGGAAATGCTTATGCAGTACTTCTCGGGCTTCTCTCTTCGTTTCTCGACCAAGACGTTCGCGATCAGATAGATCG
This sequence comes from Cepaea hortensis, assembly GCA_963921405.1. Taxonomy (NCBI): domain Eukaryota; kingdom Metazoa; phylum Mollusca; class Gastropoda; order Stylommatophora; family Helicidae; genus Cepaea; species Cepaea hortensis. The sequence continues at coordinate 122,695,786 of OY992877.1, read as the reverse complement.
ACCTGCAAGTGGGTATTGCCATGTGATGTAAGATTTCGCCGATACTATTTGCCATGACCATGCAGGTCATCCTGGATACGGCATCCAGCTACGCACACGGTCCGAAACTCAGCGAGGAACGGAACATTCCTCTGCCGAAGGCCTTCATGGACGATACGACAATCCTGACACCGAAGGAGAGTAATGTTCGCAGCATCCTCCACAGACTGAACGATCTTTTTCGCTGGTGCAGGATGAGCTTCAAGCCCATAAAATCGAGAAGCCTGTTGATCGTGAAGGGCAGGGCGGCGGAAAGGTTGTTCATTGTTGCCGGACATGCAATTAACACCGTGATGGAGGAACTGGTAAAGAGTCTCGGTCGTATGTACGATTCAATCCTGACGGACAGGAACGCGGTGGTAGAGATGCAAGAAGTGTTGGCGAATGACTTGCGTACCATCGATCGAAGCAGGCTGATAGGCAAATTCAAGATCTGGTGCCTCCAATGCATGCTTATTCCGAAGCTCCTGTGGCCGCTGTTAATATATAATATAGGCACGACCACAGTGAAAGCGATGGATGGGAAAATAAGCGGCTACGTAAGGAAGTGGCTTGGAGCACCACCATGCTTCACGACGGTCGCACTATATTGTAAACAGAAAGCTCGTCCTCCCGTTCCGCTCCCTCATGAAAGAATTCAAAGTCGGAAAAGCCAGACTCGCTATGGTGCTGCGCGAGTCTCCAGATGAAACAGTCAGTGCCTCACAGCCCACCCTGAGAACGGGAAGGAAGTGGAAAATCATCAGCGAGGTCGAAGATGCCTAGGCAGCACTCCAGCTGAAGGAAGTCATGGGGCACACCCAGTCGGACAGAAGGGCTTCGGGCACCATGACAAAGATCCGATGTGGTCTAAAGCGACGACTAAGGGACGCAGAGACATGGTGGTCCAGGAGATCCGCGAGGTAGAGGATGACGAAAGAGTCCGTGTGGCTGCCCAATAGGCGCATCAGGGCCAGTGCTTGTCATGTGAAATGATAGTGCAGAGATCCCTTACCTGGAATGAAATATGGCGTATGGCACCACTGCGCTTAGGTTTCGTCGTCCGATCCCTCTGTCTTACCATCAGTTGTCAACTTGGTCAAGTGGCGTAAAGCCACCGACTCGTCTGTTCCCCTCTGTAAAAAGATCCAGACAACGGAGCATGTATAGTCCGCATGTAAAGTCACGCTAACCCAAGGCCGATTTACGTGGCGCCACAACAAAGTCCTTAGTGAGTTGGCTTCGTGAGTGATAGTGGGTGTAGCCAGAATGCAGGCGAACAAAGGGGCCAGACCGATGGATAATTACTTCGTCGAGCCGGGCAGCAACGCAGAGACAACGAAGGTAGCGCTGCCGACTTCCCGCTTCCGACCATTTTCGATAGTGTGGATGACTGGGAACTGACCGTGGACCTAAAGGGCTATGGCAAATACCCTGAGGTGATCCGAAAGTTTGGCTTGCGTTCTGACATCGTACTTCGCTGCTCGTCAGCCAAGCAGCTAGCTGCTGATTGAGCTGACCGTCCCTTAGGAGTCAAATACTGAGGAGCAGCATACGTACAAGATAGAGAAGTAAGATGACATGGTCGCTAGTCTTAAGCTGGAAGGGTACACTGTCAGGCTATTCAACGTAGAGGTAGGCGCAAGAGGTCTAGTCTCCCCCCCCCCCCCCATTTTATCGGGCGACCCGCTATTAACTGTTGATACATGAGAATGGTATCATGTGTCCAGCCATTAACTGTTGATACATGAGAATGGTATCATGTGTCCAGCCATTAACTGTTGATACATGAGAATGGTATCATGTGTCCAGCCATTAACTGTTGATACATGAGAATGGTATCATGTGTCCAGCCATTAACTGTTGATACATGAGAATGGTATCATGTGTCCAGCCATTAACTGTTGATACATGAGAATGGTATCATGTGTCCAGCCATTAACTGTTGATACATGAGAATGGTATCATGTGTCCAGCCATTAACTGTTGATACATGAGAATGGTATCATGTGTCCAGCCATTAACTGTTGATACATGAGAATTTTATCATGAAACAACCCCTTAACTGTTGATGCATGAGAATTGTATCATGAAACTACCCCTTAACTGTTGATGCATGAGAATTGTATCAGGAGACCAGCAATTAACTGTTGATACAAGAGAAGTGTATCAGGAGACCTGTCATTAACTGTTGATACATGGGAATTTTATTAGTAGACCTTTCATTAACAGTAGATACATAATAATTTTACCAGGAGACCTGTCATTAATTGTTGATGCATGAGAATGTTATTAGGAGATCAGCCATTAACTTTTGATTAATGAGAATTTTATCAGAAGACCCGTTATTAATTGTTGATACATGATACTTTATTTTCAGGAGACCATTCATTAATTGTTGATGCATGAGAATTTTATCGTGAGACCAATCTTTAACTGTTGATACATAAACATTTTACCGGGAGACCTGTCAATAACCGTTAATACATGAGAATTACATCGAGAGACCAGCCATTAACTGTTGATACATGAGAATTATAGCCGGAGACCAGTCATTAACTGTTTGTACATATTTTTTATTAGGAGATCTGTCATTAACTGTTGGTGCATGAGAATTGTATCAGGATATATGTCATTAACTGTTGATGCATGAGAATTGTATCGGGAGACCTGTCATGAACTGTTGATACATGAGAATTATATCGGGAGATCAGCCATTAACTGTTCATACATGAGTAGTGTATAAGTACATTATCACCTCGTTTTGAGGTGCACATCGATGTGCACCTCAAAGGGCGATAACTCCTTGTTTCTGTTTTTTTTTTTTGGGGGGGGGGGGAGTAGGCGTAGTCAGAGTACTCATTTTTTTTTTTAAGTAGGCCAAAGAAAATGTGGTCAAATAACCCCTTAAATTGTAGGCACACCTACTATACAACATTTAACATAAAACATTCAAATTAACAAACAAACGAGTCAAGTAAGGTATATAATAATTTTTAATAAGACATATATAGACAAACAATACAATGAATATTGAACAATTAAATAAGTAGTGGTGTAGTTGATAAATTATCATTTTGTATCTGTCTTTTTATATACAAATATGACAACGAAGCGCGATGTTGCTGATACGTATACACACCCGTCCCGTGGGTCTTGAATCCTATATTGGTCCCCCCACCCGCCTCTTGGGTGGTGAGAACATTCAAGAATTTGTCCTTGTCCAAGACATTGTGGTTTTTGGTCAGACCTTTGGTACTGATTTTATCATAATCTCCGACACAAATATACGTCATACTACACAACGAGACCATCCCCTCCCCCTCGTACTCTAGTTTAAATAGCCCAGGGGTTCTCTTTTCATTGGCTTTGATATCCACACAGTCCTGACAGGTAGTGGTAGTAGTTCTATGAACAGGGCATGTTTCAGACGGGAACCACTGATTGTAGACTCTGTCATATTCTTCTCGTAGGTGTGGTCTAACTACTTCAGAGAGTGAATCGGCGCTAAGGGCCAAGTACAAACTATCAGTGTCCATTTCGGTGAGTTGATAGACGTCTTTAGAGATAAATTTGTCGAGAAAGTCATAATAAAAAGCTAGAATGCGCAACTTGGCATACTGGCAGACAAAGAAGCCAATCTTTAGAGGTAGATCCCAGACAATTTTTCTTCCTAGGATTTCTACTTCGAAGAGATCATCTCTAATACCAGTCATGCTTTTGAACCTGGGATTATTGAGTAGTGTGGTTGTGTCTTTTCCCTGGCAGTAGGAGACGTCGGTATGTTTGGTTTTATTGGTTAGTGTTTTCCCATAAGCGGCGTTACTTAACAATTTCATAGTGTCGGCTGTAATACTCTCAGCTGGATTTTTGTCCCCTTGGCGGCGGGCGTTAGACACTGTTTCCCCAAATTGTTTAAAACAACTAACCGGTCGATACTCTATTGTCTGGTAGATGTGTGTAACGACCAACCCATGAGCTAGATGCCACTTTAAAAGCGGGATGGCTAATAATATTTTCTTCCCGAAATAACTGCCGATCAATGTCCGTCGTGGGTAGTCAGTAGTTAATTTTTTATGGCATATTCTTTCATAAACTCCCCAATGTCGTCTCTCGACACTTCTTGAAAATAGGGGGCATCTCGGCAAACGACTCTTGTAAATCAGCCGTTACTTCCCTACACAAAAAACCCCATCTAATTTATGTAAAAATAATAACATGGCTGATAGTGTTTTCGTTACAAACTGATATAGCTGAGTGACAAGCCTTATCGACATGACAAAGACAGTTAAATTCATACCAGAGACAATATTGCAGTTATAGACATATTTCAAGCTAACAAAAGAAAAGAAGAATCGACACGACACATGATAATGATATACCCAGAGCGCTTACCGGCATTACATATAATGTATTCTGTCGCGGCGTTACAAACTGTCTATATTTAACATCTTCTTAGTAGTGGTGTGTAAGCGAAAGAGTTACCAACAAAAATAGTAGACAACGGTATGGTATTGAGATGAACTAGGGTTGAGTTTAAAGCGTGCGAACGAATTTATATTTAATAAAAGATTTTAAAAGATGCTCACTTTGAGGGTCGAACCAGTTTCCCCCGGACCCAATTCCGGTGTTTTATCAACTCAACTATTGACTCCGTGGTGTTAAAGGTGATCTTACAAGCCAAGAGTACAGCGGTAACCTTTCAACTGTTATATATCGGAGATGCTAAAAAAGAATTACAGCGGCGAAATATATTTCTAGAACAGACAGATTTATAAACATATACGGGTTAGACAAATATATAAATTACCCCCTCATTATGTTTAAACACCGATAACATATTGTTTTCAGTTGCGTAAAAGTCACAGAATTTATGTTATGTAAACTGTGCTATGCCCGCTTGCGAAAAATCAGATTTAGTACAAAATGACTCAAATATCAGAAAAATGAAGACTGTAATATTAAATAATAATAAGTTGTAATTATTTTAAAAGGTAGTATAGCATAATAAAGCATACATGTATTATTTTTTTTTACTATTTATGTAGGCAAATTCGCATTTGTATGACGCCTTAAAATTTGAAATAATATAACTTATACAGTTGAAAAGTATTAAAACTTATAGTGACATGAAAGATTATGATGTCGTTGATTTAAAAAATCAATATTGATGTTGGTTTGTGTGATTTATAAAGAGAACTTGATATTACAAACTCAGAATTTTGCACACTTTATGCTTATTCCGTTCTGCTTGCGGATTTTCGCCACACAATCGGCCAGAAGTTTTTTCAGACATCCGAGCACGTTAACAAAACACGGGGAACGTTATGGTGTTCATTCGCCAGTCAGCAGAAGTGAAGAGAAACAAGCGTGAGTTCGTTATGTGTAATCACTTAAATGATAATAAGATTTAATTTTGATATCATTATCAGAATAAATCTAAATTTCTCCATATTCTGAGTGTAAACAGAAACAATGGTTATATTAAAGAAAGAACAAAGACTTTTTTTCTTTTCGCTCTCCTTAGTACAATGCCACACTCGCACATTCTACCTCTCGTTTCTGTCTCTCGTGTGCCCGACACAAACCCCACACATAGCTGCTTTTTTAAAATTACCTTTCACAATGGGACATGTCTGCAACACATATGATCTATTCATCATCATCAAATGCACTGGCGTAGGCATTCATGGCGCTGTCGGTCTTTAGTGTTCTGAAATCAACTCTGCTGACATACCACCGAGCATTCCGTCCACCCCCTTTCTTATTGCTGATCTAGTTTCAGCTAGTTGTTAGTTACTCCGACAGGAAATTCGCAAGATTCGCCTTACAAACCACACCTGCTTCTAATTTCTTCTTAATTTTGTTCATTCAATGATTCACTCCCATACACCAAAACTGGTTCTATATAGCACTCTCTTTCTTATATTCAGTAATAGTGACTTACTACATAAGATACTTTTCATTTCTGAAATTGCAGCTTTAGCTTCCCCTATTCTGTTCATTAATCTTTGTTGTACACCTTCCATCTGATAACTACCACTAGGTATTTAAAATTATCCACTTGGTTAAGAATTCACCTCTCTATGTCACATTTTGGTGTCACCACTTTCTTTGATGCCGGCTTCCTGACCTAGAGGTTAGCGACTTTTCTCCGTAATCTCGTATACTCTCGTAAGTAACGTGACGACTGTGAGAATCAGCACTGGTTCGAATCACGCCGGTAACTTACGGGGGTATGTGAACCCGCCGCTCAGAAAACCATGGCAAACTACTGAGCGTAATCTTGCCAAGAATTCAACAATCAGCTTAAAATGGTGATGTTGACAGCGATGTCCTGTAAAGGATATGCAAAACATTTATTTATTTATTTACTTTCTTTGATATCTCCATTATTACTATTTTCTTGACAGAGAGTCCTTTCTTTGCACTCTCTGTTACTACAATGTCCAACAACTGTTGTAGATCTGTTGCATTATCTACCGCCAATACTGTGTCATTAAATTGCTAATAGCTTCCGATTAGTATTCCTGGTGTCTCTTTGATCTCTCTCATTATAACTTTGCTATATAGGAAGAAGAGATCAGGTGACAATTCTGTCACAAGTTCTGTCGTATTTTATCTGTTTTTTAGTTGCTCTCTTTATTTTCCCTTTTAATTGCTGCTACAGTATTTCTTTTCGTTACCTCCATTTCAAAGGTACAGAATGTAAAATAGTGCATAAGTCACCTACACCCCCGCATGCAACGGTATGTAAACACACGAACAATGCAAACACAATGCTTTTAACACACAATTAAAAAAAAGTTTTTAAAAAACAACACTTAAACAGGTGTGAATGTTTTAAGACTCTGACGTGTAAGGCTTTTGATAGTGTAAGGCATGTCAACAAATTAGATATGCTTGTAGATCTACAAACTGTTGGGAAAGACCTTAGACTTGTAAAAGAAAAACATATATAGAAAACAAGCTACCATAAGGATTGATAATGAAATAGGTCAATATCAGCCTATTAAAAGAGGTGTGAAACAGGGATATGTAATGTCTCCAGATCGTTTTTTTTTTCCCTGTACATCAGAAATATAGAAGATATGAAAGGAAGCAACATTTGGGGACGTAACATCAATAACATTAGATATGCGAATGAATCAGTCTTGATTGCAGACAATGAGCAGGACATGCAAAATTTAGTACATGCAGTTGTCGCACACAGTGAACAACTAGGGTTAGAATTATACTAAAAAGAAGACACAGATTATGGTCATCACTAGGAAAAAAGGAGACACCACAATTTAATATACAAGTAAATGGGAGTATTCTTAAACAAGTGAGTCGATTCAATTATCTCGGAACAGTCATAATATCTGCTGGGAAATGCCTTGAAGAGATTACAAGAAAAATCGCCATGGCGAATTTAGAATTTAGCAAGATGAAGAACACACTGACCAATACAAAAAGATATCAATTGCAATTAGAAAAAAACCGTGTTGATGTGCTCCATAGAGCCTATACATTTGTATCGAGGTGAAGCGTGGAAAATGAGCAGGCTGAAAAACATCGGATGGTGTGGAAATGTGGAGAAAAATGCAAATACCACGGGCAGACAGAAAATAACCAATGACTAGGTACTACAGGAGACACATGAAAATCGTAAATACATTAGAGAAATTGGACGTAGATTGTCAAAGTTTTGTTGGGCATGTTATGAGAAGAAATAAATAACAAAACTTGGTGACAACTGGAAAGATCGAAGGGAAGAGAACAAGGGGAAGACCGAGAAGTAAATACCTGGATGGCTTGGCCACTGGGGTATGGTCAAGACCAGAGCTAATCCACGACTCTACTGATCGAGTGAAACGACAGAACATGACCTCCCACGCTAATTGACATGATGGATAGATAGATCTGTAACCACTTACATGATAATCAGATTGATGTCATTTTCAGAATAAATCTAAATTTAATTCACCATATTCTGAGCACAAAGATTGTCATTGAAAAGTAAGATTGTAATGTTGTGCTGGGAACACTTCAGGGCCGTGTGCATAATGTGTTTGTTGTTTCATTTATCTATTTCCGTGAGAGCTTGTTAATGGTTTGTGTCTGTTAGTGTGTTTGCTGCTATGACTAAAGGGACGTATTTCTGTCTATCTGTCTGTATGTCAATGTATCTATCTATATGTCTGGCTGTCTGTGTGTATGCATGCGTGTATCTGGTTATTTCTCGTTGGGTTTGTGTGTCTCTCTGTGGATATACTGGTATCTATGACCGCGTGTCCGCATATATGTCTGTGTGTGTGTGTGTTGTTGTTGTTGTTGTTGTTGTTGTTGTTGTTGTTGGTGGTGGTGGTGGTGGTGATGGTGGTGGTGGTGGTGGTGGTGGTGTGTGTGTGTGTGTGTGTGTGTGTGTGTGTGTGTGTGTGTGTGATATCATTCTGAGAGATTGACATAAATTTTACATGTGTATGGTAATTAGTCCGGTTTGTGGGGTAGGGGTATCCTCCTTTCGTCTGTTAGTCTACGGGGCACTCTTGGGTGGAGTACCCGTATAGCCCAATCAGGGCTACGTGGAGCCATGGAAGCAGGTGGATGAAGTGTAACAACAGCCGACATATTGTTGTTGGTTATGGTCAGTAATCTGCGGCGAAAGGCAGATGATCTCATCAGTACGGCCACCGAGTAGTACAGTCACTGTCCAGAAGGAAAGTAATGGCAAACTGCTTTCTGCAAACCTTGCCAAGAAACCCATAACAACCATGGAGGTGGTGGAAACTTTCGAATATCTTGGGTCACTGGTTGCGGACAACGGTGACACAATGAAAGAAATTAAATGATGACTGTCAGTTGCTCTTCAAAGACTAAAACAACTTAATAAATTATAGAGTGGGACAGATAGAACTACAAAAAAAAAATAGATGTTTAAGAGCATTCCCATTCCAACTTACTCCTGTGAGACCTGGACACTTCCTAAACACCCCATAAATGCACTTGAATATAAATGTAATAGATGGGTTCTAAGAATATCTTGGGTAAAGAAAAGAACAAATGCATCCATAGGTCAAGAATATTGAAGACGGTTTGGTTTTTACAGACGATAAAGCAAAGAAAATTGATATATTTTGGTCACTTAAAATATCATGAAAGTTTGGAGAGAACAATAATGGAGAGGTATATATCTTGGAAGAGACGAAGACCACAGAGAAGATGGGTGGTGGATGATATCCAGATGGGTGTATTGGACGTGGGACATCTTGGTTGTGATCGAAAAGTTTTTCGGGAGGGTTGTTATGGGAATGAGATTATGCAAAGGATATGCTGCTAAATGGTAGTAGTAAGACATGTGTGAACGCATCTGGATTTCTGGTTCAGACATGAACCTGCAATACTTTCTTATATACACTTATGGGGTGTCGCAACAAACCTTAATACAATGAATGTTCAAATGTCGTGAATGAAGCTATTTAACTACTTCCGGTTTTGTGTATTTAAAACAAACTTCAATTATTAAAAGTAATTTTTTTAACTGTGTAAAGTAAAGATGACGGCATGTGTTAGAAGGGCTACCATCAACTTCGATACATCAGAATCCGATAAGACCTGGGTCTTTTCGATACATAGCTACTGCAAAGTAACCAATGGTATATTATAATGGCAGTTATTACTGTCTGTATGGTTTAAATAATATCATCATACCCTTGGTGGTATGTTAGAGATGTATGACTCTTCATCGGTATGTATGACAGTGTTGGTCACATGTTAAATGGGTTTTACACGCGGTCAAATGTGGTGTTGCTTCGAGTTGCACGCATAAAGATACATCTGGAACACGTGTCTAAAGGTTACAACCGAGCAAAGTGGGCGTGGCTGCCGATCACACGACATACATCTGGGACATGAGCTTTGTGATTTGTTATGTATTTATCCTTTCTCTGATTGGTAGATTCATAATGTCCCTCAGACAGAACGTTGGTCATTACAGGAGATATGACATTTGTGATTTGGTGTTAGTTATTTATCGGTTCTCTGATTGGTTGACTCTGATTGACAGAACCTTGCTCATTTCAGATCTACAGCTCTCACCTACGCAAACACCATTAAAGCACTCACGAAACGAAGGCCAAGTCATTTCTCATTTTCGCAGTCAACAAGGAAGGATGGTTTTATTCAACGGATAACTTCAACAGCTTTCCTAATTTATTGGACTTCAACAAGTGTTTCTTCTAATACAGAAAGCTACTCGTATGAAACTTGCTACAATTTGTCCGACATCATCGTCACTTTTGTACAAGTAGTTCTTACTGAAATTTCTGGCAAAAGACATTACCATTATTATCCGACCACAATTGCATCAGAAAATAATTCATCTGTGATATTCTCAAATACATGCTTGATCAATTGAAATATTGTCTACAACAGAGTCAAACAACGTCTCATTTTTACGAATTAATATATCTAATAATTTTCTCATCTTACAAACTTCGTTGAATTCCTGAATAACAGAAACAAAGAGGTTGGCCATTTTATCCGGTGGTGTATCGAGAATGTCAGCTACGCAAAACAAAACATGTCATTTGTGTAATAAATCCTTCACAAGGTCTACTACTTTACGTCGACATGTTGCTAGTAGTCATTCTGGAGATGTTTTCGATTGTGATTTTTGCGATCGCAGTTATACGAGACATGATAATTTGATACGGCACATAAAGACTGAACATGAAACAGTATTCAGTGACGTGTCGACAACTCAAACATTATCTAGCAGCGTGTCTGGTAATAATCAACAAACCCCAAGTCGCAAGAGAAGGAGAGACCCAACCTCAGACGACCATTCTGCTGGTAAACGCCGGAAGTCATCTGAATAACAACCATCGAATGACAGAGTGTCGTCGGTTACAGAAACTGAAATACTATCAACTACCATGACAAACCAATCACCATCCAGCATTTTGTCGAATGCTGCAGGTGATCATGCTTCTCCTACTAATAATAATCAACAATCATCATCATCTACAGTCGTCAAGCGTAGTAGGGAGGAGCTATCGACATCAGGTGCCTTGTTGTCTGGTGCAGTAGATCATGGTTTGGTGACTAATAATGACCAATCAGCGACCAGTATCTTGTCGGGTATTATGGGTGATCATGTTTCACCTACTAACAAGACTCAGCTATCATCATCATCATCATCATCATCATCATCTACTATCACGGTGCGTGACGCATCATCATCATCAACAGATGCCTTGTCGACATCAGATCAACTACCATCACGTGTCATGGCTGCAGACGAGCCGCCAGGAATCTACTTTTAACGCGTCAACAGCTAGTGAATATATTTCATTACAGACATTACCCCAGGATGTTCGACCTGTGTACAATGATTACTGGGACACGATTAGATCACATATACGACACTGTCGCTATCTATGTGAATTGACATTTTTTAACAGACCAGATAGTCATATGACGACAGACTGGGGCTCTCGTTTATTCCCGCTCTTCAATGTTCAAAACTCCCGCTTCAAAATAATCGCCAGTCTGCATACAGTGTTGAGACATCGAGAGACACAAGACCTACGCTTCTACCAAGCAAGCCCAAATAATTCTTCATTGATCAATTTACCATTTTTAATAAACAATAGGTCTGACTTCGAGGCCTTTGTGACCAAGCTAAACGCTGTTGATTTGGTCAATTCAGCGACACTAACCCGGCCAGATACTAAATACTATGTCGAAATAATTTCCAGTATAACTTTTTATGTTTATAAACTGGTAGAGTTCCCTATTGGTTGTTGTTTAGAACCAATCCCCTCCCATATAACACAAAACAAATCTATTAATACTCTTCAAAATGACAAATGCGGGAAGGTTTATAACGATAATAGGTGTTTTTTCCGTGCCTTGGCTGTTTTCAGAACAGGAACTGTCAGGACTATTAGAAAACACACACGAAGACTGTTCAACCAATGGGTGTGATATAAGGGGTTGAACAACCACATTCCTTTTACCGGGGTAAATTTAACTGATTTATCTGCCCTGAAAACCTGCTTTAAAATACAAATCAATATGTTTGCATTTACAGAGGATGAACATCTGGTTCCGAAAATTAGAAGTACTAGCACTCATCCAGATATATTGAATCTTCTTCTTCACGAAAACCATTTCATGTACATATCAAGTGTTGAACACGCTTCGCGTTGTTTTTCCTGTGGGAAGTGCGGCAAACTGTTTAAGATGTACTGTCGGCTGACATGTCACGAACTTACGTGCAAAGGCATAGCCACTATCGAAACGTATAAAGGCGGGGTTTATCGTCCGACTGAATCCATCTTGGAATTGCTCTGTGAAAACGGGTTTGACGTGGATGCAAACTTAATTTTCCCATATAGAGCATGCTATTACATGGAATGTTTTTTCTCTAATGAAAAATTACCAGCTGACTCAAAGTCGACGACCTTCATTGCCAGACACGTCCCCCTTTCGTGTGCGGTCGCCTCTAATGCCCCTGGGTTCGACACCCCTAAATGTTTCATCACCACAGGTGATCCACGGGTCCTCATAAACGAAATGTTGGACTATCTCCATGAAATATCTGCTAAGTCATATGAGCTGTTACTCAAAAAGTTCGAGTCAGTCTTTGCACAATTAGGTGACCAGCCAAATTTAAGTGAAAGGCTCGACTCCTTTATGAAAGTGTTACCTCTGTTTGGACTGAATAGCGGAAAGTATGACATTAACCTGATTAAACCTTATTTAATACAGTATTTCCTTGATCGAGAGGCTAATCCTTTCAAGTTTATAGTCAAAAGAAATAATAATTTCATGTTCATAGCGACAGAAAGGTTAATATTCCTCGACGTCTCCAACTTTCTGGTCCCGGAGGTAAGTTACTCTCAATATCTGGCCTCTTTTGGGATAGAAGAGACAAAAGGCTTTCTGTGCTATGACTATCTGACCGATCTCAGTAAGTTAAATGAGACAGCCCTACCACTGCATGCGGCATTTTTCTCAACACTTAAAAACCGTAACATTTCCGAGACAGAATACGCCGTTTGTCAGAAAGCGTGGACCGACAATAAGATTAGTACGTTGAGGGATTTTCTAATTTGGTACAACATCAAAGACGTGTTTCCCTTTCTAAAAGCCCTGGAAAAACAAGTGGCCTTTTATGCCGAGTTAAATATAGATATGTGTAAGCAAGCCATCGCCGTCCCCGATATTACTTTACAGTATCTATTCAACACCATGGATAAAGATGTTTCCTTTGTTTTGTGTTCGAAGAAGGAGAAGGTGCACACGTTGTTACGATATAACGTGGTGGGTGGGCCAAATATTATATTTCATCGTTATCACGAGGCCAATCAGACCCTATCAGGGGTAATAAGCTGGTAAAAACCATTAACGGCTTGATGCGGATACCTTATACCTTTGGTCTCTTATGAAAGATATGTCATCAGACTTCCCCATATATCGAAGCTTCGATGATGGTTTTAGATCACACAGATTACACAAATACACACGTCAGAGTCGAGAGTGGTTAAGCTGGGTGTCACACAACAACAACATACATTTGAAAACCCAATTCAATAGACATGAGATGTAGCTCGGCGATCGGCATATACGAGTAGATGGGTGGGATAAAAAGAATAAGACAGCTTACCAATTCCATGGGTGTTTATTCCATGGGCACCCCTCTTGCCGTCTGACTGCTGGGAAAACGATTAATCCCGTTAATAAGAAACCGTTGGTAGAACTATACCAGAATACGTGTGAGATTCACGAGTATCTATAGAAAACTGCCGGGGTGACAGTTAAGGTTATTTGGGAGTGCGAGTGGCAGAGACTAAAGAGATCAAACAAAACCATCAAATATTTCCTGAAAGAGAAGTTTCCACCCTCACATCTTCCTTGGGGTTCTTTGAGTGAAAAACAGATTCTCGAGGCTGTAAAATCCGACACTTTTTTCGGGTTAATTGAATGTGATATTGAGACCCCGGCTGATTTACAAGAGTCGTTTGCCGAGATGCCCCCTATTTTCAAGAACACGGAAGTGCCGAGAGAGGATATTGGGGAATTTATGAAAGAATATACCATAAAAAATAAACTATTGAGTACTCCACGACGGAAATTGATTGGTAGTTATTTCAGGAAGAACATTTTATTAGCCACCGCGCTTTTAAAGTGGTATCTAGCTCATGGGTTGGTCGTTACACACATCTACCAGACAATAGAGTATCGACCGGTTAGTTGTTTTAAACAATTTGGGGAAACAGTGTCTAACGCCCGCCGCCAAGGGTACAAAAATCCAGCTGAGTATTACAGCCGACACTATGAAATTGTTAGGTAACGCCACTTATGGGAAAACACTAACCAATAAAACCAAACATACCGACGTCTCCTACTGCCAGGGAAAAGACACTACCAAACTACTCAATAATCCCAGGTTCAAAAGCATGACTGGTATTACAGATGACCTCTTCGATGTAGAAACCCTAAAGAAGAAAACTGTCTGGGATCTACCTCTAAAGATTGGCTTCTTTGTCTGCCAGTATGCCAAGTTGCGCATGCTAGCTTTTTATTATGACTTTCTCGACAAATTTATCTCTAAAGACGACTACCAACTCACCGAAATGGACACTGATAGTTTGTACTTGGCCCTTAGCGCCGATTGACTCTCTGAAGTAGTTAGACCACACCCACGAGAAGAATATGACAGAGTCTACAATCAGTGGTTCCCGTCTGAAACCTGTCCTGTTCATAGAACTACTACCACTACCTGTCAGGACTGTGTGGATATCAAAGCCTATGAAAAGAGAACCCCTGGGCTATTTAAACTAGAGTACGAGGGGGGGGGGGATGGTCTCGGTGTGTAGTAAGACGTATATTTGTGTCGGAGATTATGATAAAATCAGTACCAAAGGTCTGACCAAAAGCCACAATGTCTTGGACAAGGACAAATTCTTGAATGTTCTCACCACACAATAGGCGGGTGCGGGAACCAAGATAGGATTCAGGACCAACGGGACGGGTGTGTATACGTATCAGCAACATCGCGCTTCGTTGTCATATTTGTATATAAAAAGACAGATACAAAATGATAATTTATCAACTACACCACTACTTATTTAATTGTTCAATATGCATTGTATTGTTTGTCTATATATGTCTTATTGAAAATTATTATATACCTTACTTGACTCGTTTGTTTGTTATTTTGAATGTTTTATGTTAAATGTTGTATAGTAGGTGTACCTACAATTTAAGGAGTAATTTGACCACCTCTACTCTGGCCTACTTTTTTTATGATTACTCTGACCACGCCTACTTTTTCCACACACAAAAAAAACAAGGAGTTATCGCCCTTTGAGATGCACATCGATGTGCACCTCAAAACGAGGTGATAATGTACTTATACACTACTTACATGAGAATTATATCGGGAGATCAGCCATTAACTGTTGATACATGAGAATTATATCGGGATACCTGTCATGAACTGTTGATACATGAGAATTATATCGGGAGATCATCCAGTAACTGTTGATACATGAGAATTATATCGGGAGACCTCCCATGAACTTTAGATACATGAGAATTATATCGGGAGATCAGCCATTAACTGTTGATACATGAGAATTATAACGGGAGATCAGCCATTAACTGTTGATACATGAGAATTATATCCGGAGGCCTGTCATTAACTGTTGATACGTGAGAATTATATCGGGAGACCGGTCATTACCTGTTGATAAGTGAGAATTATATCAGGAGACCGGTCATTAACTCTTGATACATGATAGTTATATCGGCAGATCAGCCATCTGCTGATAATTAAAATAAAGCTGAAAATCAGGAGATATATAATTTCTTACAAATTTGGAAAACAATACAATATAGGACCTATGATGTCAAGAAACTAAGGAGCATTGTGTGGTCAGAGATTTACATATTAGGTCCTGCAACAGTAACTAGACGAGGTGAGTGTTGAAGACTGCTGGTAGCCATTTAGAAAATGTGGAATGAATCAAGCTTAGATAACGACAGAAACTATTAAAATATAAGACACGAAAAACACGAAAAGATATCCAAGCGATATCAAACTGAGAGCCAATATAAAACGCAACAAAGCTAATTAGAAGTTATAAGGCGAATAAAAAATAAATAAAAGACAACATTTAGATGCTCTAAATGGAGAGGCAGGGGTAGTTGCAGCGAAACGAAACCACAGAGACATTTAGAACACCTAAATCAAAGCAGGTCGGTCTCTCTGGCCGAGGAGTTACACCACTTTCTCCGTAATCCCGTTTATCACGTAGAGTCTTGTAGCGGGCGAGAACTGGGAGCGGTTCGTCCCCCGCTGGTGACTTGCGGGATAACTGAGCCGGCCGCTCAGAAAGCAATGGCAAACTACTGAGTGTAATCTTGCAAAGAAATCAACGGACAGCTGAAAGCTGCTGCTGTTGACAGCGATGTCCCGTAAAAGGATATGCAATTTTTTTTTTAAAATACAAGCAGAAGACTAATAACAGCCAACTAGGTAGACTTAGAAATAGTAAACACATCCCAGATGATCACCCAAATTTGAAATCGATAGAAATTCAGCTGGCTATCGAATGTGATAAACTATCCGAGGAAGACAATGGACGAGCTAACAAGCTACTGAAGGATCGGAAAGCTGTCGCTCCAGATGGTATTCCAGCAGAGATTATTAAAGCCAAGTTAAACACATCTGTTAAGTCAAGTTAAACACACTCCACACATTACTTAGTAGCCTGTGAGACTGAAAAAATACATGCACGCTGGAGAGATGAATTTCTGTAAAGTTGATAAAGAAAGGAGACATGCATGAGTGTGAAATAATGGAGGAATAATGTTATTTCTGAGAGTAGCGGTAGCATAGTGGCTGGCACATGTGCCTGCTGGTCCGGTGGTCATAAGTTCGAATCCGCATTGAGGCGGAATGTTACAACTGATTTAAACCCCAAGATCTACCAGTCGTCTTCATCTTCTGCGTTCATCCGGAATATCTTTGGACGTAATTACGTTGTGACTGTTTACAACAGAGCTGCGATATTTGCGCCTTTCCGTCGACACATCCGACTTCTGCGGGCATTTGTTAACCGGGTTAACCTTCCCGAGTGGTCTACCAGTCTAAAATAGGTATCAGAAATTTCTTGGGAAGTAAAGGCGGTTGATGTGATATCTCCCCCTCGAGAGCTGATTGGTCTAAAATAGACATGACTTACTGGGCTATGACAAGACCTTTGATAGCATTAAAAGGGAATCTCATTAATATTAATGATACAATATTGGATTACAAGGAGATTATTATTTATTAACTCAATACATGAGAACATGCACGATAGTAAACTGGTGGATTCGTTGCAAATATGAACATGTCTTTTATCACATTCTCTTATTAGCTATATAGGCTGGATTATAAAGACAATAATAGAAACATCCTGGGATGCAACTTAATGGACTCTGACAGAACAGTTTGATGATCAGGATTCGCTGATGGCGTTTTCATCCTGTCCCAGACACGAAATCAAATTCAAGGAAAAATAAACACACTTGATTAGAAGTCACAACAATTAGCCTGAACAATTCACAGGAAAGCCACCATTGTTGATATATAAAGAGTTGTATTAATCTACGGACACTATTGTTGATAGACAAAGAACTATATGGCCAACCACTA
The DNA here is from genome assembly GCA_963921405.1 of Cepaea hortensis. Lineage (NCBI taxonomy): Eukaryota > Metazoa > Mollusca > Gastropoda > Stylommatophora > Helicidae > Cepaea > Cepaea hortensis. The sequence goes on along the minus strand of OY992877.1, from coordinate 122,678,070 downwards.
TAAATGATAGATGGAGTACTGTATTTATAGGCAAATCACTACAATGGATAGTTGGAGAAGTATATTGATAGCAACGATGGCATGTGTATCTACAAGCTGCGTAGAATAAGGAGTCATACCTTATTATTTTCATATAGAAAACACTTAACATTATAGTGTCCATAGAAACTCTGAGGAACTATTTGAGCTATTCAGCATAGCACGATAATTACATCAACAGATAATGATTTGCACTCACAGAGAGGAAAGGAAAGAAATCGGATTAGATGACATACTATACATTATATTGAATATGTAATCCCGTGCGCCTACAGCTTTCAATTTTTTATTGTTAGTGTACCCTCGGATCAAAAAAGCTTAACTTTCCTTAATGTGAGTGTGTAACATAATATATTATGTCCAGCCAGAAACATACTGAAAAACAAAGAAATACAGGGACAAAGGCTGTCTCTATGTTACGGGGCGGTTGAAGGAACGCGCCTATGTTTTCTAAAACTAAAAATTCTCCACCTTGCCCCTTTCCCCTGTGAGAAACTTGTCAGCGCTGGAATTGTAAACAACTATGATTAGAATATGCTTAAAAGGTCACAATGTTTGAGGCGAACCACTCCTGTTTTTTAAAGTTTGTCAGCAGTTGAAAATACACTTCGCACGCACTGCTGAGAATAACATCACGTGGTGACCACCTGCTGCTTTGATCACTAGGGAGAGGATGGTTGGAGAAGATCCTATTGTAGATTGTTAAGTAACAATTGTCAAGGATAATTTAATGCCTACACCAAGGATTGGACGAGCAGATAACATTACCCCCTCTACCCCCAATTTCATACATGTAAACAACCCATACCCACACTAGAGTGACGTCATGTTCTTGCAGAAATTGAGGCTTTCCATTGGAAGCGGCAAAGGTACCTCATCTTAACATAATTTATGTTAATGAGGGAGTCATGGGGATGTTTGCAAAATAGATAAATATTGGCTGGCAGTTCCCAAGAATGAGTTGACAGAACAAGACGTGTTGGCTGTCCAGGATGTTGAGGTGTTTTTGAGTAATTCAGAATGGTTTTTGGTAAGGTGAAAATCCTATGAATAATTGGCTGAAACTGGAGTATATTCCAGAATGCTGTATATTATCAACCAGAGAGTCAGAGTCATTTATGAGAGATGACTGGGATTCACCTTGTCATTGCTTCAGGAGTGAATTCCCCTTAAGCCACATTGACTTCTCAATTTTCACAGCGTCCTCAGCATATGATAACTAGCTAACCACCATGTTGGTATCTTTTTTTTTTTATTGAGTGCCGTGCCAACCAAAGAATTACCTATTACACCAGAATTGACATTTTTAAGTTCCAGATCCTATGGACATTCTCCAGATATGTTTGTTAAGATATCCTAGATATTCACCATGGACAATTATGTAATGAACCTTACACCTTTGGAACTCAGTGGGATTTAATTAACTGTTTATCTTTAGTAACCCGTGTGTTGTGATGGACTGTGTAACTTTAGTAACCCGAGTGATTAATGAACTGTTTCACATTAATGGTCCGTGTGCAATAAGGGACGTTTAAAGGTGTAGTTTCAGCGGACTCATTATAATTAGAGATCATTTACGGGCTTACAATGTTTTTCTTGTGTGTAATATTTGTTTTTTAAAGTTGTGTATTGCCATATGTCACTCGAGCATACACACAAGAACCTCCCGCTTTTTGTAATCCCAGTAGGCTGTTATAATTTAACATCATGAGTTGTTTCTTTGATTGTTACTGGGTGTTTTACATTCTTATGAGTGTTTCCTTTGTAATAAATATCAATGGACATCATCGATATGGAGCTAAATGTGGCAAGACGATCACCAGGACTTTCAGCGTGCCCAGAAGATATCCTCCCTGAAGTTCGGTAGCGGTCTTGTGCTCCATTGACCTTCTGTGAGAACACCTAATTTTCTAATCTGTCTCCAACTCTAGGGAGTCTTATTGAGCCGTTTCCGGTTTTCTTATATCAGGAGGTCTTTTAGAATTGGGGAATCCCTCTCCTATTTCTCTTCTACCCGCCACAGAGTGCCGATTTAATTTCTTATGCTGTTTACACGAATTCATTATAACACTTTCCTCCTGTTACTTTATAACGGTCAAGTAAAGAAAGCGCAGTTGGAGAGCGGATTTTGAAAAGACAGTGAGGCGAGGGGAATCATTGAACAGACAGTGAAAACAGAACCGCGGCCCACATTCACTGTCACAGACAAGATGAAAGCTATGATGTTATGGAATCAGTTATGGCAATCACAAATGAAACCAGAAATAAAAACCTAATGCAATGCAATATTATAAACTTTGCGGAGGCGGTTCGATTGTGGCTCTACCCACTTGACACACGGCAACTATAATATACGGACGTAGGAGTGCCACAGTTTCCCGCCGCAGTTGAGGATTATTATTAATTCACAAAAATATCACTTCAATATGCTACACGGTCTGAAAATGGAATACGTGTTCCACTCTTGTTTTGTGTTATGTGTTATGTTTCATAGCTTTAGAACGTGCATACATGCACGCACGCACGCGCACAACACACACACATACATACATACACACACATTTACACACGTTAATGCATACGTGACTGCATAAATGCATGCATGCAATGAAGGAGTCATGTATACATATATCATATATGAGTAGGTGTGTACATACATAAACAGGGACACGCATACAGACATATGGACAGACAGACCGGCAGGCAAGAAGACAGACGGACAGTTAGGCAGACAGACATTGGGGTTTGTAAAGGAAGGCAGATATTATATTCGCCTGCCTCGCGCTCTCAAGTTTATGGGTTCTATTCCGTACTCTGCCATTCGGTTCACGAGTGCAGTTTTTTTTTTACACCCGAAATCTGCTGGAGGTCGTCGCTGGAACTACGGAATTTGTGCTTTGTGCGACGCTTTCGGCAGGCCGCCATGCGGAAAGAGACCGTTAAAACCCGGTACAGTGAAGTCGATCTGACGTCTTTAAAGCCTCTTTTCTAAATCTATATTACTCTGACATTATCAAACATTGATCCGCTGCCCTTCCATAGAAACCACTTTCTCAAAATCACTGAACGAAATACACACCAACAATGACAATTTATATATATATATATATATATATATATATATATATATATATATATATATATATATATACAGAGAGAGAGAGAGAGAGAGAGAGAGAGAGAGAGAGAGAGAGAGAGAGAGAGAGAGAGAGAGAGAGAGAGCAGAATTAACAGAAGAAAGTAACTTAGATGGTCCACCTATTCTAAAAGAAGTTGCTGACGCTATCAAACATATAAAGAAAACAAAAACAGCTGGGCCAGATGGAATCACAATAGAAGAATTAGAAATAACGGGAGAATTTGGAGTAGATATATTAACCCAAAATGTTGAATGATATTTATAGCAGTGTATATCTACCACGCGATATGCTGAAAAATGTATTTATAGCTATACCAAAAAAGACCAGGAGCAATTGAATGCGAAGATTTACGTACTATTAACCCCATAAACCATGTCAGTAAGCTTCTACTCAGAATTATAATGACAAGAACAAGAAAGAAACTAAAAATGGAAATTGATATGGATTTGTGGAAGAAAAGTGTACAAACAGTGCATTATATACATTACAGATACTATTAGAAAGATCAATAGAGACACAGAACGACATATACTTATGCTTCATAGATTAAACTAAGGATGTTGACAAAGTAAAACATGATAAAATAATTACAATTTTGGAACATATTAACATTGATGTGAAAGATCTCAGAATAATACAAACACATTTACTGGAACCAAGTAGCAGCAATTAAAATAAAAAAGGAAATTATGAACAAATAAGGCTGGGAGTACAACAGAGATGTGTCCTGTCACCGGATCTCTTCTCCCTCTATAGCGAAGTAATAATGAGAGAGATAAAAGAAAAGCCAGGAATGATATTAGGAGATTATAATAAAAACAAAATACGCTATGCGGATGACACAGTATTTATGGCGGATAATGCAAAAGATCTACAACAATTGTTGGACATTGTAGTAACAGAGACTGCAAAGAAAGGATTCTCCTTGAATATCAAGAAAACAGTAACAATGGTGATACCAAAGAAAAAGGTATCATCCAAATGTTAAATACAGATAGAAGGGAAAATTCTTCACCAAGTGGATAGTTTTAAATACCTAGGAGCATTTATAACATCAGATGGATGATGCACAACAGAGAATAAGAGCAGAATAGTGCAAGCGAAGGATGCATTTAAGATAATGAAGACTATATTATGCAATAAGTCACTATCATTGAATGTAAGAAAGAGAGTGCTGAAGTGCTATATAGAACCGTTTGTGCTGTATGGCTGTGAATTTTGTAATGTAAATGAACAAATTAGAAAGAAATTGGAAGCAACAGAGATATGGTTCCTGAGACGAATGTTGCGAATTCCATGGACTGCCAAAGTAACTAGCAACGACTGCCTTGAAAGAGGCTAATGAAACTAGAAGACTATATACAACAATAAGAAGGAGACAAACAGCTTTCTTTGGTCATGTAATGAGAAGAGAGGCACTGGAGAACATCGTGACAACTGGAAAGATCGAGGGGAAGAGAGGCAGAGGCAGACCAAGAGAAATGTTGCTGGATGGATTGAGACGGTACTAAAGAGGAATATCAGGAGCGGAGTTGATCCAGAAAACCAAAGACTGAGATCTGTGGACAGTCGTGAACGCCTACGCCAGCCAGCATGGCACTTGCTTATATATATATATTCGAGACAGGAACACGGAGCTGATCCACGACGCTGGTGATCGAGTGACATGGCGAGTCATGACCGCCCACGCTTCCCGGCATGGCACATAATTATATATATATATATATGTATCTGCCAGAGCGGCGGCCTAACCGATCTACCCTTTATGATAAAAAGTAAATGTTTTACAGGACATAGCTGTCAACATCAACATCGTTCAGCTGACTGTTGATTTCTTGGCAAGATTACGCTCAGAAGATATGAGCTTTCTGAGCGACCGGCTCCATACTCTTATAAGTCACTGGAGCGACTCGAACCGCTTCCAATTCTCGTGCCCTCACGTCAACCACGAGAGTATTCGGGGTTACGGAGAAAGCTGCTAACACCTCGGCCAGGGAGACCGGCACCCTTTATGATAGAATACTGAAATACCCGCTGTTAGTGAGAAATCGCCAGTAAGGAGTAATGATTCGACGTCAGCTCCTGCAGTTCGCTATGGCAGGTAAAGTCTAGCCACCTATTCCCTCGTACATTTGGCCTAAACATGTGATAGTCCTAGCACTTCACATATACACGGGTATTAAATAGTGATAGTCCTAGCACTTCACATACACACGGGTATTAAATAGTGATAGTCCTAGCACTTCACATATACACGGGTATTAAATAATGATAGTCCTACACTTCACATTCACACAGCAGGCTCATGCTAAAACATGTGATAGTCCTAGCACTTCACATATACACGGGTATTAAATAGTGATAGTCCTACACTTAACACACACACGGGTATTAAATAATGATAGTCCTACACTTCACATTCACACAGCAGGCTCATGCTAAAATATGTGATAGTCCTACACTTCACATACACACAACAGGCTCATGCTAAAACATGTGATAGTCCTACACTTCACATACACACAGCAGGCTCATGCTAAAACATGTGATAGTCCTACACTTCACATACACACAGCAGGCTCATGCTAAAACATGTGATAGTCCTACACTTCACATACACACAGCAGGCTCATGCTAAAACATGTGATAGTCCTACACTTCACATACACACAGCAGGCTCATGCTAAAACATGTGATAGCCCTACACTTCACATACACACAGCAGGCTCATGCATGTGATAGTCCTACACTTCACACACACACAGCAGGCTCATGCTAAAACATGTGATAGTCCTACACTTCACACACACACAGCAGGCTCATGCTAAAACATGTGATAGCCCTACACTTCACATACACACAGCAGGCTCATGCATGTGATAGTCCTACACTTCACACACACACAGCAGGCTCATGCTAAAACATGTGATAGTCCTACACTTCACACACACACAGCAGGCTCATGCTAAAACATGTGATAGTCCTACACTTCACATAAACACAGCAGGCTTATGCTAAAACATGTGATAGTCCTACACTTCACACACACACAGCAGGCTTATGCTAAAACATGTGATAGTCCTACACTTCACATACATACAGCAGGCTCATGCTAAAACATGTGATAGTCCTACACTTCACATACACACAGCAGGCTCATGCTAAAACATGTGATAGTCCTACACTTCACATACACACAGCAGGCTCATGTTAAAACATGTGATAGTCCTACACTTCACACACACACAGCAGGCTCATGCTAAAACATGTGATAGTCCTACACTTCACATACACACAGCAGGCTCATGCATGTGATAGTCCTACACTTCACACACACACAGCAGGCTCATGCTAAAACATGTGATAGTCCTACACTTCACACACACACAGCAGGCTCATGCTAAAACATGTGATAGTCCTGCACTTCACACACACACAGCAGGCTCATGCTAAAACATGTGATAGTCCTACACTTCACACACACACAGCAGGCTTATGCTAAAACATGTGATAGTCCTACACTTCACACACACACAGCAGGCTCATGTTAAAACATGTGATAGTCCTACACTTCACACACACACAGCAGGCTCATGCTAAAACATGTGATAGTCCTACACTTCACACACACACAGCAGGCTCATGTTAAAACATGTGATAGTCCTACACTTCACACACACACAGCAGGCTCATGCTAAAACATGTGATAATCCTACACTTCACATACACACAGAAGGCTTATGCTAAAACATGTGATAGTCCTACACTTCACATACACACAGCAGGCTTATGCTACGGGTAGTAAGAAGCAGTCAAGAGTTGTTCCAGTTGAGGGATGGGTGAATGAACCTGCAACTTTCCCAGTTTAGATGTTAAAAACCTTTTATTTAAAAATTCTTTGAACCGAAGATGAAAAGAATCTCTATCTCTGACATTCAAACTATTACATGGAGCAGCTATGTACACAGAGAGAATTTTGTGTACATATAGAGGTCTAACATTAGATATGCGGATGATAGAATATTGACTGCAGACAATGAGCAAGATCTACAATAAATAGTCGATGCGGTTGTTGCACACTGTGAACAACTAGGGTTAGAATTAAATTGTAAGGAGACACAGATTATGGTCGTCACTAGGTAAAGGAAACACCACAATGTAATATACAAGGAGACGGGAATATTCTTAAACACGTGAATCGGTACAATAATCTCGGAACAGTCATAACATCCCATGGGAGATGTCTTGAATAGATTTGAACAAGAATCGCTATGGCGAAGATAGTCTTTTGCAAGATCGAAAACATATTGACCAATAAAAAGAGTGCTGAGGTGCTACATAGAACCTGTACTTTTGTATGGATGTGAAGCGTGGACAATGAGCAGACAAGCTGAAAAACATCTGATGGAAATGTGGTTTCTGAAGAAAATGCAAAGAATACCACTGACAGATAGAAAAATCAATGACCAAGTCCTACAAGAAACAAATGAAAATCGTAAATTGATTAGAGAAATTATACGTATACATTCAAACTTGTTTGGTCACGCGATGAGAAGAAATAAATTTGTGAACTTGGTGACAACTGGCAAGATCGAAAGGAAGAGAACAAGAGGAAGGCAAAGAAGTAAATATCTGGATGGCTTGGTATGGTCGAGATAAGAACACTGAGCTGATCCTCGACTGTAGTGATCGCGTGAAATGGCGAAACATGAGAGCCCACGTTTATCGATATGGCAGATGGTGAGAGATATATCTCTACTCAGTCATGTAAGAAAAAGTTATGCACAGGTTTTAGAAAAGAGAACAAGATACAAAATAGAACCGATTCTAAGTGGGATGCAATTTAGCGTTAGAAAAGGATGCCAGTTTTGCATTGAGACAGAAGAGTGAAAAATCTATTGAATACAACATCGAACCAAGTGTGACT